>JARHVA010000721.1:2800000-3342500 GCA_037957365.1 Torreya grandis | reverse complement strand
AGAATCATAGGTTTGAACATGTTTTATTTATGAATTTACTTGGATCATCTTTAGATATCATGAAATGTTACACCATGTAAATTTTTGGTGTGTATAAATTGGCCTCTCTAGTTAATGCCTCACCATGATTAACGATGATGATTTTCTCAGGTAATGGTGCACTAAAAATAAAATGTGGGTTATGAAACTTACCTCACTTACCTAATGTTACAATAAATATATCTGATATGCCTTCATGACCTACAAGTAATAAATAATAATCATGTGTGATTTTACGAAGAAAGATGCAAATATACTAACTAATAAAAACATGGATAAAAATTACTTACCATTTTTTTAGGGATGAAAATAATACTTAAACTATCATGTAAAGGCACTAAGATCATTGTTGTGTGATTATTTATGGGTGTCATCAATCCCTTCATTTAATCATATAAGTTAATTTGATGTCATATCAAACTAGGGCTAGTGTCCAATGGTAGTTTGTAATAAGGTATAAAGGACAAGGACTAATAGTCTTATGTTTTATGAGGAGTTGATAATTTACTCCTAAGGATATAATATAAATTATTGAATTTAAAATATGATCTATAACTTGTGAAAGCAAACATACTTTCTAAATTTAAAATATTAAAAGGGAAACACACTTTTCTAAATTTGAAATACTTTAAAAGAAACACACTTGCTTTAATTAAAATAGTTTAAAATGAAACACACAATTAATCTAAATTATAGAAATGTAAATTTTAGAAAATATAAATACACTTTTAATTTAGGTTTCTCAAATGTAAATACTTTGAAAGGAAAATGTTGAAATTAAACATTGAATTAAACACCC
The DNA here is from genome assembly GCA_037957365.1 of Torreya grandis. Taxonomy (NCBI): domain Eukaryota; kingdom Viridiplantae; phylum Streptophyta; class Pinopsida; order Cupressales; family Taxaceae; genus Torreya; species Torreya grandis. The sequence goes on along the minus strand of JARHVA010000721.1, from coordinate 3,341,662 downwards.
ATGAAACACATAAAGACCCACAGGTTAAAATATATCACACAATACTTAACATAAAGACTAAAATATTCAAACAAAAACACATAACAAAAAATAATGTAAAATATCCTTCTTGTTTGTTTTTGTGTGTATATAACTAATATTTTCAAAATTTATCAATTATTGATGCTTTTAATGTTGCAAGAACCTGTCAAGTCTCAATCTCTCTGAGTACATACCCTAAAGGGTGCACTAGGAAAGGGGTGTGAAGACTATTGGTGTTTCATAGGATTGTTTTCCATTATTTCCACTTGTTACCAATCCAACCAGCTCCTAAATCCATTCCCCTAAGCTTTGCCTCCTATTTTACACCCTCCTCTAGTCATTTACCACCTTCATTATCCCTTTCCCTAACCTATATCCCTTTTTGGTAGTTTACATGATTATGTCATCTGCATTGACCCTACATTGTTATTTACAAAGCTTATTTGGAACTGGGTTGACCATGGCTGATATATTTCATTACCTAGTTAGTTTTTTGTCAATTTCAATACTAGGTTGACTAGGTCAACCTTGTTGGCCTAAATTTATAAAAAGGTTTAGGGTTATATCTATTTATATAAAGATATTCATTTTTTCATTTATAAGAGAAGAGAAGAATAAGTAAGATATATTATGTATCTTCTTACCCACCGTTCTACTTGAGGAGAAAGCTTAGAGTTTCATACTTGATTCGAAGATACATATATTGTCTTGTGGAAAAGTCTTTTGGATGCATTGATAGGTTGTGTATCCTATATATAATTTATCCTTATCATCCTTACATACCATAACAACCTCTTACAAAGTACATTGGCCAAGAGAGATATTGAGGCTTGGCAGGTTCATCTTCAAAGGTAAGTATTCCTAAATTTATTCCTCTTTTGTAAGAGTAGATAGATATGCATTTGAACTTCTCTTACATGTATTATGTTTATGTCTACATTGACATGAGAATATGTCTTCTATGCATGTTTAATTTTAGTGTTTATTACCCACCACCCCCCCTCCACTTTGTGCCACAAGCTTTGGTGAGCACTAGATTAAATTTTGATTTACTTATTATTAGTTTAGTGAATATGAAAATATAAGACCTAGTTAGCGTTATTTTATAATTTTGATTTAATGGAGGATTTGGAACCCTCTCTAATGATATTATTTTGGTTAGAGATCTCTTGGATAGGTCTAGTGGATCCAATATTGGCCATGACCCTAGTTATCTAATGTATCCTCAATCAGAAGTGTAAGTAGGATCTTTTTAATTTGAACTAGGACTGATTTGTAGATCTGTTGTATTTACCATTGCATAAGAGTGGGCCCTTGATCTTCCTTAGAATAAGATGTAGATAAACACTTAGATTTGTATAATCTTCATCAACTTATCATTACTTATTAAAAATGATTACTATCTAAAAAATTATCAATAGATATATGAAATTCATGTTATATCTAACTCTATTAACTCTGAATATCACTCTAATAACTCTCACAATGAATAATAAGGTTGTATTTATAATAAAATTCTTTAACAAATTATAGTTGGAGAGTAACAACTCTAACAAATCAGTTTAGAACTAATTAAAAAACCTGAGAAATAAATTTAAAAGTGACTTACTAACCTCAACAAACTTAAGAAATCAATTTAGAAACTGATTCTTATTCTAGGATAACAAATTTGGTTTTTATAATTTTTATATGCAAGATATTCATAGTAGTTGGATTACTATGAATATCTATCCCTCTTTAGAAATACCTATTTTTAGAAATACATAAATTTCTAAAAATATAAAATCACTTCTTGGGGATCTTTTATTTCATGTTTCCATAGTTTCTAAATAATGTAATTTAATGATGTGTGATGATGTATTCTTAGAAGTTTGAATTTATAGAATTTATATAAATAGGAAGTATGTAAAACAAGCTCCAAAACATTCCATCATGCCTCTTTTAGCTTCCCAAACCTCAAAATCAATTCTTTGCATCCTAAAACTTAATTTTGTGTAACTCTAGAGCTTATTGATGTATTTCAAAGATGGACTGATGAAGTCTAGAGCTAGACTAATGAAATTTGAATCTTCAACTATGCATGTACAAAGCCCACTAAAATGATCATAAATTTTGCATACGAACTCGAATCAAGATGATTAGTTTTTTAAACATGTCTATTTTTTTAAGAGGAATCTAAATATGAAATTATATTCATGATTAGAGATGTTATTTATGAACATTTTTTTGTTATTTTATATAATTTATCAAATATTTTCTTACACATTCACATACCAAAACATCAAACAAACTAACACAAAAACACATGACCTATTTTTGGTTGATACAAAGGTGTTTATATGCCTTAGATGATCATGTATAAATATTACATCCATATAAATAACAACTAAATAAATTTGAATATGGTTTACATTGGATTTTGAAACTAGTGAGGGTCTTCAGATTTACTTGAAGAGTGTTCTTGATTTGGTCTTTGAGAGATTCAAATTTTGTTATCTATATTATGACTCCTTTCAGCTTACATATACAACAAGTTGCATATTTTATCTAATATAATGTCAAAAAATAGTAATAATATAAACTTCAATGACTTCTAAAGAATAAACTATATACATATCTTATATTTCATTCTAAAACAAGCACAAGTTCTTAAACTACATCTAAGTCCACATTTAAAACATGGTTTATGCAATATAAAATGGTGTCATTTACTGATATAATAATAGATTTTATGGACATATCATTATCTCACACATAAAATCATGTATGTCCTCATGCATGTTATTATTTTTAATGTAGATGTAGCTTTTATAATCATCTAGTTTAGTAAAAATCAATCCATTTATTTTATAAAAAAAACTAACATTTTCCATCTGTTCTCAATATTCACAAGCTTATTCTATTTTGGTAGCCTATGATGGAGAAGTAGTAAAGATTTTCATTTTATTTTGATCCACTCTTTTTGTGATCATTTTAACAATGATCTTTGCTTTATTTATAGATATATGTATTTGAGCATATTGACTTCTCTTTTTAAAGGAGTTAACTAGATCATCTCATCTCTTATTGAAAACTATATAAGCTAAGCTGAAGTATATCAATGAATATTCTTTTGAATTCAACAATAAATTTATGAAAATTTTAAGAACCTTTTGAAATCAACAATGTAATCATTTGAAAAGAGCTACCATTTACTAGTATTTAATTCTTTTCCTCTCTTCTCTCCCACACTTAGACTAATGCATGTCCTTATGCATGGGGAGATTATTTATTCTATTTCTCTCTCTTTTTTTTGTTTTTGAAACCATTTTTATTATTTGCTCAAAAATTTGTGTCAAGTGGACCTATTTGTAATTAAAAAACTGATAACTATATTTAGAAATAAAATAATAAAATAAATACCTCAACCATACTCCTATTTATCAATTGCATCCTCCATGTTGATTTGACCAAAGTTATTTGATGCTAAAAGAGAGAAAAAAGGCAAAGTAAATTAGATAAAACTTTATTATTGATTGGGAAAAGTAGCCATTTGATTTTTTTTTTTTTTTTTTTTAAACATTTTCTCCTTGATTAGAGATTTCCTAATTTTCTAATCAAGGCTCTTTATATAGTACATAGCCAACCAATAAGCTGATTTGATAACCATGACTGTCAACAATGTCTGAGGGTTTTCATTATTATTATATATATATATATATATATATATATATATATATATATATATATATATATATGTATGATGTATGTATGTATGTATGTATGTATGTATGTATTCTTTTTGTAATTTTTTTTCCATTTTTTTTACTTTTCAAGAAATGATAACATAATGAGAATTACTAATGTATCATTGATTTTTATGGAGAAGAGAGAAAGGAATAGTAATGGGTATGATAAATCTTTGAAACTTGATTTAGAATGGGATAAGGGAGATGGGGATAGGGAGGGGTCTAGTGTGTGTGGTGATAGGGTTGGTGGCATGGATAGTGTTAGGATTTAGAAACAAGGTGTTGACAATCAAAAGACTAATGAAAAAATATTCTTGGAAAGAGGTGTAATACCCCTTGTATCAAACCTATGTATCTAGTCATCTTGATCCATTTATCATTTGTGGTGACGCTTAGATGTGTATAAAATTTGATCTGTGATATTTGATGTTATCCTAATTATATTATTATTTCATATTATATGTTTTGGTATATTTTGTGATCTCAATGGATATGTAGGAGACTATATAAGATTATCACTAGTTACCTTAGTATCTAGTTCAATAAACTTCAATTAGATGAATGATTAAAAAGTGTATTTGCCTTAAGTAGATATGTGTTTTATTTGGATTTTGATGTTGAATAACATGATGACTCATTTTGACTTATAATTGATTATATTGGACTAACAAAATATTATGATTCAATGTTGTGACATTCTTATATTAATACTTATATTATATGTGTGTGTGTGTGTGTGTGTGTGTGTGTGTGTGTGTGTGTGTGTGTGTGTGTGCGCGCGCGTGCGCATATGCATGTGTGCGTGCACACATGTGCATATCATTTAGATATCAATTATTTTCTTAGATGTATTTGATTTTTTATTAAGTGTGTAGATTATAGGGGACCAAAGATAGGATTATGAGGGAATCAAGCATGCCTTGATGGACTATATGCACCACTAAAATCATCCCAAATTTTAACCTTATACCAATCATTTTGTTTTAAATTGTTAATAAAATTATTTTTGTTTATTCCTAATTTTATTATCTTTCATTAGGATGTTTTACCCTAATCATCCCTCCTAATTTAATTACCCTAAACTTATGCTAACCTCTATGAGGTTAATTAACCTTGACCAGGAGTTGGGTTGACCCAAAAACTCAACCTATGTGTCTAGTCCTAAAATTTACCTTACACCCACTTTTTACATTGAGTTTTGGACAAGTAAAGTTTGTATCAAAAGTCTCTCTTAGGCCCATACCCATTGTGTAGGAGGGTTTTCCAAGGCTTTTTGACCACCTTTTGGTCATGAAAAAGACTTCATTTATGACCTATATTTTCATCCCCACAAGTAATCTTGTACTTAGTACAAGTGAGTTGCATTTTGTATATTTTGTGTAAGGAACACCTAGGTAGGTGTGTAAGTGAATTTATGAGATTGTAAGAGATTTTTTTGAAAGTTGGTCAGATCCTTGGGATGAGTATGGACAAGTGTCATTTTCCTATTGGCTCTTGATTTTTTTCCTTCTCTATTTTAATAACTTTGTTTTTGTCTTTGAGGGAGGGATTTTTGGATGGAGAAGAGCTTGGAATTTGGTGAAAGAAAAAAAAATTAGAGAAGATTGTCAAGTAGAGCTTGGGTTGAGGTAGGTATTTTACTTATGTTTTTATTATGTTTGAATGATCTCTCTCCCTTATCTTGTTTTATTGAATAAATTTTCCTTATGTTAAATGTATTAGAGTTTTGGATGGATTTGATGCCCTTGATTTAGATTTTATTCTTAAGTTTTTCCTCTATATTGTTTTCATGTTCTTCCTTTTTTGTTGTTATTTCTTGTTGTTGTAAAAATTTCGGTAGTGGTTTTGGGAACACCCTTACATTGGGATGTATAGAGAGGAATATTGATGCTTGATAAGAAATTTTGTATTTGGCTTGGAAACCCTTATGCACATTGATGAACTTATGTGATAAAGAAATTAAAAGCCTCTTCTCTTTCCCTAATGAAATCTTGGTGTCTTCCATGTGACTTATGTTCTCTTCCTTTGTTTTCCTTGATTTTTTATTATATATTTTGGCACTCGTTTTGTGATATTTGAAATCCCTTATACATATGTATATTTGAGTTGATAGCATGCCACTTTCCCTTGGGCTTGGGGGAGGCTATGCATAGACCTCAATAGTTTAGGATCCCATGTGATGATGCCTATTGGATGGGTGGTCAAGCACCTTCCTTTGGCATATTTTGGTGTCCTTGAGGTATCCTTAGAATTTGAATACTTGAGTGTAGGTGTTTACTTCTTGAAGCTTGGAGATTGAGGTTAAAGAAGGATAGATACTCTCTTATGTATTTTGTTATCCCAAACCTTTTTGTGTTGTTGATGAGATGTTTTCCCTTGTGAACCATTGTGAAAAATAATGTTTTATTGAAGACATGTTAAAGCTTGTAATCTTGGATATTTATTTATGGATTCTTAAAAATATTGTAAGAAACTATTATTAGCCTCATAAACTTATGATTATATACCTATTTATATTGATGGAAGTGATTGAATCTATTGAAATAAGGTGTTGAATCTATCCTTTTAGCATTTGAATGTAATACATACTCTTGATAAAAAATAAATAAATAGTGGAATAGTTTTAAAAGGAAAATATATTACTTTTTCCTTCTTTTGAATCTCAAAGAACATTATGACTACAAATGAAAAATTGATCTCTTGATAGAGGTTATTATTTTCATTGATTACGATAAAATAATATTCTCCCTATCACCATCTCTCTTCCTCTCTTTTAATTTATAAAAATTAAAAATGTTTTGGGAATCAAAGGTTACTATTTTAAAATCACTCATACAATAAATCTTATGTTTTAAGTTGCTAAAAATTACTCTAGTCAACCTCATATTAATTTACAAGAGTATTAAACAAATAAATTTAAGAGTAGTTAGCTTTGGCACATGATTGAATTATCATCTTGTGATTTAATGAATTAAATAATACTAATTATGTACATGATAAGATTATATTTATGAGAAAACAATTCTTTCCTTCTATTTATATGATGAGACAAGTTGTAAATTAACTTATGAAAAAAAATAAATAAAGTGGAAATTATTTAGTTTATACTTGTATGTGACTAATAAAAATAAGAAACTTGCTCATTTTATTCATATAAGACTTTAAGTATGTATATATATATATATACTGATCAAAATTATTATACATAAAATATATATTTATATATATCCCATCCCAAAATATGATAATAATATCATATATATTACCATTTGAAACAATGATTCTTATATATATATATAATTGAAAGTATTACACACACACACACACACACACACACACACACACACACACACACACACACACACACACACACACAGACACACACACACACACACACACACACACACACACACACACACACACACACACACACACACACACACACACACACACACACACACACACACACACACACACACACACACACACACACACACACACACAGAGCGCACACACACACACACACATGTTACTGATATATTAAAAATAATAACAATAATAAATAAATAAAAATAAAATACTTATTAAAAATGAGAAGATATAAAAAAAGAGATATAAAAATTTAATATGGATTGGGAGGGGGAGGGAGAATCGACCGACTAGCCGAATCCCCCAACCCTCCCATCGAATGCAGAATGGGGGGAAGGGGCTCAACCAGTCAGCCACCCCACCCCTAATAGTTTTTAATGGCCTTCGGCTCTGGTTGATGCCAAGGCTATCGACTTGGGTTGGCCCAAGGATAGCAGGCCTGTAAATATATATTTTATAATAAATAAATAAATAATATGTTTAATATATATATATATATATACTTATATTTATTTATTTTAATTTTATACTATCATTATTATATATATATATATATATATATATATATAATGATGATAAGATATTATGCATAATATAATAATAATAATAATAATAATAATAATAATAATAATAATAATAATAATAATAATAATAGTATAAATCTATATAAATAATTAAAATTTATTACAAAAAATAAAAGTGATAAAAATAAAATTTAAAAAAAGTAAGAAAATAAATTTATATTGAGTTTATACATGCAAGCAATATGATCTTCATATTGGAGTGAATTATTTTGAGATTCCTTCATAGCTTGAACCTGTGAGAAGAAAAAAAAAAAGCAAAAATGAGAAACAAATTTGAAAAATAACTTCTATTTGGGCCATAAGAAAGCTTAGAGTTTTCTAAAGAATACTTATGGCTCTCAATTATTCCTCCACTTGCAAGTGGGAAAAAAACTTTTGACTTTGAAATTCAAAGTTACAGTTAATTAAATGTATTCTTGGTGGCTTACATGGAATTAATGAATTAGTTTTAATTTATCTTTATAAATTAATTATTTTTCTTGAATTTATAAAAGTTAATAATTAAGTATTCAAAGAAAAGTTGAAATGTATTTTATTTAATTGTTTCAAGGTTAACCCTCCTACACTAATAATTAAATTAAATTATTTTATTTAATTTTTAATGATAAATAATATTTAATTATTAACAATAAATAATAATTTGTAAATGAAATTTGATATTTTTATTATACATGGGTAATTTAAATGGAACAAATATATTTTGATTTTGAATTAATTATTAATCGATTAGTTTATTAAAGTTAATTTTGAATTTACTTATTTGGAATTATTTATCTTATTTGGATGGATAAATTTTTATAAGTTAAAATAATTATCTATCTTCCTTGATTTTTATAAGGTGTATTTTAATTATTTAGTTGAAAATAATAATTATTAAAGACTATATAAATGTTTTATTAAAACACACTTAATGACATCTTAGTAGTCAAATTAACACACCGTAATGTAAATTATTAATTGCTTAGTGTATCATTTATAAAATTAGGTTCTCAATGTCTAATTAATTTATCAGTTTGGTTAGTGAAACCTTAGTTGTAAATTGGAACCAATTTGACATAGTGACATATGGACTTAGCCTAGTTGTGTGAATAATATAGTATTAGTAGCTTAAAAAAAATGTTAGTGTTTTTATGAGTTTTACCTATGTAAAATTTTAGGCATTACAGGAGGTCCTAACTTATCTGACAAAGAGGGGCCCAAATTAGATATAGTTAAAGCATCTTAGATCTCTAAAATCAAAGGGTTGTCATAGGATATGAAGGAAATTCATCCTACAAAATAGCTTGAGACCATTTAGGATGATAAAAATATTGATATCAAAGTCTCTACTTCACTCATTAACTAAGCCTTATCCAAAATGGACCAAGCACTAGTGGGAAATTTTAAGGGGGCTAGACCCAACATTGACATATTCAGATCATGGACCATGGAAAAATGGAAACCCAAATATCATTTAAAAATTATGGAAATGGTCAATGGGTTTTCTATGTTTAGACTTAACAACCCTGATGATTATGCTTGTATAGTAGTAGGAGGTCCTTGGTTCTTTGGAAGATCAAAACTATTCCTAAATAAATGATACCTAGGTTTTGATCCAAAATAGAAAAAACCAATTTAATTCCCATCTAGGTTTGGATCCCTAGTCTCCGAATTGAACTTTGGTAAGCTAATATCTTCATCAAAATAACTAAGACTTTTGGCTATCTAATCACCTTTGATCCAAAAACAAAATCCATATCTAGATTTGTGCATGTTATTTTTTATGTGGACTCTTTTGTAAATCAATATCTTCCTTCATTGGTGTTTTTACACACTCCTTTCAATGTTCATACCCAAAAAATTGGGTTTTAAAAGTTGTATCTACTCTATGAAAAATGTCACAAGTTGGGTCATTCATCCAAGGTTTGTCCCATAGTTATTCAACATAAATTATCTTAGTTTATACCTTCATGGCATATAAAATGAGGGGTGACATTTAAATAAGTAGAAGCATATTAGAATCTAAAATTTATACTATAATAGGGGAAAAATAAAGATAAAGTCACACTTTCAAAATAATAAAATATTTAAAAAAAGGTGATTTGGGAAAAAGGTAAGTAGGCTCAAGTAGAAATTGAGAAACATTTAGAGGTAGTGGACTCAAAAGATACAGTCATATACATAGCCTAAGTTTTGACCAAGTGATTAAATCTTAGTAGTCATATACAATAGTCTCAAAGATAAAATAAATGGTAGGGAAAATTTTAATTCAAGAACTACCAAGATCTAAAAATTAGTTTGATCTCCTAGCATAGTGCAAGAGGATCATGAGATATTTAAACCTCTTCTACTTTAGAATATCAATGACTCAACCTTCAAATTATCAGAGGAAAAAATATTCATAATAGATAAATCATCCTATAGCTTCATCCCCAAAGGATTCTCAACCTAGGGAATTTGACTCCCAAGAGATCTTATCAACCCCTAAGTATAACATCAAAACCAAGTTCTCATCCTCTATTAATACCAAGAGAGGTACCAAAGGATTAACTATTTGTACACCTAAAATTGGAAAATATTCTAAAAGAGAAGTATTTGAAAATATCATAGATGTTGAAATTATAGATGGATTTCAATCCATACTTCCTTTTAAGGGAGGTAACCCTTATCCTTTTAGTTAATTATGTTTATCTTTTATTAGAATATTAGAGAAATGCATATTTCCTCTAAACAAGAAGTTTTTAGAGATTTTATAAGAAGTCACAAACCTCTTATTTTGGCCATTCAATAATCTAAAATTGATGAAGTTTTATTTGAGAATCATAAAAAATATTATTGGAAGGATGTTGGTTCTACTTATTCTAGTTTGACTAGAGCTTCTAAGGGCCTTATTACTTTTTGGGATAGTAATAAAATGATTAGGGAGCCTTTTTTTAAATCTCCTAATCATCTGGTAGTCCTCTTCACTAATTTGTTAGATGGCAGGCAATGGATTTTTTCAAACATTTATGCCCATAACTCTATTTATACTCACATAAAAGTGTGGGAAGATTTAATATTTTAAGAACTATCTATAATGATTTTTCTTGGATTCTGGTTGGAGATTTCAACTCTCCCTTTATCTAGGTAACAAAATTAAGAAATCAAGCTTTTTTAGATAACATGGAGGACTTATCTTCTCTCATTTTTGATGTTGGTTTGTTTGATGTGGATTAAAATATTCTAAATTCACTTAGAGTAACATGAAATTGAGATAGAATTTAATTCAATGTAGACTTGATAATTTTTTTATTTTTATGGATTGGTTGGTTTAGAAAGATTTATTTTTAATGTCTCTACCTTGTGTAGGGTCAGATCATAATATGTTGGAATTGAAAATAGTGGAAAAATATACTAAAGAGGATAAATATATTTTTACAATGGAGCATATATGGTTCACTCATCTGGATATTCATGATAGAATTTTGAAATGGTGGTATCTAATTGTGAATGATATGACCATGTTTTGGATGTTGAAAAAATGAATAATGTCAATATTGAAATTAGATAATGGAATAAATAGGTTTTTGGAAATGTTATTATTAAAAAAAAATCTCTAAAAATTGAAATTTTAGTGCTTGAATCTGATATAGAAAGTAATGGTTATGATTTAGACACTCAAAATAAAGAAAAATATCTACTTTATGAGTATCACATGATTGATGTGAGAGAGAAGAGTCTATGGAGCCAAAAATTTATAAATATTTATCTCAAAAAGGGGAACAAAAATACACATTTTGTTCACATGTCCACTTTGAAACATAGAGCTCATAATTGGATCAAGGAAATAACTGATAGAGAAGGGAAAATCCTTTTTGATAAAGATCTCATTAATCAAAAAAGTGTGAGTTTTTTGAAAAAAGTGTTTAAGAATGATTTAAAAAGAAACATCATATTTGAGCAATAATTTTTTCATGTCATTCCAAAGTTGGTAACCTAGGAAGATAATTCAACTCTTATTGTGGATACATCTAATGAGGATCTTAAATTTGTTATTTCTAAAATGAACCTGTTGACCATTTTTTGCCCAACAAGCCAAAAATTGGTCCCCTTCTGTCCCTGCTATTCTAGGCCATTTTATTTTTTGATTTTGCATGAATCTATCCATTTTTATGGACTCTGTAGGATTTCTATGAAATCTGTAGGTCAAAATCTATGGACTCTATAGGTCTAAATCTACAGACTCTATAGGTTTTGGATTTCTATGGACTTAGCAGGTTAGTCCTTTGGCGCATGAAGGATCAGTTCCAGAGAGAGTGCTGGGTTTTACAAGGCTTCTTCAGGCTTTGGTCTGAAGAAAATCACAAGAAAAGTTGGTGTCTTTGAACCATTGAACCAATTCAATGCCAAAGTTCAATGGGCACGGCGTGCAGTGGTTAAACTATTGAACCGATTGAACTGTTGAACCAATTTTGGTTCAATGGGTCAGTTTAATGGCTTGGTTTAAGGGTATGCCCTATAGCCAGAGGGTAGTTCAAAGTCCAAAATCCCTTGCAAAGGGCAAGGATCATTTCAAAGGGAGCCATGGGGCTTTTGAGTGGTGAAAAGTATGTATACATCAAATTTTACACCATGAAAGCCAAAGCATGAAAGGCAACAAGTGGCAACTGCAAAGGACTTCAACATGGGTTGCTAGGAGTAGTAGAACATGCCACATGTCCCCTACAGAGCTTGGCAAAAGTTGATAGGTGGCAACATCTATGGGTTTCTCCTATTGGCTTCAAAGAAGACTATGGTGGGCCCGAATGAGTTGCTAGGAGCTATGTGGAAGTGACCACATGTCAACTTCCACCTGACTCTCAAAGGACATTCTGAGGTAAGTGGATGCTGCCACATCCCATTATCAACTTGGTGGAAGCCACCACATGTCAACATCTACATTTTAAAGTGTCTTCTAGGTGCTCAAGTAGTGGATTATGACACATGTCAAAGGTAGATGCACTCTCAGTGAAATGGGCAAGGCAGGAAGCCGAAGGAAAGTCTAGGGGTGACGGGCTCAAGGACGTCAAATTTAAGCTAGCAAAAAGGCCACTGGTTTTTAAATGCCCAAGTGCCAACCATGAAAAAGGCCCAAGGAATGCAGTGACCTACCAAAATATCACCCCTGAGGGCTAAAAGAGCAAGAAGAAGATAAAGAGCAGAAACGACAAAGCATTCAAGTGGCGAAGAGATGGAGAGTTATTGCAGATGAGTGGTGCAACCTATTTTTCTATAGTTGCCATTGATGAGGGGAAAAAATGTAGTCTACCTATAGAAAGGAGGCATGGACATGCTCTTACATTAATGTTTGAATGCCAAAGTCAATTTGGGTGACTGTGTAACATGGTTCTAATAGGCCTTTTTTGAAGAATGACATCAGTAATAGTGGTCTCCTCTTCTTGATGTGTTCAGTGCACATGGGCCACTTGCAAAAATGAGCACCAAAATCCTTCCAAGGAAGAACCAATTTCTCTTCCTCTTCTTATATATTGTAAACTTCTCTTTTGAGAAAGAATCTGCTGTCAGCCTTAAGGCAAAACTCTGCCCAAAAATCTCTCAGGCTATTAAGGCAGAGCTCTACCAGAATTTTACCTTGAATCAAAAATTAGCATTTTTAACTCCATTCTGAGTTTTGTATCTTTATTATTCAAGGTAAAATTATTAATACTTAACACCTGATATAGATGAAGTGCTGACCAAGTGGAAGGAGGAAAATCATTTGATTCTAGCTTAAGGACTGCCTCTTCTTCCACATGGTTTTCCCACTTCACCCCTTCTCAAGGAAGAACCTATTCTACAAGAGGTGAGTGAGGACCAAAATATCCAAGCTACAGTTTCCCATGGGGCTATCATGAGTGATAACAAAGAAATCATCATTGATGCTTCTTGTGAAGACACCATCGACAATGGATAAGATGTAGGTCTTGCATATATACATATGTTCCAGCAATATGAGGAGGAACAAAATCATGGTGAGCTCTCTTCCCCCTTGTTTGATGAACTTATTTGTTGCTTCGATGAGGAGGATGACTACATTGAAGAGCCTGAGTTGGAGGAGGAAAAGGAGAGATCTGTCTTCTTGGAGGAAGGCCTTGAAGAAGAAAGCTTCAAACAAAGAGGCAATGTTCTGTGGGATGAGAAATCATTTTGTGAGTCCATTTCAAACATCACCACAGTCACCCTTATTTAAGAAGGCCAAGAGGAAGTAGAGGATGAGTTTGATAGAGTCTTTAATGAGGTAGAAGGAAACAAGTCAGACCATGATACATTATAGAGGAGCTATACACATCAAAGGGCTTATGGTGATGAGCCAACAACCATTGATTTCTTGGTGAAGAGCACCAGTATGAGGGACCAGCATTCAACAAGCTTCCAAGGACAAGCAGAGTACATATACATTGGAAGCATGTTTGAATCTGATCCACTTAGATATCAGCCAATCCAAGTGACATGCAAGAGGAGCAGGTCACCAAATCTCTTTTTCATTTAGCCACTTGCTTGGCACCATAAGTCTTCTTGCTAGGAAGGGGACTTAAGAAATTTTCCCTTTGATCTAGGAGAGAGGTGAACATTCTTGGTTAGATGTACATAGTAGTTTGCTTTTAGTTTCTTTCCTACTTTCCCTAAGTGCAGTTTGCACAGGTAGTGTTTTTTAGTCTTGTGTGTTTCCCTTTGCATGTCAGGTAAGAAGCTTCATGTTTGATTCTTGGATCTTTGGGGCTATTTCTGATTTTTTCTTCATATCTGCATCTGAATCCATGCCCAATGGACCACAAGGCAATTGGTCTTTAAGTATAGAAGGCATGCTTCCCCTAGGAGTCACCAATTTGTTGACCATTTTTTGCCCAACAGGCCAAAAATTGGTCCCCTTCTATCCTTGCTATTTTAGGCCATTTTATTTTTTGATTTTGCATGAATTTGTCCATTTATATGGACTCTATAGGATTTATATGAACTCTACAGGTCTAAATCTATGGATTCTATAGGTCTAAATCTACTAACTCTGCAGGTTTTGGATTTCTATAAACTCAATAGGTTAGTCCTTTGGTGCATGAAGGATTAGTTCCAAAGAGAGTGCTAGGTTTTACAAGGCTTCTTCAGGCTCTGGTCTAATGAAAATCACAAGAAAAGTTGGCATCTTTGAACCATTGAACCGGTTCAATGCCAAAGTTCAACGGGCTCAGCATGCAGTGGTTGAACCGTTGAACTAATTGAACCGTTGAACCAATTTTGGTTTAATGGGTTGGTTCAACAGCTTGGTTCAAGGGTATGCCCTATAGCCAGAGGGTAGTTCAAAGTCCAAAAGCCCTTGTGGAGGGCAGGGAGAATTTCAAAGGGATCCATTGGGTTTTTGAGTTGTGACAAGTGCATAGACATCAAATTTTACACCATGAAAGCCAAAGCATGGAAGGCAATAAGCGGCAACCATGAAGGACTTCAACATGAGTTGCTAGGAGTAGTGGAACATGCCATGTGTCCCTTATAAATCTTGGTGGAAGCTGATAGGTGGAAACATCTATGGGTTTCTCCTATTGGCTTCAAAGAAGACTATGATGGGCCCGAATGAGTTGCTAGGAGCTATGCAAAAGCGACCATGTGTCAACTTCCACCTGACTCTTGAAGGAACCTTTGAGGTAAGAGATGATGCCACATCCCATTATCAGCTTGGTAGAAGCTGCCATGTGTCAACATTCACATTATAAAGTCTCTTCTAGGTGCCCAAGTAGTGGATTATGACATGTGTCAAAGGCAGATGCACTCTCAGTGAAAGGGGCAAGGCAGGAAGCCAAAGGAAAGTCTAGGGGTGATGGGCCTGAGGATGCCAAATTTAAGCTAGCAAAAAGGCCATTGGTTTTTAAATGCTCAAGTACCAACCATGAAAAAAGCCCAAGGAATGCAGTGACCTACCAGAAGATCACCCCTGAGGGCTGAAAGAGTAGGAAGAAGACAAAGAGCAAAAATGACAAAGCATTCAAGTGGCGAAGAGATGGAGAGTTATTTCAGATGAGCAGTGTGACCTATTTTTCTATAGTTGGCATTGATGAGGGGACAAACTATAGTCTACCTACAAAAAGGAGGTGTGACCATGCTCTTACATTAATGTTTGAATGCCAAAGTCAATTTGGGTGACTGTGCAACATGGTTCTAGTAGGCCTTTTTTGAAGAATGACATTAGTAACAGTGGTTTCCTCTTCCTGATGTGTTCATCACACATGGGCCACTTGCAAAAATGAGCACCAAAATCTTTCCCAGGAAGTGCCAATTTATCTTCCTCTTCCTATATATTGTAAACTTCTCTTTTGAGAAAGAATTCACTCTCAACCTTAAGGCAAAACTCTGCCCAAAAATCTCTTAGGCTTGTAAGGTAGAGCTCTACCAAAATTTTACCTTGAATTGAAAATTAGCATTTTTACCTCCATTCTGAGTTTTGTATCTTTAATATGTGTCTATGCATTTGATTCTATGTTAAGTCATTTTCTTAATGCTTTTGTAGAATGATTTTAACATGTCTAGTGTAATTTTTGGGGTTTCCTTTTACGGGTCTGTTAAAAGTGTCCCTATAGGAGTATAGGTGAAGTGGATAGGCTACTGTAGTGTGTCTCAAAATGCCTCTAGTAGTTATTTCCTCCCTGTGTCTCCATAGACCCTTGACCCACTGATGTAGAAGGCTTTCTCATGTCAGATGAAGTATATGAGAGCTGGTTCTCAGTGAAAAGTGAATGTTCAGGCCTGAGTGGGTCACATTTTCTGGTGTATCACCTTTTATTTTTTAGGCTTAGGCTTTGTTTTTAGCATCTCTCTCTCTCTCTCTCTCTCTCTCTCTCTCTTTTCATCCCCCCTTTTTACATTTGTTTGTTAGCAGTAAGAGAAACCAAGGCCTAAAAGATACATCAGAGGGAGCTAGCCCTCATCTAGAGACTCTCCCCTCCAGCTTCGCTAGTCCCACAGGCAAGAGGGGAGTTTTCATTATTGCATGTGGAAGGGCGGGAGCTAGGCATCTTTCCCCTAGGTGCAATCCACTATGTCAATATAAACCTAATAAAGCTCTAGGTCTAGATGAATTTATAATATCCTTCTTTCATAAGTTCTTGGATATCATTGGGGATGATGTGGTTAATGAGTTTATTAAATTTGATTAGATGTTAAAAGAATTAAATCACACCTTTCTTATTTTGATTCCTAATAATGAAGGAGCTATAATTTTTTATGACTTTCACCCTATTAGTTTACGAAATTCCATCTATAAGATCATTACTAAGCTTTTTTTATTTAAGATTACAACCAATTATAGAAGTTATTATTGAGACTCAATAAGGTGGTTTTTTCCTAAAAGATAAATCCAAGACAAAATTATTGTTGTCCATGATTTTATTCACTCAATGGAAAAAAGTGAAAATGTTGGAATGGTGATAAAATTAGACATGGCTAAGGCTTATGATAGATTAGACTGAAGCTTGTTAAATAGAATCATGAGACAATTTGGTTTTCAAAACAAGTTTAGAAAAATTATAAGATATTGCATTTTTACTTGCATATTTTCTATTCTAGTGAATGTAGTAGCACAAAGTTTATTCAAAATTAGAAAAGGGGTTAGACAAGGGGATCCTTTATTTCCTTTCCTTTTCATCATTATGACTAAATATTTGAGCAAATTTAATTCAAATAAATTGATAATTAGAGAGTTAATTTTTTTTAAACTAGATAAGAATGTGGACCCAGTGTCTCATCAATAATTTATATATGACACCATTCTTATGGTAGAGTATCTATTATGGAATATAAAAATTTATAGCAAAATTTGCTCATGTATAAATAAACTTCTAACTAAAAAGTGATTTTTGAAAAAAAATCAATTTTTTTCAATACACCTTTGGGAAGACAAGCTTGAATAACTCAGATCTTGGTATTCAAAATCAAACAAAATCCTTCCTCATATCTGGGCATGTATCTATTTATCAATAATATCCTTCTTACATCCTATAATCCTCTGGTGGAAAGATTTAAAAGAAAGCTAACTGGTTGGAAAATAAAGCTTCTCTCTCAGGTAAACAAATTCTTGCTTATCAAAAGTGTCTTTTAGACCTTCCAATTTATATTATGTCTCTTTTTTATCTACCTAAGATCACAAAATATAATCTTAATACAATTAAAATAATTTTTTTATGTATAGGAGCTAAAGAGAGAAATATAATTCATTTGGTGTCTTGGGAAAATGTTTGGATGGCCAAAAGCAAAGGAAGTCTAGACATTTGAAGATTAAATTGGATGAATAAATATCTTTTCTCTAGATTTGTTTGGAGATTTCTCAAGAGCACCAGTACTTGGGATAATATTTTAATATTCAAATACTTGGATCATAGAGATCCTATTTGTATTTTTGAAAATAAACATTTTGTTCATGGATCTCACTTTTGGAATTTTTTAAATACTAACAAAAAAGTTATATCTTTTGGTTTTAAATGGAAACTAAGAAATGGTATTCATGTTAATTTCTAGAAAGAATCATGGATTTTAGACCAACCTCTAATAACTTTAGAACCATGGTAGTGCATTCATGCTCACATTTAAAATAAATATGGTATTTAGGTTCAAGATTATTGGAAAAGTTTGAGTATTGACAATTTAGATCAAGAAGAAAATAAAATTATAACTAACATGAATAATTTGCTGAGAACACATCATTTACCATAAAGCATCAATAAGGATCATTTGATATTGAAAAAGTCTATTGATGGACATAACCAAGTCAAATCTGGATATAATTTGGTCGGTAATCTTCCAAGAAATAATGTGAATTGGGATAAACTATGGAACAATCTCCTCATACCCAAACTAAATTTTTTCCTATGGGTGTCTATTCAAAATGAAATGTTAACTATGGATAATTTAAGTAAATCAGGTTTCACTTTGATCAACAAGTGCCCTTTGTGCAAAAATGATAATGAAATAGTTTTCCATTTGTTGGTTGAATGTTCATTTGCCTATGAGGTATGGATCTTCTTCCTTAAAAAATTTCATGTCTTTTGGGTATTTTTTGGTTCTTTGTTTGACTTCTAGAAATATTTGGAGTATCCTTTTCAAAATGATCTCTTGAATAAAATTTGGAAGCTCACTCTTCTTCATGTTCTTTGGGGAATTTGGAGTGAAAGAAATGACATAATTTTTAGGAATAGAAAGTGCCCAAGTATGGTTTTATGAAATAAGTTTTTTCTAGTCATTATGGAAAATATATAAATCTATGACAAGTGGAAAAGGTAAAATCTTGAAAATATTTGAAAAACAATCTTATTTAAATTAGAAAATTGATACTCTATGCATTGGTAATATTGATCCCAAAGATGAAATAAGAAA
Organism: Torreya grandis; assembly: GCA_037957365.1. Taxonomy (NCBI): domain Eukaryota; kingdom Viridiplantae; phylum Streptophyta; class Pinopsida; order Cupressales; family Taxaceae; genus Torreya; species Torreya grandis. The sequence continues at coordinate 3,322,611 of JARHVA010000721.1, read as the reverse complement.
TATGATTAAATGGAAATTTCATCATATTGGGTGGCTAAAGTTAAATTTTGATGGGATTTCCAAGGGAAATCCAAAGCCCTCAAGAGGAGGAGGGATTATAAGAGACCACCAAGGAAGGTTTATTTCTACTTATGTTAGTAATATTGGGGTCAAATCTAACCACTAGGAAGAAGTTTTTATTGTTGTTTTGGGTATAAAATTGGCTAAACAATTGGGTCTTCACCATCTCATCATTGAGGGAGACTCACTGAATATAATAAATTTCCTTTCCAAGAAACATGTAGTGATTTGAAGCATTAAATATATTGTGGATGATTATATATCAATTTTATAATCTTGGAAAGAGGTGTCTATTCAACAGTTTACCATGAAGGAAAAAAGGTTGCTGACTGGTTCACTAATAGGGGAGTTATTTCTGTTAGTTTTATTAGCTGGACTATTAAATAAGAATTAAATTAGGATATATGCTAAATGATAGATGAGGAAGCTCCTAATCCCCTTTTATGATGCTCAACATGTTTAAAAGTGTGGGGGTCTTCTCCATTTGTAAAAATAATGTTCATTAGAACATTATTGTTAAGTCTTTTTGTATGGTTATGAGATTTTTTAGTGTTATTCCCATTATATTTTTAATGTTCCTAGAGAGAATATTTTATATTCTCTAGGGATAAGACAACACAAATTAAATATTTATCAATATTTGAAGAAACTCAATAACAACTTTATGTGGGATAGCATGAGGTTCTTAAGGGGGATTATCCTTTTGCATCTAGGGAATTCCAAAAACCCCTATTCTAGTTCAAAGAGCTAGAGCAAAATTTTATCCATGGGGCTCCCTAATATAACAAAACCCAATATGCTATATGAATTTAAAAATAATAAAGAGGTTTGGGAGATCCTCAAAATAGGGGGGATGGAAAATTTCATGTAGTGAATAGAAGGTCATGCCAAACATGTTTTATCTTTATTTTTTGACTCCTAAGATAACATAAAATTTAATATAAATGGGATATTTCTTGACATCTTTAACTAATTGATTGCTCACATCACTGGGCTAGAAATGAAGGTAACCAAATTATACAAAATTGGTAGGGATTACTATAAAGAGAAAAATAGATTTTTATTGGAAAGAGAAACTTTAGAAGTGTTGTATAATGGTTTTGATGATGAATCTCTACTGAGACCTTATAGAGATCTGGTCTTCCATATCATGTATTATATCACACTAGAGGGTAGATTCAATGTTTTTCATTGGTCTTTGTTTGTCTTTCTCAATTACTTTAGACATGTTATTACTTTGAGTTTACCTTTCTACATTCTTCTTTCTATGGAAAATTCTATTGAAAAAGTTAAAAAGAGTAAATATATAGTTCTGAGACATGAAGGAGTCATTTTTATCATTCATAAATATTTCAAAGGAATGAATAAAATCGCCCCTAATCTTCCCAAACCTCAAAAAGGTAAAGAGGAAGTTAGGAAAGTTCATAAGGTTTGGATTAAGTATCTAAGTATAAATCCCACTAAAGATAAATAACATAGTACTACTAGGAACATCTCAAATCACTAGGGCTTAATATTAAGAACTATCTAAGAAGTGATGCTAAATATCCTTCAAAGACTAGTTAGAAGGTAGTTAACATAGGCAAACCTAGACTTTCAATTGGGCAGTTTATCTTAGTTGATGATACTACTAAAGATAAGGAGGAGACCAATACCCAAAACATGTCTAAAAGGGAGAAAACAAGACCTCAAATGAGAAAACTAACAAGGATAAAAGGAAAGCAAGTGATTTACCTAAGGAGAAAGAGTTGTAAGATTTGGGAACCCAATCTCATGATCATGATGAAAACTTCAATGTCATTGTTGATTCTCTAAAAGGTAAATAAAGTATGGACAAAATTGAAGAAGAATTAGATTTGAAGAAATTGATTATGAGATGGTTTATGAGGGAACTAGATGAACTCAAAGGCAAAGTGAAAATTATCTAATAGGAAAATGAAATATTGAGCCAGAAAGATGTTGATAATGACTATAGTACATATATTCAAAGACTAAGGGATAGGGTTGGTGCCCTGGAATGTGAAAATGACAAACTTAAAAATAAAATCAATTACTTTGTCAACTATAGTCAGGATGCCATACATAAAAGAATTTAAAATTTGGAAAGTTTAAGATCTCATATGGGAGGACTGATTGATACGAAGATCTTTTCAAAGTGAAATGGTAAGCATATTTAATATAATGAATGTTTTAAATACATAGATATGGAAAATATGCTTCTTCAGATTGACTCAAACCTAAAATGCATGAAAATATACTAGGAGGATGTCACAAGAAGCTTGTAAATTTAGAATTATTATAATTAATTTCTATATATATTTTGTCTTTGGTGTTACTTAAGTTATTTTTAAGATATATTTTGGCTATTTTTAGCTATTCTTGTGCCTGGTTAGTCATGTATCTCTTTGGGACTTAGTGAGTCCTCTTGTAATTTTTTTTTGTTGTTTTTATTTTAAATATTTGGGTCCCTGATAAAAAAAATTCCTCCTTTAACCTTAATAAAAAAACATGATGAGAAACTTGGAAGTGTTTATTCCATTTCCTCTATAGTACTTAAATCAACTATAAAACTAATTTTACTCATAAAATTATTTTTACGAGCCAAATTTATAAAAATAAAAATTTATGTAAATCGTGATAAAAAATTATTTAATTATTATTCAAAGATATTTTCATGATTTTTTCAATGATGCATAGGCTTCAAAACATCCTTTGTCAATCTCTTGAACTAGTCTGTGCAACTCTGGAGCTAGACTGATGGACTCTAGATCCATAACTATGTTGGTCCATGATGTATTGAGATAATATTTTGAAGTCTCTATGATTTTCAAAAATGTAGTACTCATTGATTTTGAGATTAACTTAAAGTCTACTCCAAATCCATTAATTGTGAATTTGATAATCAAAGTAATATTATGGGAAGACTATGTTGTAAGCAAAAGATTATCGATAATACATGTAGATTATATTCAAACATTAGATGTTAGCTCCAAAATATTATAAAAAAATAAATAAGTTATCAAAACATTTGGGCTATTTTGAAACCTTATATCTAATATGATGCTTGCATATTTTCACATGTTTACAAAGATTATTTAATTAAGTATACATAGAATAAATAAATTAATAAATAATGAAATAATATTTATTATGAATGGATGAAATTAAGGAGTGGAAAAGCCTATTATTTAAATATTATACAATAATTATTTTGAAAATTATTATATATATAACATATTATTAATGGTGGGGTGGAGGCCACCATGAATGGGATTGATATTGCAATAATTGGATGAATGGTTGATGGAAATTATTTGACAAATATTGATATGGTAGAGGTTGATTGGTCCAAGTATTAAATGCATGTTTATAAGAAACATATTCATATTTATATGAAAACCAATAATACATACATGAATTATTTTGATTTAGTGGCCATATTTCTCTTTAGACAACAAGTATCATTTTCATGTTTTTTTTTAATCCATTAATTCTTTATGTACATTGGATGTGTTTGTAAAATTAATATAACATTCACACTCAAAATATCCAATTTTTTTTATTCAAATCATTTTTATCTTTAAATATTATTTCTAATAATTTTGAAAGTATTATTTCTTGTTCATCAATCAACCAACTATTTATGTTTAATGCTTTTCCTAGTTGGGCTATAATTTATTTTATCTTTAGATGGATTGAATTATCTTCCCCAAATTTAATTATGAGAGATTTAAATTAGCCATGATGAGGTTTTGACATGTGGTAGGTAGTTATGTCTTTGAAGGACTCTTCTTTAGATGGTTTGATAGTATTTAGCTCAAGTCTGACATCTTTGGAATCAGACTGGTGAAATTTAGAGCCAGATTGATGGACTTCAGAGCCAAATTGATGGACCCAGATCTAGTCTAAGATCATCAATGAAAATTTTAAACTCTTATTATGATTCTTTTATGCCTTATTATTCTTTTATTTTCTCATTGAGAGGTTTAAACTTTTATTTTCCTAGGGAATTTTGTGATGGTGAGTGGTGAACTAGTCAATGTCTCTCCTAAATATAACTGAACATCATAATAATTTATCGCATTAAATCCCATAGTTATTTCATGTTAAGTTTGTGAAGGTTAGATAGTGAGAGTAAGAATAAATATTTATTGAGGTGGAAACCTTCTTTGTTGATTTAATACATAATTGTTTCCATTTGTTGTTCTCAACTTTCTATTATTAACATTTGTTCTAGAATAATTCCTACATAGTTTAGTAATTTCATTGAAAGTTTATTTGCATCACCTTTTCCCATTAATTTAAATGAATATTGAGAATAATAATCCAATATTTTAAATAAAACTATCTTACTGAGGTCTTCATTAAACTCATATCCACATCTTCTATAGACAAAGAAGGATATGTCGATATAATCTTCTATAATTTCATCTTCATTTTATTTTTATATAAAATAATTACTCGTTTACCCTAAAAGAGTCTTGATATTTTTCCAAAAAATCATTTCACATTTCATCCCATGAATGGATGGAATGTGTCTAAAAACCATCAACCACCTCATAGCTGATTCCTTAAGTATAAAAGGAAATAGTTTCAAATTTTAATTACCTGTTTGGCAATCATAAGCTTAACATAATACTTTGAAATAAAATAGGAACTAAAAATGATCTTATATTTAAATTAACCTAAAATTAGGAATTATGGATGGGGATATGTTATTCATTGGAGAACTCTCTTCTTAGTTTAGGACAATAGGGTAGGTAATGGTTATTCATATTAGTTGGGCTCTATCTTCCTCAAGCCTAATTTGTGGATTTATTAGATTTCTCAAATTTTCTCTCATGTTTATCTTTTGTTTTGTCTTAGGGATTATTATGAATATCTCTTCCATATGAATATCTTTATCTATTTAAAAAGCTTATTTTATTTTTGAGAATTTATTGTAATCAACTATTAGCTTATGATTTATACCTTACAATGATGTCAAAAAAGATGGGTGTCATCAATCTATTAATATAATCAACTAAGTTAAGTTGATGTCAAATAAAACTAGGGTCAGTGTCCAATGATAGTTTGTAATATAGTATAAAGGAAAAGGACTAATAGTTGTATGTTTTGGGAAGAGTTGTTGATGATTTACTCCTAAATATCTAATCTAATTACTTGAATTGAAAATCTGATCTATAACTTATGAAATCAAACACACTTGATAAATTCAAATTCTTAGAAGGGAAACACATTTTTATATATTTAAAATGATTTAAAAGAAACACACTTGCTATAATTAAAATACTTTAAAAGTAACCATACAATTAATATAAATTGTAGAAAATATAAATATACTTTTAATCTAAGTTATTGAAACATAAATGATTTGAAATAAAAATGTTGAAAGTTAAATTTGACTAAAACACAAATGAAACACACAAAGATCTACGGGTTAAAATATATCACACAATAATTAACATAAGACTAGAATATTTAAACAAAAATACACAACATAAAATACTGTAAAAGATCTTTCTTGGTTGAGTGGGCCCTTGCTCTTCCTTGGAATAAGATGTGGATCAACACTTAGCTTTGTAAAAATTTCATCAAATTATCATTATTTTTTAAAAATGATTACAATATGAAAAATTATTGATAGTTATATAAAATCCATGCTATATCTAAATCTATTAACTCCCACTATTAATCTACTAACTCTCACAATGAATAAGAAGATTGTATTTATAATACAACTTCTTTAACAAATTATTGTTGGAGAGTAACAACTCTAACAAATAAATTTTAAACTAATTGTCTAATCCTAAAAACTTAAAAAATTAGTTTCAAACTAATTTACTAACCTCAAAAAATTTAAAAAATTAGTTTAGAAGCTGATTCTTATTCTAGGATAATAAATAAAAAATAACAAATTTGGTTCTTACAACAACTTTGATATGTAACATATTCATAGTAGTTACATTACTATGAATATATTTCTTTAAAAAATACCTATTTTCAAAAATAAATTAGTTTATAAAAATAGAAAGTAATTTCTTGTGGATATTTTACTTCATGATTCTATAGTTTCTACACTATGTATTTGCTGATGTGTGATGATGTCTATTCTTGAAAGTTTTCATTTATAGAATTACTATACATAGAAAGTCTATAAAACAAGTTCTAAAACATTCCATCAAGCCTATTTTAGACTACCAAACCTACAAATAAGTTATTTACATCCTTAGAATCAATTTTTTGAAACTATGGGGATTGGATGATGTATTTCTGAGCTAGACTAATAAACTCTGGAGCTAGACTGATGAAATATGGAGCTTTGACTATGCATGTACAGACCCACTAAAATGGTTATAAATTTTTCATATGAGCTTAGTTCAAGATGATTAATTTTTTGAACTTTTTTATTTTTTTGATATAAAATTTATTATGAAATTAGATTCATAATCAAATATATTATTGATGACTATTTTTTATATTTTATAAAACTTATCAAATTTGTCCTTACACATTCACATACTAAAATAGAAAATAAACCAACACAAATACATGACCTATTTTTGGTTGATACAAAGGTGTTTATATGACTTATATGTTCATGAATAAATTTTAAATTTATATAAATAACAACTGAATAACCTTCAATATGGTTTACATTAGACTCCAAAGCTACATGAAGAATGTTCTTGATTTGGTCTTTGAGAGATTCAAACTTTGTTATCTACATTATGATTCCTTTATAACTACATATACAACATATTGAATCTTTTTATCCAATATAATTTTAGAAAATAGTAACAATATAAACTACAATGACTTCTAAGGAATAGACTAGATACATATTGTATATTTCATTCTAAAATAAGCCTAAGTTTTTAAACTACATCTAAGTCCACTTTTATAACATGGTTTATGTAATATAAAATGGTTCCATTTTATGATATAATGGGCCATTTATGGACTCATCAATGATATGTCAACCTAAAAGACTAAGACAAAAAATAACATGTTTTATAATAAAATTATGGGAAATAAACATCACAATTTGTCGTGTTCAGGATATCCAATGTTAGTTTAGGTTTGAAAACTCTTGAGTTCATCACAATATATGAAAAATATAATTTTTTAGATAATTTTTCAAAAATATAAACATTTTTGAAATAAAATAGATAGATAATTTAACTCCACATTAAACAAATTACCAAATTTAGAAGTTAATTGTGCATTTATAGTTTGTAAAATTTGATTTATGAGATCCCTATGATGGAATCACATGAGAGTGTTGTAAAATCACATAGTGTGATGAGAGGATGGTAGGTGTACTAATGATAATAAATGGCATGCAAGCATGGGTAAGTTATCTTAATTTTTGTTCCATATCCCTAGGTTTGAATTTTTGTTGAAAATGTACCTTAAGATCAATCATTTTTTTTTTTTTGCATGGTGGGATTTTTGGTATCATGTAGATTAGGAAAATGTTTTGGTTTTGTGGATTTTGGGGAAATTTTAGGTAATTTTGGAAATTTTTATATAAGATGGCATGGAAAGAATAACCATTGATCATTGGATGAAACCACTATTCTTTGTAGACTAAAAGTTATTCTTCCACATTGGTATTTTTGAAACTACCACAATAGTTGAAAAATTATCAACCATGTGTAATGGTTGCATAGTTTCCATGATGATCATCTAAAAAATGTGTTTAAGAGGATTTTATACACACCATAGTCAAATGAGGTAGCCTATAACATTTTAGGATCTTAATAGATGTAAAATCCACTCTAGGGCACAAATTATAGGTATGCGGTCTGTTACAACCTATTGATAGAATAACTGATAGGGAATGTAGGTTGTTGATAAGGGTTTTTGGATAGAGGTGTGGTTCATAATAAGGGTATTGAATTTCTATGTGAGTTATAATGGAGTGTAGTTGCTAATCTAGAGTGGGTAGATCTCAAAACAAACTCAAAAAGGAGGGAAGGGTAAGGAAGGAAATAAATCTTATATGGTTTTCATGAACTACTTCCTTAGCTAGTTTCTAAAAGGACAAATGCTCTTAGAACCTATGCTTATTACTAGTATAAATTATACACACAAAACAAAAACATGGCTAAGAAGTATAAAGAGATACTAATGTAAAAAATTCATATCCCTCATAAAAAGGTTGATCCTTTTAGGGAAGTTATTACACACCCTTAATCAAGAGATTATAACTCAAGCTAATAAAGTATCTGAGGTAACTTTTGCACACACATAGAAAAATACATCAAAGAAATCACTCATGCACATTCAAAATTATGAATCAATCAACTCTACTATCTTAACCAATATAATTCACCAATATTTCAACAACTATTACACATGTATAGATTAGTACATCAATCAAGATAATCAAGAATCCATTCATAACTATTACAAACTAAGGATTATTGAAACATAAAACCAAAGAAAGTAATAACTAATTACACAAAAATTATAAAGAAAATATAGAAACACATTCAATGATGATCAAAATTGATGTTACTTCTGTATTCAAAATTATCTGACCAAAAATTCAAGTTAGATTATAATTGTTTATATAGACTTGGGGAAGGGGTCACCTCATCCTCCAAGTTCATACAAGGTTGTTACATGTGATAGTCAAAAATTGAGTTCTACTATGGTCTAAAACCATATAAGAGTCTAATTATAGTTATCAGTTTAAAATAGCCTTTGAAAATTTATACAACATGTGCATGTATATGAAGATGAAAATAATTTTTACAATTATAGCTTGACCTACATGCAATACTTTAAAATATGTGTCATTTATAAAATTGTACATGCATAAAGTCTTAACCTTTTAAGGCTGCATGGTCTAAATGGCTAGGGTGATGGAAAATAGAAATGTAGGTTACTTATCAAAGACAAGTATCATTATATCAATGCTTTAGAACCAATGAAATTGTGAACAACCAAAAATAACTATGTGTTGTATGTTGCTTATAGATCTCATTGAGTCTGGATCTTTGAATTTTCACTTGAGGACTCACACTATTTAAAATTCTATATGATGAAATGCAGGTATGTCATTTGGTATCTCTTTGGGGCCTCTATGCTCTTTATAGTCATAACTCAAATGGTTTTGTGCCACTTAGTAGCTCCTCACTTATTCTAGGACCTTTGAATTTTCCATGTTGATCTTGTACCATCGATCATTTGTGCTCAAGTTAACATGGTTTGTAGATCTAATGCTTTGACTCATTGACTCCTATAAGCTTTTGACACTTATCACATCCTCATTATTTTGAAAAGTCTCTACCGATATCACACCATCAGATCAACTATATAGATCAATGCTAGCCATCGATCTATCTGGGTCCAATAACCTTTGATTTTAAAACAACTAATTTATGAGCTTAACTTTGATGTCTACACAAGTATCAATGATATCTTTATGAATGTTAATGATGTCCATGTGACCGTAAAAATTTAGTCCCCTATCATTTTATTGTTGATCTTAAATTTGACATTGACTTGACCATCAAAGATGTCCTCATGACCATTAATAATGTCCACATGACCGTCATTATTTTATTCTATGTCTTTTAGTTACTGAGCCTAAATTTAACATTTGTGTGATCATCAAAGATGTCCTCATATCTGTCAATGACATCCACATGACCATCATAATTTAAACCCAAAATTTTTATCTATGAGCTTTATTTTAACATTCATGTGAATGTCAAAGACATCCACGTGACCATCAAGTCAACTTAACTCCCTACGTGCTGGACACTTGTCATTTCCTCAAGACTCCCTACACCTGCAAGTATAAATGAGAAGAATACTTAGTATAATACTTTGGTAAATATATATAAAAGATCCTACATGAATATTCTAGCCTAAGGTCTTAGTTGTATGAATAAAATATGATTGGGACCTAGGCTAAAATCTTAAATTAAGCTCAAAACATAATAAAATTATCTTTATGTAGGGGTGATATTTGGTATCTTTATGGGGCCTATGTGCTATTTATATTCATAACTCAAATGTTTTTGTGCCACTTGGTAGTTCCTCACTTATTCTAGGACATTTGAATTTTCCATGTTGATCTTATACCATCGATCGTTTGTGCTCAAGTTAACATGGTTCATAGATCTAGTGCTTTGACTCATTGACTCCTGCAAGCTTTTGACACTTGCCACATCCTCATTCCTTTGAAAAGTCTTTATAGATCTTGTAACAACATATCAAATGTATAGATCAATGTTGGCCATCAATTTATTTGGGCCTAATAACCTTTAATTTTAAAACAAATAATTTATGAGCTTAAATTTAGTGCCAATGCAACTATCAATGACATCCTCATGAATGTCAATGATGTCCACATGACTAACAAAATTTAATTTCCTATCATTTTCTTGTTGATCTTAAATTTGATGTTCACATTACCATCAAAGATGTCCTCATGACCATTAATGACATTGACACGACCATCATAATTTTATCCCATGTCTTTTAGTTGTTGAACCTAAATTCAACATTTGTGCAATCATCAAAGATGTCCTCACAACCATAAATGACATCCACTATCATAATTTAAACCCAAACATTTTATCTTTGAGATTAATTTTAACATTCTCATGACCATCAAAGACATCCACATGACTATCAAGTTGACCCAACTCCCTACAAGCTAGACACTTATCATTTCCATAGGACTCCTTATTCTTACAAGTATAAATGAGAAGAAGACTTAGCATAATATTGTGGAAAAAATATATATAGGATATTTCATGAATATTCTAGCTTGAGGTCTTAGTTGTATGAATAAAATATGAATGGGACCTAGGCTAAAATCTTAAATTAAGATCAAAAAATAATAAAATTCCTTTTAAGTAGGGGTGCCACTTAGCAGTATGGTATTTTTTTAGTCAATTGTTAAGGCATTTTTATGTAGGGAAATTATTGTAAGGACCCTAATTTCATCATATAAAGTGTTTGAGACACAAATTCTAAAGGGATTACATTTTTTTGAAATAAAAAGTTTGAAGGAATTGGTCTAGGGAAAAAGTCTCAAAGGATAGGTTTGTAAGGAAAACTACTTAGGAAAAAATTCCCCAAGGGCATTTGTGAAGGGCAAAATATCATAGGTAAAATTTCCAAATAAATGGTTTGAAGGGAAAGGGCCTAGGATAAAATACTGAAGGGTAAGTGTGAAGGGTAAGTCTCAAAAAGGCTGAAGGGAAATTCAGTCAGGTAAAATGGCCATGATAAAAGTCTTGAATGGTAACTATAAAAATTCCAAAGGGTAAGTCTCAAAAAAGTTGAAGGTCAATTCTGTCAGGAAAAATGGCCATGGCAAAAGTCCCATAGGGTAATTCTATTTCATCAAGAAAAATGTCCATGGTAAAAAGCTCACAGACCCAATTCCATTGGGGGAATTATTTTAGACAAAATGTCTATAACAATATCCTTGTTAAAGATAAGTTTGTAGAAAAACTATTTTGATAGAATTATTGTAGGAAAAATGCATCGATCAAATTGAATTCTGTCAAACAAAATATCTGATAGAATTTTTTTTGACAAAGATAAGTTAAAAAGAGCTCAATTAATTCCAAGAGATTGGTATGGGGGAATTGTTATGGGTAAATTATCATGGATAAAATGTTTGACACAATAAACCTGAATACCAATTCTTTCAAAACAAGAGTTATGAAGACAAAATCCAAAAAGATAAGTCTAAAAAAGATAATTTTGAAAACATAGAACTTGAAAAAGACACGCCTAAAAAGTATTAACAAGGTTAGTTTATGAAAACATGATGCCAATGTCATTTTGACAAAATACAAAAAAGGCCAATAATCAATCTTCTCCTAGATTTTGAATAAACATATAGAAGAGGGGCTCAAAGTCAAGACCATAGTTTGAAAAAAATGGGTCCCCATTTCTCCTTAAAGAAAGAGGGGATGTTGGGTACAACATAATGGTTTGAAAAGATTGAAACTTTCGTCATCTAGTATGGTGGTTTGTAAATACTACCTATAGGTAGTGAAAATCTTTCCATATTCTATTAATTTTTTTTAGAGGTTTTTAAAGGCTAAAAGAATGATTCAAGTTGTTTCCTTCATGTTTACAAGGGTTTTATAGTTAATTAAGTATGGATAGGGAGTATAATTATCTCTTGTGGGTGTTGAGATCATTAATGGTAGATGATCTTTCCATTTTATAGATATTAGGGATACTTAATATTTCATAAGTGGCTATAGTTTCCTGAATGAGTAGGTTTTTGTGTGACATGTTCACCTAGTGTGATGTAGACCAGAACACCTTTTGATTTTTTCAAGATCCTTGGGAGTGGAAGATCACATTGGTGGACATATGTAGGATTATTGAGATGTTAAGTATAAGAAAGACATTTTCATTGAGAGAGGCTACTAAATAGCTAAGGCCTATGAATGGGCAAAGTATTTTAGGGAATAAATTGCACCCAATGTGGGTGCTAAGTAGGGCATGAGATTGGTAGGGGTTGAGTGGGTTGATCCCAAAACTTCTCAAGGTTATTATCAATATTATTGTCTCAAAGCTATTGAGAGATAATGGTATGAATTATTTCATATTTATGTACGATCCCATTGTGAAGATCATAGAGGAGTATAGTAGGAGATTTTCTTAGGCACAAGATGTACTATCTAGGAAATACAAAGACTCATACAAGATATCTCAATTAGGTGCTTTGTCCATCAACCACTTGATACTTGTCATGTGTTTAGTGTACCATAGGTTTATCTATTGAGGAAGTATGGGCCATTAAGGACTTAAGGTGAATGACTATGACACCCCTTAAGGATGCATCTTAGGTAGTGGGCACATTGATAGTAGGATATTTTATCATGATGCCATACTAGGGGATGTATGGTTATTGAGATGATGATGGTATTATACTAACAACTTATGAGAGTGAAAAACAAAAGCATGACCAACATGGCCAAACCAAGTTATAGATTATTACTAGGGCAAGTTATTAGTTTAGGCTATAATAATTAGACAACCTACCCATTCCTCAGGTATTCTATAGAGGGGAACATGAGGTTAGGGATGCATAACTTGGGATATTGAGGTGACATCATTTAATAATAGGGACTCATATCACTATAGTTGTTAGTGGTTTAGGAGTATGAGGATGAAAAAAGGATAATTAGTAGCCCACAATAATAGGAGGGGTTTTACTCTAGGTTGAATCCTTAACATGCTAGATGACATAGGGAGTCTTTAATGGTGGTCAACAAAAATAGCCACAATAACCATAATAGTATAAACCACATATAGATCCATAATAGTATCCACATCCATTTACAACACAATAACAACATTCAATAATAACTACAAGTGGGAGGGGGAACACAAGGAGTAGTAAAGGGAGGAAAGGCCCTCCTAGAGATGAACTAACAAGTGAGGAGGTTAAGATGAGTCCTGATGAGGACTCAAACCTTGAATGATAAGAGGGAGATCCAAGTGAGTTAGTGATTTTTTTTGTTTTTATCCCTTTATAAAATTTTATCATATTTTATAATTTGTTGAATTCTAATTATCTATTCAACCATATATATAATGTATGTTTATGTGTTCATGTGTTTTTGGATTCAACCATAGAAGGGAGGTGGCTGATTAGGGATTATTTGTTAAACTTGTTTTGCATAGGAACTAGGATCACTAGGGATAATTCTTGATTGATTCAAGCCTTCCTATAAGTATGTGTAGACACATCAAAATCTTTTACCTTGTGTATCATGTAACTTAAGATCTCATTTGACAAAGGGAAATGAATGTTGGCCTATAGATCAAGGTGGTAGGTTAGAGTCTTAAGTCAAGACTCTTAGTGACATTTTTGTAGTGAAGGGTTGATGAGCCTCATCTAACATAAAAATGGTGAGAGGGGAGGCCTTTTAGATGAGGATGAGCCATAATTCATATAAGATAAGGATCCAAATCCCCTACCACTTTTCATGTGGATCTTATAAGAGGAGTAATAGCCCTAATCACTCTACTTTGGAAGGAGCTACATGACAAGGGTGATCATGGTCTAGCCTAAGATTAATCTATTATTGTTATTTTTTATTTTTCAAACACATTTTCCCCTTATGGATGTGTTTATAATAAAACTTGATGTAAATGAAACACTTGATATATATAGAAAGTTGACCCATTTTTGGTTTAACATTGCCTAACACCTTGTTCCATGCACCATAAATGGATAGGAATGTGATGAAATACTATGGATTTCTATTTTGGTAAAATGTATGGATATGATTATATTTTTGAATGTGATAAAAAAATGTATGCAAATGTAATATGATAATTTCTTATAATATACAAATGGGTTAATGGTTATTTTATAGGTAATAATTAAACTAGTTTATTTACATTACAAATGATGTCTAATATATAATAATTGTAATTCTTACTGAACTTAGAAAATAATAATTTTGTTGGCTTCATCTAGACTTAGATTAAAAGATGTATGACCACATTAGAATCAATAAAAGGGATGCAATGATCTTTGTAACATAGACATCCAGGTAAGATTTTAAGGGATTTTACTACTTTATAGACACTTATATTATTTTCCCCTTGATTTTATTTTTTAACCCCCTACACTTAGTCTTATGTGACTAGGAAGATGAATGGGATCATCACCAAAGGATAAATATAAGTGACTTAGGGCATATCCCCCCAATACAAACCCCACACAAAGAATAATATGTGAGGGATCACCACCGAGGATTAGTGAAGGGTGAGAGAGGTTGAATTTATTTTTGACTTGCATAATATTAATTTTTTATAATGTTTTTTTTTGAAGGATCTTATCCCCTAACCATCATCCCAAAAAACTAGTAAGATGTAAGGGATCATATCCAAGGACCAAGATAGGTGGATAAGGTTACCTAGTTTGAGGAAGATAGTATTTTTTCTTAGAGGGACTCGTAGAAGGGAATTTTGTCAAGGACAAGATTATTTACTAAATTTTAGGTTAGAGTTTATATGTTTATGATAGTGTACAGGAATGAGGTGAAAACTTAACATTAGGACAATAATCCTATTTTATGCTAATTTTGAGAGTGTTTTTTAAGGGAAATAGGATGGTATTAAAAGGGTGAAATGATATACTACATTTGAAAGTTTTTGTCATGTGATATTAGTGAAATGTGATAGAAACACAATAATAATTAAATTTATATCAATTTAAAGAGGTAAATGTGGAATGCAACATACATATGAAAAAATGTTTAAGGTGAAAAGAGTTCATAAATTCATCAAACTCTTTGCATTCAAAGGGGCATAATAGAAAATATCCATTCTTAAAACATTTTTTACCAAATATGGGCCTACTAAATTAGGTCTAATTTTGTGACCTTCTTTATTTTTATCAATTCTAGTATTGAGTAATAGGAGAAGGTCTCTTAGTTGAATAGATTTCTCATGAAAATTCTTATTATATAAGAGGCATATGTGATCCACATAAGTAATGTATTTTTGTATAGCTATGAGCCAATGTTCATCTAGAATTTCTAGCTCGGTCAAGTGTGTGTTTCTATACTCTTCATGATCGATGAGGACTTGAAGAGAAATGTGAAGTCTTAGAATTTATACCCCAATGACAAAAATTGCTTCAGATCTAAAAATAAGGGAATAAGGGGTTTACCCTATGGGCATATGAATGTTCATCCTATAGGACCAAAATGTAATATAGAGATGAAGATGCTAGTCTCTTTTATTTAATAGATCTGGTTTAGATTTGCATAGGATCAACATAGTTTACATAAACTAGATAAATAAATTAAAACACAATAATATATATTTGTTACTATATAATTCTATATAGGAGTGTATAATATATAGGAATATCATTCCTATATTGGGGGAGATCAATTTTCCTCTAAAATCTCTCACCTAAACCAACTCCCAGCAACCCACTATATATGAATATATTGTTATTAACAATATATTTAACACACTAATAAATATAATTAACATATTATTATTTATTAAAAAATAATTGTTATATAATAATAATGTGAACACACTATACCTCAATATTCACACCCTTGTGAACATTATTAATCCTATCCTATACCCCTTTAATGTGAATATGGGGAAAACAACTCTCTCATATATACACCTATACTCATGATTTGGTGATTTTTAGAGGATAATCACAAACATTAAATGATGGTTATATAAATGGTTGACCAATAACTAAAATAGTGGTTTTACAAGTGGCTAACCAAAACCAAAAAATAATACCTGATGGTTTTACAAATGGATAACCAACAAGCAAAATAGAGGTTTTAAAAATGGCTAACCAAAAATCATAAAGTAATGGTTTTACAAGTGGTTTACCATAAACCACGTCATGATGCAGAGTATAGATTATATCTCTCATCATTCTCACACTTTAGAGAAGTTACATAGGAATATACAACTCACTTATGAAAAACATGAATAGGGATACATCATCTATTCTTATTTGAAATCATACTATGTTGAAAACAAACACATGACTAAAAAAATGCCACTAAATCAAAAAGTGGCCCCATCGTTAGTGGTTAATGAGAGGCTATGAAACCTCTATCCTCCATTTCCTCCTTCTTCTAGTTGAAGAAGCTACTTACTTAGCTGATGAAGATTTATTATTTAAGTGCCATATATATTGTCATGTAGTCAACCATTGACATTTTTATGGTCTATCATCCTCCTGATCGGTGTTGGCCTCATATCTAGTTTTAAAATTCTTTCAAATTTTGAAGTCTTGATTTTGCATGTTTTGGATGTTGATTTCCACCAAAAGTGCATCCTTTACAAACATTTTTTTTTATTTTTGACACTTTGACTTTTGAAAATAGATGAATTTTTGATTTTGACTAATGAATTTTTTGACATTTTTATAATGACTATTATAAAAATATAATTTAAACCTTAGCATAAGACTTAATTAACAAAATTGATAAAAACATCTAATAAACTAGACTTTGTAATTTTAACCAACCTAAGTCTAAAATGGCTCTTAAAAAAAATGACTCCACTATTGATATTTTTGAATTTTTAATATACAAGACACTTTGACAAAAAAAATCTTAAATAATTATGGACTTGAATTCATAATTGTCTCAAATCTTAACATATGCTATATATAAAATAGACAAAACACTAAAAAGTGTTTCTCTATTACCTATTTAAACCTTTGACCAAATAAAATATCTTAAAGGAAAATAATAAAAAAAACTAACAAATACTTAAATAGACAAAAATAAGATCACTCTTGGAAAATAATAAAGATACTAATCCAAGCACGCATGTGACAACCAAAATCATCTCAAATTAGAGTTAAACCATGAATAAACCCAATAAAGATTTGAAAATATAAGATGCAATTAGTGATAGTATCTTGGATAATGATGAGTTCACTAGTAGTGATGATGTGGAAACTAATGCAAGAAAAGATGCACGAATAGATCTAAATCTAAATATTGAAGTAGATTTACCAAAATTTGAAGACCATCGATGTCACTATCTAGCTATGATGAACCTTCATAATGTAGGAAATACAAATTGATGTAGGTGGGAGTTATATGATATATATCATGTTGAATTCAAGTCAAGATCAAGGGTGTCAATCTTTACACACATCTCAAGACTATCAAATCTTTCCTCATGGGTCTATGCATATCGCATATCATCCCTGATATAATTTGATGAATCTAATAGGTGGTACATTATGATTTAGCTAAGATAAATCTGATCTTAGTGCAAAGATGCTAAGAAGAGGAAACCATTGCATGAATATGGGTAAATATGTCTCATAAATTAGTCTGAGCACATCTATGTGGATTAGATGAACAGATCTCACAAAGCAAAGGATAGAAAGTGGCATCGTGGCTAGGAAGAAATGCATGGATAGTGAATGAGCATAAGGAAAATAATAGTGTGGGATTAGTATGAATGGAGATATAAAATTATAGGATACATGCCATAGGTAGACAATAAAATATTATTATCTGAGGCAATGCAAAGAAGGCTACCCATGTAAAACAAATTATCTTTCCATCTTAGAGATAAAAAAAAGCTCTGATACCAAATAATAGATCTAGTTTATATTTGTAGAGGATCAATGCAATTTATATAAACCAAATAAACAAATTAAAACACAATAATATATTTCTATTTCTATATTATTCCATATGGGAGTACATAATATATAGGAATGTCATTCCTATATTTTAGGAGATCAAATTTCCTTTGAAATATCTCACCTAAAAACACTCCCAACAACCCACTATATATGAATATATTATTATTAAAAATATATTCAAAACACTAATAAATCTAATTAAGTTATTATTGTTTATTAAATAATAATTATGTTATACATTAATAATGTGAACACACTATACCTCAACATTATTGTCTTTCATAGTCTTGACTAGGATTGAATTTAAAGTATTATTTTTGGCCTCAACTTGACCATTGGCTAGGGGGTAGTACAAAGAGGTTGTGTGATGATATATTTATATATAAATTAGACACCTTAGGGTTCTTAAAGTAGGATGTGTGTGTAAATGAAATAAGATAGATATAAAAATTATCCTACTTAGTAATGTCCAAGCTCAAATAAGTTAATCAACCAATAATCTGCTTAGCAACACTTTGTTATATTAGGGTTATGACCAATCATGGATTCAGTAAGCCTAAATAAAGGATGTATCACTAAAAAATAGTAAAAAAGAGGTTTCCAAGGCCTCTAGTTAAATGTTAGAATGTAATAATCCTAGGTAAGTCTTATAATGTGATAAATGTAAATTAGCTAATCTACTAAACAAACATACAAACTAATATAGTGTTCATCAAATATTATGGCATAATTGGGGAAGATAATAAAAAAGAAAATATAATTATATTAAATATAATATATAATTAATATAATCAATGAAATATATAATTCAATCCATTAATTATGCAACATTTACATATCAAAATAACTGGATATGAGTATACTTAACTTGTTGAAATGAACCTGTCATGCCTCAATAATATCTCTCTTAGAAAATGGTGTTTTGTAAGAGTTTTTTGTGGCTTGTAAGGATAAAAAGGACATATTATCTCTAGTCTACAATATTTCTCCTATGCATTTAAGATTTCCATAAGATGAATGTTACTACTCCAAAGTAAAACCCTAAGCAATGAAATATCCAAATGATAATATAAGCATATTTATGAGATATAATAATGCATAATTGAATGATAATATCTTTAGAAATAAATAAAAAAGGTTATTTATAGCCAAGGAACTTTCATGGGAATTTATCTGACAAGGTCAACTAGGTCAACCTTTTTTGATGGGAAATATATCTGTTAGGCCTCAAACTAGGTTGATTGGGCTGATAGAGTTTCATAACATGCACTAAGTCCCAACGAGATCGATTGATATAACATAGTATTAAAATAAATAAAAATGGGTGTTATTTAGTTAAGGACTATTTTAGATAGTAAATTTATTAGGGGAGTGTATAAACAGGTTTAATTACTTCAAGAATCGAATAAGGGTCGCTTGTAGTGGATTTAAGTAGTGGTCTAGGGGCCAATAATCCTACCAAGCACAAATGGTTTGCCAACCCCTTTCTTGGTACAAATTTTAAGGCACACACTCAAAGATATTGAGATTTGATAGGTTATTTAAAGAGAGCAAGCATTAGTAAATGATTAATTTAAAAATATTGTGTGTATACATATGCCCCACTCAAAGTTCATCACATGTCACATAAGTGTAACATGGGATGCTGATTCTAGAAAGAACATAGAAACATGTGAAACTAAGGTAAATGAAAATGAAATACTAAAATTAATTTTGAAATGAAATGCAAGTAATTGAAAGTACCATATACATACCTTAAATTACCTTTCCACTGAATGACTACATGCAAATATCCTAGTCTTGATTATGGAGGGTATAATACCTACATTTGAGAAACCCTTAGAATATAAGACTAAAAATATAATTAATGTTTATATATGTAGGATGGTAAAAATATCAATGAATAACTCTCAAAATTGATTAAATTACTTAGAAAAATTGGCAAGCCAAGATTGTTAAAGCTAGGTTGGAACCAAAAGACCAATATTGTAAATGACAAAATGATGAAAAATGATTTGATAACACACTAAATAATATTTGGAGGCATGTAAAACATTAATTCCAATAATTTTTTTAGAACATACTAAATCACATTGGGAAGCATGTAAAACATGAAATGATAAAAAGGAATCTAGTGCACACTAAATCACATTAGGAAGCATGTAAACCATTGTAAGTAAATGAAATTTCATGCAAGAAAACTCTAAAAAATATATGTAAGTGAAAGATAACTTCATGTAAGATAATCATGTTGAATCAAACCTAAAGAAAACATATATGACTGAAAATGAAATCTAAGTCAAGATCTAAGATAGGCATGTCAAATGAAGTATGAAGAAAACATAAATGACTAAAAATGAAATGTCAAAATTTAATATAAACCTGTCAAATGAATATGAAGAAAGCATAAATAATTGAAATGTAAGTCAATATGTAAGATAAACATGTCAAGTCAAACATAAATAAAAACATGCAAAATGTCCTATGTAAGATAAGTGAAGTCCACAAAAATCAAACAAGAGCATGATAGATAGATGAAAATCAAGATTTATAAAGGATGACAACTCAAACTTAGTTCTTGTTCTAAGATACAATGTAAGAAATTAAAAACACATAGTGAGATGAATATTATGATAATGATATGTTGTGGTGAGTATATGGTGAAGGGATATTTGTGATGAAAACATGGTCCTATCCAAGGTATTATAGTGCAAATACAGAACTATAAACCAAGAAGTGTAAAAAGGAAAATGTGATTAGTTAAAATTAATATCTAATAAGGCAAATTTTAATAAAATATGATGTAAATAAGGATTATGAGGAACCACATGGGTGATGTGAACATCCTTAGTAAGAATGAGACACATTAAACAAGTGGAAAATGATAAGAACTATCGACATCAAGGATTTAGGACACTCTAAATAATGAATACAAAGCTTGGGCTCAAAAGTGAAGTACATAGATCATCTCATAAAGGCTATATGCATGACAATTAAAATGGACATACCTTACCATAATGTGTTACCCTTTCCTTAGGACCCCTTATAGAGTTGTCAGTCTACTATGACAATTGGGTACTTATGTGGAAAAGTAGGTGGCTCTAGATAATATATGATATAATGAGACCCCCTACCCTAGTCTACTGGTCTATCACACCCTAATTGAACTTGGTATATATTATGCAAATATGGAATTTGAGATTCAACTAATACAGGATATGTACCAAATATCCTGTATTTTGGTGTGATATGACTTTTAAGATTATTTTTGCCTTTTGATTATTTTATGATTTAGATTTTAAATCTTTTAGATTTTTCTATTCCTCCTCCATACAGATTCAGAGAACCAATCATGAGTGAAATGGGTGACAAACATAAGATAAATTACACTTGTTCATTATATAAGAGGAACTAAATACCATGGTGTCTAAAGACTCCTAGACTTACCCAAAAGTAAGTGTGTAATCTCAAAATTGACCTATATGTGCCTCAAATGAAAGGAAATAAAACAAAGATGGGGATCATGAGATCCATCCATGATGAATATGTTTGTATCTAATAAAAAATATGTAAAATATTGGTGTGAGAGGGATGAGACTCTTCTATGAGAGTCATGTCACTAGAGAATCCATACTAACCTAAAAGGGATTTAACACAATCACCAATGAAAGAAGTAGTCATCCCAAAAGAGAAGGGTAAAGCAAATGAGCATCCCAAGAAATGGGGAAGGTAAATAAGTCTCAAATAATCATAAATATACTAATGAAAAAATTATATAACTATGATAAAATTAATATCAATGAAAAACTTGAAGACACTACCTAGGAATCACAAAGGTAATAGGTGATAAATGTAATGTGATATAAAACCAAATAACTAAGAAGGAAATAATGGTACAATTAAGGTGAAATAAAAAAAATATCCTAAAGGAAACAATGGTGATATTAAAGTGAAACTAAATAAAATAAAACACATAAAAAATAATGAAATATGAAACAAATAATGAGCAATATCTATGCTAACATCTATATCAAAGATGAACATGTGAAATACCATATTATGTGTTAAGGTTTCTTGAAGTTGAATTTATTTATTATGAAAAGTATAATAAGAGTGGGAATATTAAGATGCCCTAATGGGTAACATGATGTAGGTATGGGCATCATAATGTGCCCCAAAGTATGGAATGACATGTGTATGGGCATCACAAGATACCCTAACATGTGATATGGAGTAAGGTGAAATTGAACAGTTAGAATGAACCACATTTATATTTTTGATTTAGTTGGAGATAGGTAAATGTTTTGATATATTTTATTTTTAGGATATTTAAATTTACATAATATGTGTAGGATAGTTTTGAATAGGTCTAAAAGGTGAAGGAAGACCATGTATGATGCTCTTTTGAGTAGGCATGTGAACAAGGTTTTCCTTGGGTTCATGTGACCTAATATTTTGAGGTTTGATGGATGTAACTACTCATTTGAAGTTGTTAATGTTAGATATCCTTTAATTATTGGTGTATGAATAAGGATAAACTATGGTTTGGATAAAATTAGTGGATGAGTGGAGGTATTGGGTAATTGTTGTTAATCATTAGGTAGGTGATATTGATGTGATTATGATTATTTGGATTGGGTTTATGAGGCTTGAAGATAGTCTTAATAACATTATTGTTTAAGAGTTTAGATATTTAAATGTTGACCAAATAAGGAATCAAGAAGAAATTAGTGAATATCATGACAAGTCTCATGAGAATTACCTATCATATCACACCATCAACAAAACTTATCAAGATTTTACCATTTTGGATATGGTTTGAAAGGATCAAAGCTCATGGGTTTAGAGGGTGAAAATTTCATCTTATATTCTTCTAGACTCAAGGGAGGGTGGGTTGGGTTAAAATTGGTTTAATGGGATTCTCCATTTTGAGGTTAGGGAGGCTTATATGACTCAATGCTATGAGAAAATGATTGGAAAGTTTCCTTAGTAGTTACTTGATGTGATTCAAATTTAGTCATAATAAAGTCTTACCTTTTTTCTTAATTTAAGGCTTATTTTAGAGTTTTAAGGGAAAAAATATGAGCTTTGTATTGAAGAGGATATTTTAGAGTAATAAAAAATAATTTTAAGAGAGTATAATCATTCATGTTATGGTCTACTTTGTGATATAGATACTTCCATCATTTAATGAAAGTGTGATTAAATTAGTTAGGAAGTTAATTAGTATTGATGAAGTGTTTAAGGTAATTTTTTTGAAGGTCATTATGTTGGAATTAATTCATTAGAGCATTAACTACATCCTCTTGTTGTGTAATAGAATGCATAGGAAGTTGATTATATCATTCAATTGTGTCACTGACAAAGGTGTTGGATAAGAGCTTGATAGTATCAAAGGTGTTAGTTTGGACCCATTATTTATAGAGATTGTCAAAGCTTTTGAGAAAGATAGTGGGGTCCTTAGTCCCATCATATTTAATAGTTGGAGAAATGTTTTCAATATATTTGGATATAATGAATGGAGCTAAAGGTTCATTTTGAAGGCATTGAAGAATTTTGTTATGCAAAGGGGGTTGAGGGATGATATTACCATTGGAATATATAAGAGGATGGGGGAAAAATTATGATTTGGTTGAGTTATGATGAATTGAGGTGGTTTATTAATTATTTGTAATATATGAGATTGCATCTGCATCATTTAGGAATTATTAGTTATTTGCATAACATTAATTTGTTGAATCATTTGAGAAATAATTTGAGTTATATAAATTATAGGAGTAAGATTTATAAAGGTATGAATTTTAGTGTTGATAAGATGAGCATAAACTCAACTATATTATATGATATATTAATTAGTTTAGGATTAGGAAGACATGAAGGAAATAATTTGATAATTTCATCTAAAGTGATAATATAAGTGAGGTTATGATCTAAATCCTTGATTACGAAGTGTTCTTGACTAATTAGAAGGTAAAAGGAAGACATAATTATAAAATTATTAGTTTATTGAACTAGGTGGGATACTTACTAAACTAGGTCGACCACCTACTAGACTAAGTCGACCACCTAATGAACTATGTATTAAAATAGAGGCAATAAAATTTACGTCAATTACCTACTAAAATAAGTAGATTAAGACCTAAAAAGTTGACTAAGTAGATCTAGTTGATTTTTTTATGAATAAAAAATAGTAGAATGAAATTATACTAGGTTGACCAAGTCCTATAGAGGTATCCTAGTTGATCTAGTTGAATTATGGGAAGAAAATTAGTAGTCTAAAAAAAGTGCTATAATAAACTAGGTTGACTAGCTTGATCTAGTTGAATTATGGAAAAAACCAAAACAAATTAAGTCAATTAGCTTGATCTAATTGATTGTGTATATATTTTTAGCAAAATAAAAAAACTAGCAAAAATAAAATATAAATTTAAAGTATTGATCAATTTTACTAAGAAATAGAAATGAAAAATTTAGACAATTGAAAAAATTAAATTAGTAGGTTAGTAAGAGTGATTCTAGAAGATAGAACAAGATTGACCAAACCAATTTAGTAGTGTTTCCTAAGAATGTTGAATTACTAGTTGACTAGGTCATCCAGGTGAGTTTTTGATCCTGTGCATAAAATATATAAGTAGGTTGACATGCTCGACTTGGTTGAAAACCTATACACAAAAAACAAAAATATGTTGATAGAATTAACCCAGATGAAAACCTTTGCACAAAAATAGAACTAGATCAACAAGCTTGACCTAGTTGAAAACCTATGCACAAAATATAAAAATAGGTCGAGAGGATCGATCTAGTTGATTGTAAATTAAAATTAAAAATTAAAAAGGTTAGATTCACATCGGGTTCACCAAAATGTATGCAATAAAAATAATATAGATCTACAACTTATCCTACTTAGTAGTATCCAAGCTCAAAGAAGGAAATCAACTAATAATTTGCTTAGTAATAATTTGTTATATCAAGGTCATGACCAATTGTGGATATGTTAAATATAACTAAGTTATATCTCACTACACAAAAAAAAAGGAAAGGTTTCTAAGGCCTCTATTCAAATGCCATCATGTAATAACCCTAGCTAGATCTTATAATGCAATAAATGGAAATTAGCTAATCTACTAAACAATCATACAAGATAATATATTAAATTAACATATAAGCTAATCTAGTGCTCACCAAATCTTGTGGAAAAAATGGGGAAGATAATAAACAAGAAAAGATAACTCTATTCAAGATAATATATAAGTAATATAATCAAGAAGAGATATAATTCAATCCATTAATTATACAACATATACATATCAAAATGAAGGACTATATGTATACTTACCTTGTTGAAGTGAACCCATCATGCCTCAATCTCTCCATTAGATACTGGTGATTTATAAGAGGTTATTATGGTTTTTAAGGATCACAAAGATAGATCATCTCTTGGATATAATATTTATATTATGTATCCAAGACCTCCACAATATGAATGCTACTACTCTAAGGCAAAACCCTAAGAAATAAAACCTCTAAATGATAGTATAATCATATTTATGAGTTGTAGTGATGCATAAATGAATGATACTATATTTATAAATTAATTAAAATGGTTATTTACAACTAAGTATTGACCCTAAACCCTCTAAGGAATTTTGCTGATAAGGTCAGCTGGGTCAACCTTGTTTGGAAGGAAATAGAGTTGTTAGGCATCGAACTAGGTTGGCTAGGCTGAATGAGTTCCATGACATGTGCTAAGTCACAACAAGGTCAACCAAACTAACATAGTGGGAAAATTAATTAAAATGAGTGTTACTTAGGTAGAGGCTATTTTGGATAATGAATTACTTATGGGAATGTATAAGCACATTTTTATTATATAGGGAATTGGATAAGGGTAGATTGAAGTGGTTTTAGATATTGGTCTAGGGTCCAACAATCATAGAAAGTACCAAATTTATACCAACCCATTTCCTTTTGCACCATTTAAGGTATGCATTTAGAGAGATTGATACTTGATAGCTTCCTACAAGAGAGAAAGCATCAATAAATGATAAAGTTAAAAATATTGTGTGTATACAAGATGGATTGTCCTTGATAATGATTTATGGAACCTCAAACCTAAAAATGATCTAATTAGAGATAAATTTGGAAATTAAATATCTAGTGAAAATGGTTAAGGTCATGAATTATACCCACTTGATAAAATACTTAGTGGTTGTGATAATGAAATGATGGCCATAAGAAGAATTAGGAGAAATCTTGTTGATTATATTTAGACCTAAAGTGGAGAAGGGCCATGGTGTAAAAATGGGATGAATTTATTTGTCAAGAATGTGAATCTCATGGGAGAAATGATTACACTTATCACACTTACTTTCATAATATAAGGCATCATGCTCGAAGGTACACAAAAAATAGCCCATCCTATGGATCTTGTGAGTGGTTGTATAGGCACCAAAGTGTCCACCACGAATTCCATTGTGACATTAGAAAAGGGATTTCTCAAACTTTTATTAGTCAAGGAATCTAAGGATAATGTCATCAAAATCATTTTGGTATAAAATATCATTTAGGATCACAAAATTAAATATAATGTTTAAAATATTTTGCCTCTACTATGAGTTGGTGCCTTTGGGATAATTTTGATCAACTAAGTAATTTATAATATCAGTGTACCATGGGGAAAATATGATCAAAGGTTTTTATATGTAACATATAAATTATTATGGGAAATAAATTTTAATGAGATCAACAACTTATAATATTTATTACACCAACCAATCAATAATGATTTGTACTTTTATATACTTTTTTTTATGTATGTCAATTCAAACTTGTTTATTAGTGTGATGAAATGGCCAACCTTCCACGAGGTGGATGATTGGATCAAGAACATATGTAGGGATTAGGATATCACAATGAATTTTTTTTATAATTAAACATATAATGAATCAATCATTTAGTCACAAAAACTATATCCAAACTCTTTTTATACCTATGTGTATTGTGTTTCATAATCAACTAGAGTTCAACTAATGAAATAAGTGGATATTTATTCATTATCATCATAATATTTAGAAAACATGTAGGAAAGAGATACCTAAATTTACCTAAAATAAATTATGAGGGACCCATAATACTTAGGTTATATAGTAGTTGGTGGATCCATAAGGAATCATTTTACCACCCCAAATACATCTTGGCAGTTTTGGGTATAAGATATATTGCTCTAATTTTTTATAAAATTATTGATAAGATGAATAGTTTAGGTGAGGTTAGGTATGAATAAATTAATTTATAAAAACTTCCCTAAGAATGATCTAATTCTTAACTCATCAGTAGTGGTTATGTCAAGAACTACATGAAATTAAATAGGGGTGATGTCAATCCTACACTTTGAGATAATGAAACCTAGGAGTTTTTCACCTGTAAATCCAAAAACATGTTTTTTTAGAACTAAGAGTAACATCATATTAAATCAGGTGTGTAAGGATAATGAATAAATCTTAAGGTGGTCAAATATAGTCTTGGTCTTTTCAAGAAGATCATCAACATGGACCTCCACCATCTTATGAATGAGATCATGGAAAACATGGGTCATATCCCTTTTATAGGTTTCACCAACATTTTTAAGGATTAAGGGCATAAAAATATAGAAAAATATTGCTAATGGTGTGGTTAAAGAGGTCTTGATTTGGTCTTTTTTAGAAATATAAATTTGGTTATATCTTGAGAAGCCATCCATGAGGGATAGAAACTCATAACTTGATGTAGCATCCAAAATCACATCAATGAAAGGTAGAGGGAAATCATACTTTGGACATAATTTATTGATATTTTGAAAGTATATGAATATCCTAAAATTTCCATTCTTTTTGAGAACATGGATGATTTTAGACAACCATTTGGTGTTATTTGTTGGTTTAATGAACCCTAGGTTTCAAAATTTGATAACTTATTCCTTGACTATCAATGCATATTTGGATTTAATTGACATAATATTTTATTTGATAGGATTTACATCAAATGTAGTGACTAGATTTTGGAAAATCACTACAAGTTATTTTCTTATCATGTATACAGGCAAAGGTTTTAGATAATTTAGTAAATAGTTTATTATGGTCTTCCACATCTTGAGGTGAGAGTGAAGATCAAAGATTGAGTATTATAGGATGTGCTTTAGTTCCAATATTAATGTTGATGGTGTCCTTTATAATGGAATCATTCCTTTCTTAAAATTATTATTGGGTAGGAGGAAGATTGAAATACTCATTATTTGCCTCAAAAACATCATAGTCCTCCTCAGAAGAGTGATAGACATCAATATTACAATAATAGTCATAATAATCCATTATAAGGGTAGATGAGGGGTAAATTGTGAGGCAAAAACCCCTCTTATGGTGTGATGATGGGAGGTGATTATTCTCATATAAATTCTAATATTGCCTCATTATTTTTTAAAAGTTTAAGATGAGAGGACTAGCTTCCTCTTAAACATGGGAGAGGGTTTTATCATTTAGAATTTTTTTAAAAAAGGGGTCAAGTCTTATAGATACTACAAAGTTAGATTTTTGTATCACTTATTGAGGGAAAAAAATTGAGAAGAGGAAGCAATCATGTAATTGAAAAGTTGATTACTCTCTCTAAGTAAAACCTCTATGGAAAAAAATCAAATTATTTAGAAACATCATGTATGGACATATTGTAAAGCTGAATATGTTCATATTTTTCCTAATAAACCTCAAAAACTTGATTAGTTACCAATTTTGAGTCACCTTATCAATGAAAATTTTGGTCAATAAGGATTTTTACTCTACCCCATTATTTGTGCGATCAAAATCAAGTTTAAATCCAAATGACATGATCCTTTATCTAGGGGAAATTAGTATAACTCCTTCCCTTATGCCTAAACATAATTTTTCCCCCATTACAATGGAGTGTTCATTGATCACTTATAGAGGAATAATCATTTATAGAGGAATAATCATTTTGTTTCTTAAGAAGTGGCTCTTAGTTTTTATAAATCTCAACCATAAAAATATTAGGAAGAATAACAAACCCCTCTTGAATTTATAAATATTGAGATTTAAAAAGGTTGTAGGTCCCTAATCCTCATGGGTCAAATGGGATTGTAATGGGTTTATCCTTTTCTAGGGTACTAATTATATTATTTATATAATTGGTCGTTTACCCATTTTATCTATTTTTATTACACTCTTTTCTTCAAGTTTTTCATTTGGTGAGGCTTTACAACTCTCAATACTCAATTTTAAAACACACATCATGGTTGTGATGGGATATTTGTCTTTCTTGTGGAGGGGGCTTCACTACAATATTGATAGGTGAATGATAATAAATTTTAAGCCATGTTAATTTATTAAAGTTTGTTTTTTGAATGTTAAATGGCTTATAATCACCTTAGAAACAAATGCCTTTCCTAAGTGTAAGAACCTGATTTCTTGAAAGAGTATAGAATGGATTGCCTCCATCTTATGGATCCAAGGTCTTCCTAGAATTATGTTTTAGTTAGTGTCCTTGTATATGGCATAGAATTTAGTTAGAATAGTTTTGGGAACCAAATTAATAGGTAATAAAATGGTCCCAATTGAAGAGGTCTTGAGGATATCATAGCCTCACAAGGTTTTTTTCGGTCATAGAGTAGTTGGTTTCTCCATATCCAATATTTTGGAGAAATGAGAATGGGAATATATTGAAACAATACCATCATAAACTATTACTCTCTTAACATTGTTATTATAAATCTAATTTTGTAAGTATAAGTTCATATTTCATCTCCTAGACATTTCAATGTTTGGGGATATAAAATTAATATTGAAGAAATAACCATCATCCCTCAAATATTTATTAGGTAGATGCATATATAAGTATATTTGGTTTATTTAGGATGGTGGTGAAGCTTTAATACTACCTAAATTACCAAATCTTAAGAATCTAGTAATGCCATGTGATGGAATGAAGAGTTATTAATGAGGTCTATGAAGGATATGTGGTAAAATGTATTCATAAGGTTTGAAACAAGGTCATAGTTCGTCATGGGTTTTGGGTAGGTTTGAATATTAGTCTCAAAAATATTTATAGGATGGGGAGATTTTAGTTGGTACTCCCTTGTACAAGTGATGATGTTTACTTCCTCATTTATTTCTAACTCAATGACACCTATCATTATAATATTTCCCCAAGGTTCTAGTCGGGGAGCCACATTGATATTATTGGGTGTGAAAGTAGAAGCTTTAGAAACATGAGTTCCAGATGGAAAGGGATGATTGACTAAGTTGTCATGTGGTTGATTTTAAAAATTTCACTATTGATGATTGGGAAATGAGTTTGATAGATGTGAAAATTAGAGTTTTTAGGCCCTATAGGACCTATTGGAGAGGGTTGGGGATTTGAATTTGCATTTCCTTAGAACATGTCCATAAATGTCTATCATTGGTTTTGAAGGAGTCATTAGATAGATTTTCTTACTCCTTACATGTTTAAGTATCATGACCAAAAATCCTAGGGAAAAAGAAATATATGTTGGGTTTACAATCCCTAAGCATTTAGTTTTTATTTTGTTGACCAAACCTCTATTGATTTTTATTTTGATAGAAGCACTAGTTTTGGAATTAAGGGTTTTTATTTTGGTCAACATTTTGGTATTGGTTTTTAAAATGATTATGATACTAATTATGATGAGGTGGTATATAGTTGAAATTCATTGCATGAATTGTAGGTCGATGCTTTTTTTCTCATACCTCCATTTATATTTTTATTGTTCTTGATGTTCAAAGATTTATTTTGGTTGTTATTTACAACATTTTATTTTTTAGTTTGGTATATCACACCATTTGTGGTGGCATTACAAATTCAGTTCAAAATCTTAGGAGCTTGGTTGTTGGGGTTGTTTTGATAAACCAATTTTTTTTGGTTATGGGTGATAATTCTACCATTATATCCATAGGTCCTAAGGTGACTATCTATAGACATATGATCTATCCTGGGTGTATTTTAAAACACTTTTTCATAAAATAAGTAGGAATTTTTTTTGACATCTTCCATTATTTTTTTGTTGAGATAATTTAAGAAGAGATCACATAGCTCTCTTTTGTCCATGTGATGAGAAATTAAAAAAAATATAAAACTTTATTTTAACTTAAAATAAAGTGGGAACAAGACTCATTATATTATTGTTTAATGGGAAAGAACTCTCATAAACCAATTTAAAATAATTTTTACATGTCAAATGCTTTCACAATTTTGGCCATGAGTGGGTAGAATAAATGGATGGAAGCCTCAGGGACATGTTAATACTAGTATAAATAAATTCCTTATAGAGTACTTGGAAATAAATTAACTACTATCCCATCCAAAGGTAAAATATCTCTAATGGCTATGACATATTCCTTAACATGTGAATTTGGGAGTCCCTTTCCTTTATATTTTTAGAGTTCAAGAAAGGGATGTGGTATGATGACTCCTTGCATGTTGTGATCAGTGGGTTACTTTAGGTCCCCATGGTGATAAAATATATAAAAATCATGTTAGGATAGTATTTAGGGAGAGGAGTTGGATAATAAGCAAACACAAAAATGCTAGGGAGGAAGGATGTCTATTGAGAAGGTAGATAATAATGTGCTATAAAATAGTTATTTGACTAAGTGGATTTTAAGACCATGTGATAGTATATTGTAGGGAATTTGAAGGGGGTGTGATGAATAATACTTATAAGGGTGGAACATACATATATTATGTGTTGGTTGACATGAAGTTAGGAGGAGTGATTGGTGATGGTGTATTTTTCATCACATTGTTTGAATGAGGATAAGATAAATAACATTCAATGGGAATTTGGGTGGGAGGTTGATAGGATGGGGAAATGTTTGATTTAATGTGATTATATACCTTATAGGTAAGGATATATTCAATATTTTGGATTGATACATAGGCAATGAGGAGGGATTAGGTTGATATTATGATAATTGATAAGATGCCATTAGGATAAGAGTAAAAGATGAATGACCTTGATTATTGAGGTTTAAGGTCACTCATTGGTTGAAATAAATAGTCTAGAGAGAGGCTTGGTTACTCTCTTAATCTTGAATATAACACACCAAGTGGAGATAAGTTCATTTGGTGTAGCATTAGTGGTGGGTTTGGGAGCCTCTCTCATAGGAGGATATAGAGGAAAAGTTTGGTAGCCCATGATAAACTATTTTGTGGGATGTTTGGGTGGTATGAAGGTGTTTTAATTAGTGTGTGATGGAGGTGGGGGTTAATGAAATATACTAAACCCATCATATAAAAGGTGGATCCTTTCAACATACTAATCAAACCTTTCCATTTTTTTGGTGTCATGAATTTGTAGATTTTTGTGAGTTCTAGTCATAATTTAAGGGTAGATCTCATATCTATTGGTAAGGGTCATGTTATTGTAGTCATGGTAGTTGATATCAATTTTAGAAGGATTTCACAAGTACTAGATCAATACACAATACTTGGTTTACAAGATATAAGAAAAAGACTTTTGAAATGAATATTGGTTAAACATATCCTAATTGGACTTGTTATTCCAACTAAATAAATAAGCTTACCCTAAAGGTTGAAGACTCCGTATATAAGCTTAAAGATCTAAAGTCCTATAAAACTCTTATCTAGACATATTCAAGAAGCATATGTACATGGAAAAATAAATTGAAGAGGCGAGAAGGATGGAGGAAATAAATAAAAATGAAAAGACAAAAAGATAAATCTTTCATGTTGGATTGACAATATTTGTACACTTAAAAAGTGACACACTAACCTTCATGCAATCAACTTCCTGAGGTTTGGTTGAAATAGTCAATGGAGGGATGCCATGATGGGTGTTTTATTGGTTTGGTTGAGGAATTTAGATGGGAAGATTTTAAAGGATAGATTGAGAAGGATGAGTTACTAGCATGAGGTTTTAAGAAATGAGTGGTAAAGGATATTTTTGTTTATGCCATATTATTTTATCTACATAAAAATTCTCATTAAGGGTAACAAGTTGATATTTTCTAGCATTCCAATAATATCTAGAGTTGAGGAGGACAAGGTAGAAAATCTCCTAGTCTACACTAGTTTTTAGGAACTAGTTAAAATTATGTTAGATAACTCTAATAATTTTGCTTGATCTTAGGCTTTCCCATAGAATTTTATCCACAAAGTCAATTAAAAAATGACAAGGCTTGACCCAAGGATAAAAGTAAAGAATAAAATTTGTAAGTTATGTGCTAGATGGGCTAGAAGGTGGATTTGTCTTGCTTGTTGTACTTATGTTGGTTATGTTTGATCATCAAGAGCACTTAATTAACTAATTATAAGGTTAAGAAGAGTATTATAGTCAAATACTTGTAGATAAAATTTTGAGTCTATATCATTTTGAATGTTACTTCCCAGTATAGGTCTGGGTACTCTTAGAAATATTCATATTCTATGAAAATGAACTTGTTTAGGAAACATCATTAAAGAGTGAGGAAAAAATTTATTTTGAAGTTTTAAACTCATTGTTTTATTTTTTTAGGCTTGCTATTTTTCAGTATATATCTGATTTTTTTAATTGTAAAAGTTATACTTGCTGATTCTAAAGTTGAATGTTTTATTTGCTAGGATTTGTTAGCTTGTTTATATTTATAACAAGGATTTTGAAATGAAAATGAAACTACATTATTGAGAGAAGTGAAAGTATTGAAAAAAATAAATCATATATTTTTATTTTTCTTTTTATTTTAAATAATATTTATACATGTAATTTAAATTGAGATTAAAATTAGATATAAACTATGTAATAGACAATTTTGTTCATTTTCTAATTTAAAGAGTGTAGAATTTCATCTATATTTGCTAGAATGAATGTTTTTGTTTTTATGTGAATATTATGAGATGTTAATATGTTATTTACACTCTAATTATTCAAATTTAAAAATAATACTACAACTCAAATTTTGTGTATGTGCAGTGCAATTTCTAATGTTTTGAGAACTAGTTTGTGGATGTAAAGTTAAATGCAAGTTTTCAATTTTTAATTGTTATGATCCTTGTATGAAACTAAATTTTATGTGAAAATAAATGAATGATGATTCAGTTTTTTATCTATGTTTTTTATGACTTTTAATAACATACAAGAAGACAAGATGATTCTAAATGTAATTTATCTTTTTTGTGTTTTTCTAGTTTTCTATGCAAAAGTGTGTGAGATTTATTTTTTTATGTTGTGTGTGAAGTTGTATGTGTCAAAAAATAAATATAAAATTTATTTTTTGGATGTAATTAAAATAAAAATTAACCTATATATTTTAGACACCTAAAACTAGACACCAATGGCCTTCGACCGGACTTCAGACTGATTCCTACCAACCATTGCAAATTAAGCCTAAAGAATCACTAAATGTATTAAATTTGATTATGAATCATTATTAAAAGCTCAAAATATCATTAAGACATTTCTAATTGGGGTATCCTACCATAAGAAACAAAAACCTCTCATGGATTCATCTCTAAGTATCCTATGGTATCACAACATACAATTTGGCCTATGGACCTATTAAGTGGGACAAGTACACACATAAAATCAAACCCTGATAATGCTAAACAGATAATCAAAATTAATTAAAATGCTAAAAAAATTAAAATCTTAGCTGAATTATCCATGTGTAATTAATGAATTATTAAAAAATAAAATTCAAAAGTATGAAATATCCTAGCTTTTCATGATTACCTTTTGTGAATTGTCAAGCCTTTGAAAATATATTAAAATATCTCACCCATTCCTATTCATTGTAAATCATTATTTATTGACAAATTTTAACTATACTAGGGTTAATTGACTCACTGAGGTTAGGTTTGAACCCATTTCATGTTTAAACTACACTTTAACTCACCTTGAGTTGGGGTTAGTTTCTAAGCCTATAAATACAAACCATTGCCTATTGAATTTACGAGCTTCAAAATTGTAGATTTGTAATGCAAGTTTTTGCATAAGTCTCATGACCATAATTTTATAATGCCAAAATAGTGATCCAAGCCCCATCAAGCAATCATATCAAGCCACAAGCCAATGGTGTCAAGGAGAGAAGGAACAAAGAAAACTCCATATTTAAAGACCCCTTTGAGCATAAACTAAGCAAGCCATAAACAAATACTTTTGAGCTCTCAAGGAAGGTAAAGATTGCTATTATTTGAATTTTAGTTTGGTTTTAAATTGTATTTTGTCCGTTATGCTCCCCCTAAGATCTAGGCTTAGAGATGTTAGCATGTTAGTGTGTTCATTTCATTATTTTGTGAAACTAACACGTGATTTAACCTCCTCTCTATTATCAAATTCCTATGATCACAAATGGTGCACTTGATGGGAACTAAATGCATCCCATGTACCAAGGAGACCAAAGTGTAACTCATAAATTTTCAAATGAATGCTTGAATTTCTTAACAATTATATTTTTTGCTTTGATTTTCCATATTCTATTTTTTAATAACATAGTTTTAATAGTGATTTGACATTGATTCTTTTAGAAATAGACATTGATCCAACCGGATTGACATTGATCCCTATGTACAGAAATAGGAAATGGTGGGAACATGTTTTTTTGAATTTTTATTAAGATTTATAGAGTTTGTTTTGTTTCTAAGGGCCAATATATCATTTTTCTAACCATTTTATTGTAGGATTTGGCACTATTTCTTAGACTTATACACATCTTGTTAACTATTTTTGGTGAGAAAATGCATTCTATTTTTTTTGTTTTTATAGACACAAAAAAATTGATGCTAATTCCTATCAATTGATTCTGATTCATACACATCAACATTAATACCTATGTGAATCTATGCCAATTCTCTATGTAAAAAATAAAAAGAAACCTGAGAGCTAAATTTTAAATCTTGTGTACTCATCCATAAATGTGCTTCAAAGTAGAAGGAAACCCTCTAATTTTTTTAGGTCCAAGGTGGGAATAGGACCTAAGTTTGTAATTACTAAGTCTTAAACACTTAATTTTTGTGCCTAAAAATAATGGCTAAGTATTGAATATTTGTTTTTAAGTGATTAAAATGAACCTAGGTTATTTGTGTTAAATTGTTTTGTGCAAATTATTACAAGATTTGAAAATTTAAGCCAAACAACCAAGGAACTTTGACAAACATTTCATTTGGTGCATAAAATTGACATTCACTTAGATTTAAAATTCTTGATAATTTTTGATACTTGTTTGTTTATTTGTGTAAAACAAAGAGTGCATGTATGCTCTCCCCCATCCCCTATAAGGAACTCAGGTCACCAAAAGCACCTTTTCACTTGTAATTTGTGCCTACTCTAAGGCATGGAAAGAATGTTATCTAGGCTCTCAACAAAACACTCATGGTTTGGGTGATCTCAAAACAACCTCTAAAGTATTTGTACTTGTTCATTTATTTCATGCAACTTGGCTTGTGAAGGGGAGCTCATAGCTTCTTCACAAGTTCTTTAGGGAAGTTTTGATTCAGGGTTTCATCTCCCATCATTGTTTTAACCCCAGTCCATAACAGATTATACAAATTAGGATACACATACTATGGGAGGTAAGGGGTTGAGTGGCTATCCACTCCTTTCATAATGAAAACTTGAGTCAGGTCTGATTAACTAGGGGATTCCACTAAGCATTACATAGATGGAATTGATATGTAAAGGAATAGACCCTTGCATAGTAAGTTAATCAATATGAAATCAATTTGTGTGATGTATCTCTAGTGTTAACCACACTTGGGACAATATAGATGGTAAATTTTTTTAACTTTTAGACAAACCCCACTTATTGTGGAAATATTTTTGATGCAAGGAAAGTAGCCCAAAGGTCCATGTCACCATATAATATCTTGAGAGAAGTAGGGGTGTAAAAACCCTATTACTTCATGCACTTTTATTTTTGGATTAACACTTAAAATCCTCCCAAGGGCACATATATAGATGGATTTCAATAATATGATGCAACCTTGTCAGTTTAGGGCTTATGATGATTTACTTAGTTGTATTTGATATTTTTCCTTTATTGCTTGGTATTTTGAGTCTAAAATTTTGTTTTTCTTGCCACATCAAAAATAATTCTTTTGTCCACATTACTCTATTGTTTGAGGAGGTGTTATGCCATCTATTTGATACCTTATTTTTACCTTAATATTTTGTCAAAAACATTGTGTGTGTTACTTTATTGAAATGGGTAATGTTGTGTTACCCAAATCAATTCAAGTTTGTGCCTAGGAGTCTTGAAACATACCATTGTTTACATCTTTAGAGACTGATAAAACTACTGCACTACTCAAATAATTTCATATACTCATCTTGTCTTGTGTATTACTTTCCAATTTGAAACCAAACCATGTGTGCCTTTATATATTTGTTTAGTGTTGTTATGCCATTCCATTTTGTCTAGCTTGTTTGTTAAAAAAGACTAGTTTTCCTAAGTTGAGTTTTTAATTAAATTTGACAAGTTTTAATTCAAACATTGATTTATTTTTGTTTAAGACTTATCTAATTGAGGCTTAAATACCAATATTTATCTTTTGGTTTGCATAACTTAGGTTAATTATTTAGCCAATTTAAAAAACTATTTATTTGTGCCTTTATTTGGGAGAAAATCATCTACCTCCAAGTTCCTTTTGTTTCTTGCCTCATGCCAATTTAATCAAGTTAATGTCTAAATTAAAGTGCATAGTCTATGCCAAAGTGTTCCAAGTTTGTTAGATTAAATACCCTTTTGTTTCAAGTCTAGATTTTGATGTTGCATTTAGCCAAAAATCCTAGAATATGCCTTATTTGAGCCTAGATTTTGACACCACATTTGGCCAAAGGACCTAGAAAATTTTAGTTTTCTTAGATTAGACATATTTGGAACACTTTGGACCTAGATTTTGGAATTTTATTTTTAGCTCATCCACTCAAATTTTTTTTGTGAGACACTTAACGTTAGACATTTAACGTTATACTATTTTATATAAAGTTTTGTCACAAACCATTTTGGAGATATAACTCCATTCATTTGACCAAGTTAGACAAAGTTTGAACCTCCTATCTTTTTAGACATTGTGTTTTAGAGTTTGTATTATTTTATTCCCTTTCATTGTGAATAATTCACTATTGATTCAAATTTGTCTCATTATACACATAGTGGTGTCATGTATAATATAGGATATAGTAATGTTGCCATGCAAGAGGACTTTGTTCAAGACCCTTATGGAGATGATGTCATTTTTGAGATAGATCTTTATCCACCTTACAACACTCAAATAGGGGAACAAATCCAAGATCATTTTCCCCATTATTTAGTCAACACACCTCCATACTTGGAACAAGACCAAGAATAGATGGCATAATACTTGGTTAGTATACCTTTGATTCTAAAACAAATCCAATAACAACTATACTATGTTACAATGCCATTAGCCTATGACCCTTGTTTGATTTTCACTTGATTACGAACAAGGAAAAAGTCTTAATCAGATTTATAGAGG
Organism: Torreya grandis; assembly: GCA_037957365.1. NCBI lineage: Eukaryota > Viridiplantae > Streptophyta > Pinopsida > Cupressales > Taxaceae > Torreya > Torreya grandis. Next base: position 3,283,880 of record JARHVA010000721.1, on the reverse strand, counting down.
TAGGGGTTAAGTTTTCAGTAGACTTTCCCCATGAAAACTTGCCAAGTCTAGTAAGAAGGCCTTATAACATGTCTTACAATCAGAACATTGAACAAGCCTATTCTAGCAATCCTTAAGCTATAGTGTTGATGCCATATCTAGACCCTTATATACTTGTCTTAGTAAAGGGCGTCATGGAGGACCACCTCATTTAGATTCATATAGCATACCAGACGTATTTGAACTTAGTGTGCAACTTCAATAACATGACCATGCCAAATTATTCTCTTATTGAGTTAGCTCCTTCAATAGGAGTTTTAATTGAGTTGATAGGTTAATAAAATTAGGGTATATACCCATTTTCACAAATCATTTTGGTTGGAGACATGTTTAATTCCCTGACCATCTAAGAATTATCTTCTACTTCTATATAGAATAATGAGCTAAATATAGTGTATAATACACAAGTACCATCTAATCTAGACCAAAGTGGTGTAAACACACAAATAACTAGTTCACAAAAAATGTGCCTTTATCTAACACCATGATTGGTTCATAAGTGCAAAGGGTAGGAACTGTTACCTCCCAACAAAAAACAACTACCTCTAATCCTCAACCAACTACTTCTTCAAGCACCCAACCTCAAAGATTAAATAGTCAAGTAATGATTAGTGCCATGCCTCATTAAACTGTGACAAATGTTACTCCACCATAGTAGGTGATGAATAATACTCCACAACAACATGCACTATCCAACACACCCACACAATAGAGGGAAAACATTCTACCACCTCAATAGGGGGCAATAAATGTTTCACCTCTTCAAGTAGTGATAAACATACCTCTTTAGTCAGACCAACATGCCAATACAATTAAAAATGATTTCTAATCAATAGAGTATAAGTATTGGTCAGTGACAAATGATGAAACTTCAACATTCATCTAATTTCCAATAAGGATTCATGAAACCAAGAGGTTCTAATGTTCCACAAGTACCAATTAGGCAATAATTACCTTTCATGACAAATGTGCCACAAATTTAACAATAGGGCCTTAGTTCATATGTTCCCCTTAATCATAAAGGTATGACTAGTCAATAAAAATTCCCTAATCAATCTCAACAAGAATGGTACAACCATATCCTTTTGTCCTAGCTATAATTTCCTCAAAACTAGGCCTATATACCCAATCCTAACTATAATATCTCACAACAATGCATGCAATTTAAATAATCACACCCTAATATGTATATACATATTCTTGATAAATTCCATATCTAAACTAACATTCACCAACAAATCCCTCCATTATACCCTAGTCAAAGTAATCCACTTTTGACTGTCTAACCTCCACCTCAAGCCAATGTTCCCTCTGGTTTCCTCTTATAGGAGCTACAATAAATGAAGGATACAATTGACACCATCCAAGCTGAAAAACAAACCAATAAGTTCAAGTTGGATGATGTGTGTTCCTACCCTTTCAAAATGGAGTATTTTCAAATACCATTTCTTATAGTGTATGAACCACCAAAATTTAGCAAATACTAGGGGAAAGGTGACCCCAAGGCCCATTTAATAGAATTATTTATTACATGCCAACCAATGGACTATATAAACATATACCTATTACTATTGTTTCCAAGGAGTATAATAGGACAAACATTGGAAGAGTTTTTGAAATTTCCTAAGAATTAAATTTTTGACTTTGATGATCTTTCAAATAAGTTTGTGTAACACTTTTACTACAATATCAAACATGAGATTTCATTGGTACATTTGACACAAGCCAAGCATAAGGCTAATGAAAGATTTGTAAGATATCTACAATGATGGAGAGCCCTTACAATCTAATTCACCCATAATCTACCAGACAAGTAACTCGCTGTTATGTTTACCAAAAATTTACATAGTGAGATATCTTAACATCTGGAACTGTAGTGTGTACACACTTTTAAGGAAAATCATTGAAAAATTATTATTGATCAAAAGTGACCTTATTAATAAAGGGATGATTAAAATTATCTCATGAAATTAGAACAAAAATTAAAACCAAAATAACAGAAAAAATTAAAACCAAGTCCAAGCACAAGCGTCGTAATAAACCTAGGCTAATAATTATGACAAACCTAAGCAATTCAATCACAACAAGAATGTTGTGGGAAATGGAGTAATTGAGTGATGACATGTCCAAATGGTGAAAACATTATTTTCTTAGGAAATGCCACATATGAAAATCACTCCTAACCAATAACCTCTTCAACAAATGTAATAAGTGTAGTATCTTAGACTAACACAACACATGTAACAACCTTTGCCTTTGAAAAACCCTCATCCAAAGAGAACTCTGCCTACTCGTCACATCTTTAATGACCTTGGAGAACCCATTGAATGTGTGTTTTTCAAGCTCACCACTACTAATATGATCAATTGGCCTATTTTAAAGCACCATCTTGAAGGCATTAACTATCCAAACTATTATATGAAAAATGAATTCTATGAGTATCATTAGGTTAATGGCTATAATATGCATCATTATGTGTAAATTAAACATTTGATTAATAATATTTTGGAAAATAGAGAGATCACATTGGATGTTGGAGCTTCCACATATAATAAAAAACTAGGAATCTATCATAACCCCTATCCACAACATAACTACCAATAATAGTAGTAATAAAGGCTAGTACATCAACAATAAAAGTATCAATAATTGAGGTAGAACAAAAAAAATTATTATCAAAACCAACAACATCAAATGAATGGACAAAAATAAGGCCAAAATGATGCCAACAATCAATAGACCTATCATGCATATGACTACAAGGTTGTAGGCCATATTGTAAGAGGTCATGTTTCCACCATCTCCATAAATCTAAGACCAAATACCAATCAAACAAGACCATTTATCATTAATTCCTATCAACCAACCCATGCCAATAATCCTTCTATAACTTGGGACCACATACAAGTGTAATAGTAGATAGGGATTACTACTTTTAGACCTCATACTAATAACTCATCATTAACTCATGACCACACACAAGTGCACTAGCAATCGAGACTTATCTTATCTAGTCACTCACTACCATCATTTATTATCAACAATAGTCATGTATCTAATATTTATTATGTAATCACAAATTGATGATCAAAGATTACCATCCTAGGCCCATAACCATCAACCACTACACCCATCCAACCAACCATTTTGTCTAAGAATAAGCATTTACCATTGTACAAGAAAATATGTTTGATATTATGGAACAATTATAGAAGACACCCACACAAATCTCCATTTTAAATTTGCTACTTATGTCCACCATCCACAAGAACATCTTAATAGAGTTCCTTGGCTAATCCTAAGTTCCTAATGACATATCTTTAAGCAAATTTCAAACTTTGGTTAGACATTTAGCTCTAAAAAACAATTAACCTTTGACCAAATCCATATTTCATCTTTTGGACCTCTGTATAAAAATCCATTATACATCAAAGTTGTAATAATGTGGCACAAAGTGAAACATTATAAATAATGGACCAAGAATAAATATTGTGTCTCTAAAGGTCATCAAGATCCTTAAGTACACTATAGCTGATATTTAGCCAAAAATGATGATAATCAAAACCTATGATAATGAAGAATGAGAATCACAAGGCACTATCTAATTTCTAGTTATTATTGGGCCCTTAACCTATGATACACTATACCATGTGTTAGACCTTGATTTGTCATATAATATGCTTTTGGGTATACCTTAGATACATGAAATATGTGTAATACCTTAAACATTACACCAATGTATCAAGTTCTCCCATTCATTTATGAAGGTTACATCCACAAAGATTTGTAGCCATATGAGCATTATAAGCATTGAGAAGTCAAGTGCCAGAGATATAACTACCATTTTGGTTTGAATATAGTTCTTAAGAAAGACAAGGGAAAAGAAATACTTGTTAATTCACTAGAGGCCAACTACATTAACCTTGATACCCTTAATTCACTTTCCCACATGTTTCCTCTTGAGATATTTAACCATTACACTATCTTTGCTAATGGCTCATGAGAATATTTGACCCACAATACATTCCACATTACCAGGATTCGATAGAACCCCAAGTCCTTTGGAATACCAAAATCTAAACCACCTTGCCTAGAATGGAAATTAAAGGGAAAATCTAAATTGCATAGTCCAACACCTATCATTTTCATACTAGCCTCTGGCCAAGAACATGACCCACTTGTAGGTGATGAATCTTGGTTGTATAATGAAAAAATGCCCAGCTATTATATAAATTCCAAGTATTCTATTTCAAACAAAATCATGGAAAGACATGCCTATGAAGGAGGAGGCCTTGGGCTAAATCAACAAGGTCTACTTGAGACAATTTTTACCATTCAATATAAAGGAACCTATTGAATTGGATTTAAACAACCTAGGGGTGACCCCATATATCCTATTCGAGTTTCATCACCAATGACTAGTGATGATGATGCTGATAATAAATCAGAGTTTGATTATAGCCCTTTAGATGACTGGCTACTACTAATTTGTTTTACATTAATGCCATTTGTACCCTTTGACCAATCATTCACCATAATCTAATTCCTTTATATTATCCTCAATTGATAGACTAGGACTAAAAAGAATCAACAGTGTTGGTTGATGAATTTTAGAATGATGAGGCATTCTAAGTTTTTTTAGGCCTTAGGGACAATGTTTCATTGGGAGACCACAAACAAGGGTTCTCAATCAAGTTAGATCTTGAAGCCTATTTTAGAGAATAGGTGAACACCCTTAGAAACACAGAATTAAATAAAACATTGAGGTCCCAAAGTGAAAACCTCTTTGAGCAACTTTTAGACTAGGGAAATAGTAAAGAAAAAGGTCAGTCTAGTGGTGAAAACCTATTTTAGGCACCATTAGATGGGGGCGTTCAACCTTCCTCAAACATAACTCAAGAGACCACCAATGATGAATTGCCTATGGGTTTGAGTTTAGTCTTAAATAAAAATAGGCTTTTGACCAAATCATCTAATAGTGTTTGTCACATGGCCATCCATACCATTGGGGGGTTCTAATTCATCATGCCTAGGAGAACTTGAGGAGCTAGTCTTAAAAAAGGACTCTACCATTTTAGGCCAATTTAAATATTCTTTGACTATTCAAGAAGATGGTTTAAATCTTATAGTAGAGGACATAATTAAAGTTAACATCAGGACTCTAAATGACCCAAAATGGATCAAATTAGGTGCACTCCTCACTGATGAGGAATGTGAATTATTTACAACCGTTCAAAGTGAATTTATTGATATATTTACATGGGCCTATTATGACATGCTTGGTTTAGACCTCACCTTGGTTTTTCAACACCTTGTGGTACATCATAATGCCAAACTTATATAACAAAAAATGTGTAAGATGAATCCTCACATTGCTATATTAGTGAAGAAAGAGTTGGAAAAACTCATGGAAGTAGGATGCATTTGACCAATCGACTACTCAGAGTGGATATTGAATGTTGTACTAGTAAAAAAAAAATAGAATGAATTAGAATCTTCATTGATTCTAGAGACATAAATAAATTCTACCCCAAGGATGACTTTCCTCTACCAAATAATGATATGATTGTTGACTCCACAATGGGTTATGAAATGCTTTCACTGATGGATGAATTCTCAGGCTACAAAAAGATCCAAATCACACTAGAAGACCAAAATAAAACCATGTTCACTACTCCATGAGGAACATTTTATTATTAGGCTATGCCATTTAGTCTAAAAAATGTAGGGGCCACATACCAAAGAGCCATGACTATCATATTTCATGAAATGATGCATGGCATTGTTGAAGACTATGTTAATGATATAATAGGTAAATCAAAGACCAAGGCTAATCATCTAACAACACTAAGGAGGATATTTGAGTGACTACATGATTAAAAATTCAGGCTCAACCCTAAGAAATGTGTTTTTATAGTTACTTTAGTAAAATTGTTTGGCTTCATTGTGTCACATCGAGGCATTAAAGTTGATCCATCCAAAGTACAAGCCATAAAAAACATGCCACCACTAACCAATTTGAAGCAACTCCATCATTTGTAAGGTAAAATACAATCTATTATATGATTCATATCTTAGCTATCCAACAAGTTCCATCCCTTCACCAACTTACTAAAGAAAAGGGTAACATTTCATTGAGATGACAAATCCAGAACACTTTTCAATAATTAAAGGACTATCTTATTAATTTGCCTATTTTGTTGCCTCATATATCAAGAAATCCATTCCTACTCTATCTATCAGCTATCGATAAATCCTTGGGGGAACTTCTAGCTCACCATGATGATAATGAAAAGGAGCATGCCATGTACTATTTAATTCATACACTACCAAATCCATTCCTACTCTATCTATCAGCTATCGATAAATCCTTGGGGGAACTTCTAGCTCACCATGATGATAATGAAAAGGAGCATGCCATGTACTATTTAATTCATACACTGGTAGCGTATGAGCACAAATATATGCCCATTGAAAAAGCCTATTTAGCTATGGTATTTTTAGCTTAGAAAGTGCGACATTACATGTTAAATAATAAGACCATGGTTATTTCAAAATTAGATCCGCTCAAGTATCTACCATCTAAAAAAAATTTACAAGGTCGCATAGCCAAATAGATCATGCTTCTCAATGAGTTCGAGATAGAGTATGTCAACTAGAAAGCTATCAAGGGGAAAGTTCTTGCAGATCATCTTGTTGAATCACCCCTTATTAATATAAAATCACTAACATTCCAATTACCAGATGAATCCATTATGACCATCATTGAAAACCTCTTGAGGATTAATACTAGAAGCTATATTTTAATGGATCATTCATAACACATGAATTGGGGGCCAACCTTTTATTCATTATACTATAGGGGATCTAATCCCTAAGTCATTCAGGATCAATTTTCCTTATACCAACAACATAGATGAATATGAAACATTTGTTTTTGGAATTTGATAGGTAGTATAATGGAACATAAAACATCTCAAGGTTTATGGTGATTCTTTGTTAATCATCAATTAGGTTACAAACCATTTTCAAACCAAGGATGACAAGTTGGTATCCTATAAGGCCATGGCCAACACTCTTAAATTATTGAATCCTAGTATATAATTTGAACATATACCAAGGGCCAATAATAAAACAATCAATACCATGGCCACCATTTGATCATTGATTCAATGTAAAGACACTACAAAAGAATACTAGTTTCTCATTAAAAATTTGCTAGCACCAATTCATAAACCTTCAACTATCAGAATGATCTATGCTATTATTAGTCTCATCTCTATTTGGTATTCTGACCTATATGCCTATCTTCACGACCACATTGTGCTACTATACCTATCCCACAAATAATCCAAAGCCTTTATCCACCATGCCACACATTATACCTTACTCAAACCAACCTTATACTATTGTAGTCTTGATATAACTCTACTTCATTGTTTAAATTTGGTAGAATTTACATTAACATTATGGGAAATTCATAAAAGAACATGTGGAGGAAACACTATTGGACCCCAAATTTTGGCTAAGTATGTTGGTATAGAGCCAACACAACATGAAAGGAGTATAAAATAGAGATACTAAGGTGTAGAACTATATTGACATAATAGGACCATGACATGGGACTAACTAGGCATGAAGCACTAACACAAGAAGACCTAGTCAAAGATGAGATATAACTATGAGGGACCTAAGAGCATAAGACTCAGAGTAGTATAGAAAGACTTAGGGAGTGCATGAGAAGTGGGAGATGATTAAGGAATTATTCTCAAGGGCCATCCAAACCTTATCCATCATGAGTTTTGCACTGGCCCACAGAGAGATAGACACATGGTAGCAAGGATCTAGCATAGATAAAGTTTATAGGGGACACAAATACCTAGGTCCTTAGGAGAAAATAGTTATTATAATTCCATAACTCTTAGTACATGGAGAGTCTATTTTTTGATTATTCCTATCATTAATTATGTAACTATGTAGTCAAGAAAAAACAAGTATAAATACCCTTATATGAAAGCATTGTAAGGTGACACATTTTGGATATCATTTTTTTGAAGAATAATATAAGAGTTATGAGCATTATAATCAATTATGATGTTACTATTCTAATTAATTGATATTTATGCATCTATGGTAGGTTTGCATTGAGTACTTATTGTTGTCACATAATATGAGATCTATGCAAACTTTTACTTTTTCTACGTAACTATCTCTAAATCCCATGACACTTCTTTACATAATTATGGTTATTAAACTAATGGTACTAGGACCAAAGTAGTGTATCTATTTTTCTATGTAAATTATAATCAAATATAAGATTAAACCTAAAAAATATGACTAATATGTTACTGCACAACATAATCCATGGGAATCAATCTCTAGCTACAATCTTGGGGTGAACACACATGACCATAACCTTGCATGCAAGGACAACACACTAACTCATTGAGGCTACACTTTAGCACTTGAAACATTATTCAAGGATAAAAACCTAACATTTTGGTTCCATTATCGAGACCCTTAGCGCTTGATGCACAATAATGGAAGATGCTTGAATGTATCACCCTTAAGGGTATTGAACAATGGATTACTAGGGTTGAGGATAATTTTATGGTTCCTTACCTTAAACCAAGATTTTCCACATGTCAGTGGGTAGAAAAAAATCTTTACAGTGCATTATATAAAACTTTCTTTATTGAAATCTTGATTTATTTACATACTTATCTATCTGCTTATGCTCAAGGTCATTCACAAAACTTTGGAAGAAGATAGTCTTGGATGTTAGAGTGATAAAGAGATTTAACACAACTTAGAACAATATGGACATGAGATATTAACATTTGGTGGATAGGAGTGTTGAATATCTACATTCTGGAGTATGTTGTAACCACTTATTCTTATTTATAAGAAGCCAACTTCTAGTTCCTTAGAGAACTGCTAGGCTATTATATTAGACATTTCCCATTATAAATCAAGAAGTTATTTATTGAATATAGGCTTGAAACTATTCCAATGGAGAGCTAAATATATCTTTTCATAAGCCATACATTTGGAAGGATAATATAAAAGAGTTAGTAAAATATTTTAGGTTTATAATGGTAGCCACTTAGCAGGCATTATAGAAACAAAACTATGATGAAGATCAGTAGAAGATCATAGGAGTGAGTGGCATGGAAAGGGATAGGGATAACTCAAGAAGTTCTGTTAGGATCTATAGGGAAGTAAAAACATAAAAAGAGGACCCCATCACATTTGAACCATGTCCCATACCACTTTTATCATCTAAAGGAGAAACTAGCTGAACAACCAAAATTGAAGAACCAAGTTTGAAGCAACCAAGCACCCCAAACATAGTGCACACTCATGATTTTAAATTAGACAAATTACATATACATAATTGGGATAAAGATAGCATGGAATCAAAAATTGATCTTATAAGCGATATTGTAGATAAGCCAATTATAACTCATATGGAATTAACACTTTCTTTCCCTTTTCAATGGAATTTCATGGCTCAACTTGGGATGCTTAGAGGACCTGTTAGTTATAGTGGATAGAGTACATGCCCAACTCTCATTAATCAACCAACTATTATGCTGCACAACATAGGTGTTGCTATTGGAGGCACTGAAGGTAGACTACGGGGTGGTATGGGAGGAAGTGGTGGACTTCCCCCTTAAGGGATAAGATCTAGGGGTGATCAACAACCACTAATTCAAGAACATTAGCTACCAATAGTTTTTTATTAAATGACACTTCACCTTCTTGAATATCAAGGTGTAGAGAATGCAAAAAAACATGTCCATAAGTGTGATATTATTTGGAGGGTGTGAGGTATCACTTATTCTAAGCTAAAAGACACATAATTAATGACTAAAATTTTAGAGAGAGAGTGCATAAGTGGTATATAAATTTCAATGCTCAACAAGCAGTGATTGACTATGATCAAATCAAAATGGCATTCCTTCAAGAATTTGACATTCTTGAATTTGAGCAACAAAGTATTACCACACTGAAAGATATCAAGGAAGAGCTCACTGAAAGTGTACACGAAGATTATATAAGGTTTAAAACACTTATATCAAAGATGTCATTTGAAATCAATGATACTTAGCATGCACAATGGTTTATGGGAGGTTTGTTACTTCTTTTTCAATGAACACTATCCCATAAGACATTTACTAGCCCATGTGAAACTTTGGAAGCTACCCTCTATGCTAAATCTATTGGTAGTATTGACACTAGGATTAGTCCCTTTATGGAAGCCCAAATAGCTTTAATGGCACATATATTTAAAAACTAACTACAAACAATGTTTATGTTACACATAATGGTCTTTGGTGCACTGATTGTGAGTCTGAAGGACATAACCAAAGTAACAAACAAGGAGAAATTCAATTTATTAAGGACTGAGAAATAACACAATGTGTTGATATGTAGAAGGTAACAAAGCCTAAAAACATGGCATGAGATGATTTTCAATAGTTTTGCAAACATATACTAGATGAAGATATTATCCCAAAATTGAGCATTTGGCTTAAGAATTGGTACAAACACCAACTTAATTTCAACCTCAAATGACTTGAAAGACTGAGGATATTCATTTAAATCATGCTTGATGGCAAGACAACCCTATTATAATTATTCCTCTAGAGGACAAAGAAATACTAGTGAATGCTTTCATCAATGGCTAGGTAATTCATGACATCATAGTTGAAACTAGCACTAAAGTTAACATCCTCACTAAGGATACCTAACACAAAATGGCTAGTCTAAAATTACAACCTTCATCGCACATATTGTTTATGTATAATAAAATTCATACTCTACTAATTGGCATCCTTAAGAATGCAATAGCAACATCCTTGGAGTACCTTTCAAAGATGACTTTGAAGTTCTTGATTTAGCAAAGGCTGATGACTTCCTAGCTCTATTAGGGTGACCCTGGTGTTATGAAAATAATGCATATTTAATTTTTAAAAGGTGCTACATTAGTTTTGAGAATGTTGATCCATGCATTGTTATTTCCTTATATCAAACATGTGCCTCCATATGTAGAACCTATTAATATGGAATAAGATATTAACCACATCTATAATGTCACTACCAAATATGGTAAACAACATGATCCTACTCCTGATGGCATCCTTTGATGGATGGAAACTAAGTCCTTTTTTGATACTATAAATAATGCATGTAATTATTGGGCCCATGATGACTATGACCTCACTAGAACGTTCTATTAGAAATCAGGAGAACATTCTATGCCAGTATAATAAATTCCATAGGTTCATTCACCTTCTTACTAGCCAAGTCATGAGGGGACCAATGATAGAGGCATCTTTATAAATACTTGATGTATCCCCTCAGTTTCATGGAAAAATGGAAGTCCATGACTTTATTTAGTACCTTGAAGAATTTTATCACTTTGATAATGATCATATACAATCCTTAGTTCACCTCTTTAACAATATAGATGTAAGATGGTGGCAAACCCATAATGAATGACTTCTCCAATGGGATCAAGTACACTCTAGTTTGCATCATCAATTCCATCATGATAACTGAGTCAATGGAATAATAAACTATAGTGGAGTGTAAGCACCTAAACCTCATATAGAGGCATGTGAGTCAATGTGGAGAGCTAAAGAGTCTTACTTACCCAAGTAATAATGGGTACATGCACTTTATGGAACTTTATGAACTTGGGTGAGAGCATGGTATGTTCATAAAAAATGACATATGGGTACCTAGTTTTGGCATCTATTAAAGGAAAACATGAACTCAACACTATCTTATTCCTTTCCACAAATGGATTTATGCCTCACTCTTTAGGCCATGCACAAAGTGATTATTGGTAACCCTAATACCATTGAAGATTAATTTAGATATATCCATAATATCCCAAAAAAAGGTCTAATTCTCTTCAATTAACTATCTACACAACTTGTTCCCACTCCAGAACCAATCCTTGATCTGGAATGAAGTAAAGAGATATGCCAAGGGAAATAAAAGCTAGTACTTTAGGTAGAAGAAGGTGAAAGGTACAATCCACTAGACCCTTTTTCAAATAATTTGGATGTTCCTATGGACTATTGCACATAAACTATTCATGATACTGGTCCCGATATAGACCACCCTTATTTTGAGTTAATTCAAACCATCTAATGCAACATCAGCATAAAGGAAGAACCAAAAATAGATATTGTAGGTAATTATTAGACTAACATAGAAATTTCAAAGATATTTAAATTATTAAAATAATACCAAGATGTCTTCCCAAGAAGCTATAGTGAGATGAAAGGATTTCATCCATCCCTAAGTAAGATGCATATTAAAGTAGTTGACAACACTAGAATGGTTAGGAAAAGGCCATTTAAGATTAATCCAAATATACGATCATACATAAAATAAGAAATTAATAGTATGTTATGCATTGGAGTGATCACCCCCATTGATGAATCCAAGTGGGTTAGTCCCATGGTGATAAATATAAAGAAGGATAGATGCATTAGAATTTACATTGATTACCATATACTTAATGCATCTTGTGTCACTGATCCCTTCCCAACACCATTCATAGAGGAATTACTTGAAGGAATCATTAGGTGTGAAATATATACTTTCATAGATTGATTTTTGGGGTACTCTCAAGTTTAGATCACTGAGGAGGACCAACCTAAGAATACTTTCGCCATTGAATGGGGATCCTTTACATATACTATCATGCCTTTTAGGTTAAAGAATGCACCAACTATGTTCTCACATATAGCCATTGAAGCCTTTATATATTTCATCCATAAGTTTATTGAAGTCTACTTGGATGAATAGATAGTCTATGGCTTGGTCAAAAACCAATGCTCCAATATATGGCTCATGCTTGAGAGTTGCTGAGTCTAACAAATATCTATGATTCTAAAGAAGCATCTTTTTAATACACCTTTCAGTGTTCTTCTAAGACATATTATTTACAAGGATTGAATTTTGGTAGACCCCATGAAAATATATATTATTATTTTCCTCCTAGTATCAAAGTCTCAATGTGAAGTTCACGCTTTACTAGGATATACAACATATTATAGGAAGTTCATTCGTGGGTATGCAAATATTGTCATGCATCTAGAGGAAATCTTAAAAGACAACAAGTACTTCATCTAGACTTGCTCCTACCAACAAGATTTTAAGACATTAAAAAATAAGTTAATTATTTCTCCAATCCTCCAATTCCTTGATTGGATAAGTCCATTCCATGTCCATGTTGTTTCTTCTATTATGATAGTTGGTGCAATCCTTACACAACTAGGTGAAGGTCACCTTAATCACTTGATCTAATTTGATAGTAGGAAACTTATTCTAGCTAAGTGGAATTACACCACCATATAGTGCAAAACATTGTCAATGGTCTATGCTCTATAGAAATTTTGACAATACTTATTGGCAACTCCTTTTGTATTCTATATAGATCATGAAGCTTTAAAGTATCTCATAAATAAACCTATACTGTATGGACACATCTATCACTAGATAGTTTTAGTTCAACAATTATAATATTATATCATAGTCAAACCATGAAAAACTAATTGTGTCCCTAATCACCTCTCTTGAATTGATTTTAGAGAACCACCGTGCACTATTGAAGATGACTTGCCTAATGTTCAACTCTTACTTGTTACTCATGTACCTGAGGAGTTGGAAGATATTATAACCTTTCTAACTACTAGCTCAACACCTGACTATTTAACTCTATAGGCCAAAAAAAAACTCTTGGTCAATGTCATACCCCTTTAAATCATAGGAGGGGACCTCTACAAGCTTAGGTGAGACAAAATTATTTGACACTGTGTCATAAAACATGAACATTTTAAGTTACTTAAAGATGTTCATGAAGGCATTATGGGTGGACACTATGCTAGAGAGGCTACCATATGTAAGGTTCTATTATTTGGATTATGGTGGTCTACTCTTTTTCAAGATGCTAAGATATATGTTTGGAAGTGTGACATTTTTTAGCACGTAAGAAAACCAAATCATTGGGATGTCATGTCTTTACATCCAATTCTATCTCAATAAGCTTTTGAGAAGTGGGCCATTAATTTTGTTGGCCCCATCAATCTAGATGGATGATGAATAGGTTCTTGGTATATCATCATAAAAACTAATTATCTCACATGTTGGGCTAAAGCTACACCAACAAGAGATTGTATTACTACTACTACTATGTGTTTCATTTGGGAACATGTCATAACTTGGTTTAAATGCCCACTAAGTTTTACTAGTGATCATGACAAACATTTCTTAAATTAAACTATTTACATCTTAGTTGATGAGTTCATGATTTCTCATCACAGAATAACATTGCATCCCCCTCAAGCTAATAAAACTACTTAGTTATTCAATATAATATTGGGCACAACACTAACAAAAAATTATAATATTGGCCAAATTGATTGGGATGCTAGAGTATATATGGTACTTTGGGCTTACCAAACAACTTATAAGTGACTAAATAAGAACACGCCATTCAATTTAGTATATGGAAAAGATCAAGTTATACTAATTGAATTCTTGGTACCATCTCTTAGTATTACATGCATTAGCTAATTGGATGAGGAGCCATCTTTGAAGGTGCATTTGGATACTTTTTTACAACTATATGAAGCTAGTTTGCTTACTCATTGGAGTCAAGATGTGGAGAAGAAAAAACAAAAATCATGTCATGATCGACACATTGAGCATAAAACATTTACCCTTGGGATGAAATTATTGTTATACAACTCCAAGATTTTGTGCCATTCTAGAAAACTTCAAATTCACTTGGATGGTGCTTTTATAATTCATAACATTTAACCTACCAATGTTTATCAATTACAAATGTTTGATGGCCAATTTCTTCCTGAACATTATAATGGAATCTAGTTTTGGCCATATTTCACCTCTAAATAGTTTAAATTTGGTAAAAATAAAGCTTATGACATTAGTCTATGATTTTTTGTTTTCAATAAAAGCACTACTTTTGTTGCACATAACATTTATTTAATATAGAGTAGATTAATGTTGTACTTGTATTTTTCATGGAGGACCATGACATAGTTTTAGCATGGGGTAAAAGTTATCTATATTCATGATTAAAGATGCATGCACAAGCTAATTTAGGGACACAATTTACTTAAGGCACATAAGTTACTTAAGGTGCACAAGTTACCTAAGATGTGTAAGTTATTTAAGACATGCAAATAACATGACCTCATGATAGGGTATTCCCACTAAATAGTTTACAAATTCAAAGTAAACAAGAACAACTATATTCCACTCCAAATAAAAGTGAGAGACATATCTATCTTACACTATAAAGGAAAGAATGGGATGAGATGTGTCATTAATGTGAAATAAATAGTGGTTGTAATAAATATGACAACATTGTGATGAGATAATACTATTAAAATAATTTATGGTAATAAGTGATGGTCTAAGAATAATGGCCATTAAAAATGAATTAATGATGAGAAGTGATGGATAAATGTAAAGGGAGTAGTAAATGCAGGTTAACCCCATCAAGTCTATAAAGGATAAGGAAGCTCATTTTTTACTTTAAACCTTGGCTTTCATCTGTGATTATAGAGCCAATGAGTGAAGAAAGCTAGAGTGATTCCAAAGTGAGTATACAAGCATAAAAAATATATAAATAGTTGTTGATCCAAGCATTAAGCTACACAATCAAAACATAGGGCTAACTCCAAAACATGACCACAATAGAGAGATCTAGTAGTTGTAGGTTGAAGAGGTAGATATATGCCATTATAGGAAAATGAAGTGATAAAATCCAAAGTCATTGACACAACAAGAATGTATTCCTTTGGGAATGTTGGACAATCATGCCTCAACCTTTAGGATCCTCGAAGGGTGATGCAACTTAAGAAGGACTTAAGGACTGATTCATAGCCAATGATACCAGAGGAAGAGGAAGAACTTGGGGGAAATTAATACTAACTAGGCCACATATACTTAAGGAACAAACACAATGTGTAAAAGGAGAAGAAGTTATTAGGGTGCCCCAAATAAAGAAGACACAATCATCTCCACCCCTACCATTGATGATCGAATAAATGTAGTACCTAGAGATAGTTTTACATGCATAAAACTAGGTCTCAAAGGTACCCACTTACATAATATTTGACTGAAACCATCATCAATCTAGAAATGAGGTTGAGTTGTAAAATGATGCCAAAAAACCAAGATATAATTAGTATATGACCTCAATATCTTCAACAATTTGGATGATATAGGGTTTTTACAATTGTTCAATCTTCCTTACTTTGGAAAACCCATGGAGGCAATCAAGTCCTACTCTCATGCATCCATGAGGACTACCTTTACTTCACTGTGTATAATATGAAGATCATGCCTAAGAGGATAAGTAAGGTGTATGGGTTGTAGTGTTTGAGAATGGATGTCATGTTTGAATTAGAGGACTTTTATGAGATTGGGAAGATAACCATGATGTCAATGTACCAAAATTAGGGCCATTTTATGCACATTGGGAACTTATAGGATCCTACCCTCTAGGTTGTGGTGAAATTCATAATGACCAAGATCGATGGCACCAATCATTAGAAAGAGGTAGATATGGCCCACCTATACATCACCCACCAATTTACTAAGGGCTTGAAGTATAATTGGGCTATGTACTTTGCCCACAAAATCATAGAGGATATATAGAAGACCCATCAAATACCTAATCATAGGTTTTCATGGACAGTATTTTTGTTATTAATGGTGTTTGATGAGATTGGTGTACCTGATTACACCATGAGAGCATTAAATTGGGCATACTTTCCTAAGAAAAAGTCCCTTGATGAATGCTATAAGGCATTGACATGCTCAGGCCACATCACCCCCACCCATAAAATAAAGATGAAGTCTTGGTTCGATGGAATGAAGGAGGTATTTGGGAATGAATGGAGCATTATAAAAGACTTGCCAACCTAGGCTGGTAAACAAGCTTAGTTCATTGTGAAACACCATTTATCATTGGCATGCATCAAAATGGTCCCTTCTAGAGAACTCTCTATGTGGATAAATCTACTTTATACCTTTTTAGTGCATTACTTCATCAAATCAATGAATTACATAAATGATGCACAACCTATCACTTTAGAGGAAAATAAAATTAACTTGGAGATTCACACTTTCTAGAAGGTGTAGATTTATCTAAGAAATAAGGCCTACAGGGAAAAGAGGGAGAATGATCAAACTAACATCAAGGTCAAATAGACTATGGTGGGAGAATAGGTGCACAATCTATTCTATATGCTATAACTTAGGAAGAAGAGCTCAAAGGGTGCATAACATACACAAGATAATCTCTCACTAGTACCTCCTTTGGTGAAGAAGCTGGATGGGCATGATGATAACATAATTTCATAGTAGGTTCCTCCAAAATAGTATATGACTTCCCAAACACCACAACTTAGTCCTTCTCTACCTTAACCTTATCCATTTAGATCTTCTCTTCCTCGACTTTATCCTCTAAGACATTATCCACCCAAAGTTCCACATTTGTAGGTCCCTCCACCCCAAATTTATCTTTTGCACTTCCTCTACCCTCATCTTCACCTCCTAAAAATTAATAAGTATATTCACCATCAAGGTCTATACCATAAATAATTCTATATAAATAAATAGAGTAGGAAAAACCTACATTACAAAAGGAAGAGTTTGAGGACTTTGATTCCAAGAAGACATCCTCCTTAGTGTGAGAGGAGACCACCTTTAAAGACTTTTAATTGGACATTAGAAATCCATTTGGTGAAGAGGGGGATGGTGAAGATTAGAAGATGAGAAGAATGGATATCACTAACACTTTTTAGTGACCAATGTAAAGGTTGAGATATTGGAGCACAACCTAAACAAAGGGAAGGAGCCTGTTAGTTCTAAGAAAGAACCTTCCATTGATGAATATACCAATCTACATGTTCAGTATAAAAATGGCATACCTAACATGATGCTCTACTTATGGTGGCACTTCCTCCCCTAAGATTTAACCCTTAACACAAGGTGATAGATGTCCTTCCTATTGGACATGTACAATGAGGAGTACCATTTTGAGATCCCTCCAGATAGCCTCCTCTTGGGTCATCAAGCTACATAAATAATAACCCCAATATGGTTTGATCCCAAAAATATCACTCCTCTACAAACTAATTTTACATTTTTTAAGATGGATTTTAAATTCACATGCCAAAATATACTGTCAGGCTCTGATGCATGTAGAACAAAGAAGAAACATGACTAGGTGATTGCTATGTATAAAAAAGAGGTTGTCACCTAGAAGGTACTTATAGAATAAGTGGATATTTTGAAATAGTAAATAAAAGAGGCCATGGATGCCAAGGTCAAAACCTTGAATTTTTGAAAGTCAATTTTAGGCCAAGAGTTATCCTTAGCATATGGAGTGCCTCTCGATATAGACACCATAAATAAATTAGAGACCTTAGTGATCTCCTTTTGAAGTAATATGAAGATCAACCTATGTTAATAAAAAAGGCACTAGTATTAGTAGAGTAATTTATTAAGGTGGTATAAGTGTGCAAGTGTATCCTCAAAATATTTGGGGAAGTCATCCCCATCTTAGATGGGATTTTTGAAAAATTAACATGACCAAATATAATCTTAGAGGGTTAGATTTGTGCAGAGGAATCTTAGAGGTAGGAAATGGTAGATGATAACCTATTAAAAAGTGATCATTATGAGCATGCTAAGGCATTTGAATATGTCAAAATAATGGAAGAACAAATAAATGAACATTGACAATAATTAAATGGTAGTTTTGTATCCCTCTGAGGATAGGTTGTTGATAAATTCTTGACATTAGAAGAAGTTTAGAAGGATTATAGCATGTCCTTAGATGAATTGGTCAAAAAGGCCAATGAGGCTTTTGATCAACCCAAGGAGATGAAGAAATATAAAGTGGCCATTAAAGACATAACTGTTAAATTGCTCGACACATTGTCACATTGGGATAATTTTAAGAAGTAGATTAAATAAATGGGGCCTAAATTTTTTATAGAAGCCACAACTAAGACTTAGTCTGAGATGGAATAAGAGCATAGTGTGGGGTGATGTTGGACCCTAAATTTTATCTAAGTGTGTTGGTATTTTGGAATGAAACTAGAATAACATAGGAGTATAGTGTAGAGATACTAGGACATGGAACTAGACTGGCATAGTAGGACTGTGGTGCGGGACTAGTAAGGCATGAAAGGACTAGGGTGAAAAAGCACTAGCATGAGAAGACCCAGTCAAAGATGAGATATAAATATGAGGTACTTGAGATAATAGGACTCAATCAAAAAAAATAATACTTGGGGAGTACATGGGAAGTGGGAGACAGTTAATTAGTGATTCTCAAGGTCCATCCAGACCTTATCCATCATGAGTTTTGCATTAGACCATAAAGAGATAGACACATGGTAGTAAGGATCTAGCATAGAATGAGTATATAGGGGTGAAAAGGATTGGGTCCTTAGGAGAAAAAAATTATTAGACTACCATGATTCTCAATACATTGAGATTTCATTGGATAATTACTCGTCATTAATTATGTAACTACTTGGTCAGGAAAAAATAAGTATAAATACCTGTGTATGAAAGAATTGAAAGGTGATACATTTTTGATATCATTTTTCTAAAGCATAATATAAGTGTTACATATATTATAATAAATTATGATGTTTCCATTATATTTAATTGATATTTATGCATATATGGTAGGTTTTCTTTGAGTACTTATAGTTGTGACTTAATATGAGATCTATGCAAACTTTTAATTTTTTTTGTATAACTATCTATGAACCCCATGACACTTATTTGCATAATTATGCTTATTGAACTTAATGTTACTATAAAAAATTAGTGTATATATTTTTTAATGTAAAATATAATAAAATATAAGATTAAACCCAAAGAATATGACTAATATGTTACTACACAACATAACCTATGGGAATCAATCTCTAGTTGCATGCTTCGAGTGAGTGCCTAAGACCATAGTATTGTATGAAGGGCCATCACACTAGCTCATTGGGGCTATAATTTAATTCCTAAAACATTATTTAAGGATAAAACCTAACACACACCAGTAGGGTAGTCTTATCCAAAAAGATCTTGCATACTGGGTCCTATTGGCCAATGATAGATATAGATGCAATTGGATATGTGAAAAAGTGCAATAAATGTCAACATCATGCTGATTTGATTGATTCCATAGCCAAAAATTTGAAACCAATGATTATATCACATCCATTTACTACATGGGGTATCAATCTCATTGGGAAGATAAACCCCACCTCATCTGATGACTATAAACATATCCTTACTAGCACTGAATATTTCACTAATTGGGTTGAAGCTATACCCCTCACTTACATGACTGGAAAGCAAATTTACAAATTCATCATTAACCATTTCATTTTCACTATGGTATCCCCTCTGACATTATATTTGATAATGGTAGATCATTAAAAAACAAGGATGTCAAATCACTATGTGCCGAGTACATGATTAAACAACATTTTTCCATGGCATATTACCCTCAAGGTAATGGATAAGTAAAATCATATAATAAAACCATTTTTAATATACTTAAAAATATTATCAATTATGTCAGCCATGATTGGACCTCTAAATATTCTATCCTTTGGGCATACCAGACCAATCATCGTATTCATTTATTTATGGCACTGAGGCCATTCTTCCCATTAAGGTTGATTACCTTCTTTGCACATCTCTTTGAATCATGTTCTAGATGAAGAATACTATTTTTTAGTTTGCCTACAAGAGCTGGAGTTACTTGATGAGAAATGCTTGGCCATAGTTAACAATCTTCAAGCATACTATAACTGACTCTATGGCCACTACAATCAGTGTGTGAAACATAGAGAATTTGAGCTTGGTGATATTGTTATTAAATAAAACCAAAATAATACCATGGCTAAGAATAAACACAAAGGTAGGTTCAAACCTAACTAGATAGGCCCATTCATCATTGTTGTAATCTATGGTACTAGAGCATGCAAGCTCACTATACCAAATGTGGATGAACTTGATGACCTGATGAACATTATACACCTCAAACTTTACTTTATTTGAGAGACCTGGTGTATTGTCTATCAAGCCAATTTCAATTGTATCATATTATTGAATTTATTCTTTGTACTATACCATTCTATCATATACCAGTTTACCATACCTTTTATATCGATCGAGTTGTTTTCAAGCACCTTACCCATCCCTTTGACCTTGGTTCCATTCCATTAGTTCCACAACCCTTTCAACATGATGATTTAAATCAAATTTCAATAATTATTTTAGTAATTCAAATATAGGTCATTTTTTAGAATAGTAAGATAGTGGTTTGGTAGTTTCATCCTTCATTTCTTATTTCATTCTATACCAAGTGCACCTAATTATAACTACCTATGGGAAAATTGGTATAATTGACTTATGCCATTATTTCCTAGTTATAACCACCTATGAGGAAACTAGGGGAAACACTTGTTTATTATGCTTTGAAGTACCACCTTGCCATGGCTGTGTCGTATTATGTCATTTTCCAACTTTGCCTATTTTATTTGAATTCACTGCTACACTAGTCATATTCCTCTCCTGTAAGGAAAAAATATAGTGATTTGAGGTCTCATCCTAGGATTATGTAGGCAACACTCAATTTACATTGAGATCAACTTAGTCACCCCTTTTCTATGCTCTCACTATTTTTTCAGAAACCTAAGCCATGCTCTCACTATTTTATAAATAACCTAAGAAACACTCTCACCATTATGTGAGCAACCTAAGCCACACTCTCACCATTTTATGAGTAAGTTTGAGTTTTAATGCTCTCACCATTTTTCAAGAAATTATTAATTTTGAATGCTATCACCATTTTGTGGGCTTAGACCATTTAGTATCTCATAATTCTCTATCGAGTTGAGATACATAAAAAAATACAAAAACATTTGTAAAACCATTTTCAAAAATACAAAAACATTGACCACTTCTTTGCCTTTAGGATTCTAAGAACCCTCCCAAAGCCAAAAGAAACCAATTTTCATTTAGTTTCCCCTTCCTTATTAACCCAACATCCCATGATCTCATTGTTTTGTGATCCCATTCACATATTCTTCTATAAAGTCCATCATGTTTATTCTTATGATAATTTTTTTCTATTCCATTTCCTAGGAGAACTATATTTTAAATAATTTTTTTGTTGGATATCACATCCATGGAAATATGTAGGCAATTTCCACTTGCCTAGTACATATAGAAATAGCTCAGATGCCCCCTTCCTTTTCTTATATTCCCCCTATTTTGTTTGTTTGTTTCATTGTATCTTCTCATCTAGGGGCAATGTTCATCATCTTGTCTATGTCATGTTGTTTGTCCTAACATTGAAATTAACCACTGTTTTTTTTTCAATTTCTTTTTCTTTGTTTTTTTTCTTTGTTCTTGATTTTTGGTGTTTTGTTTGTTTTCCAATTTGTTTGCTTTATTGTTGTGCCTTGATTCAGTCTATGTGCATTCATTACGTGATTCCTTGTGAATTATTCTTGAATATATCCATATTCATATGTAAACATTACCATCATGTTTTTTATCATTGGTGTATTGTTTTTAATTGTTTACTAGATAATGTGTCAGTCCTTATGCATATTTCAGCCAAGTTATCATGGTGTTATATCATGATTCCTACTGTCACGTACTATAGAAAGAATCAGCTCTATGAGTCTACATGGAAATGAATCAATGCTATATCTCCTTATCACCAACAACATTATCAATCTAATCCAAATCATATCCTACATAGAGTAATTAAACAACAAATAATTTTCTCCCTTACTAGTTCAGATGAGCATATCTTTACTCACATGTTGTTCAGATTCATCTTTCTCATCTATGCCATTTTTCATCATAATCCATATCATGTTTGCCATAATTAGGGTATAATGATTATAAACACCTTTGGGTAAATCATTGTATACCATACCACTTACATTACCAATGATTCTAACTACCTTTGGGCAAATTATTATGTTTCCATCCATTTGAGGGTTGATGATTATAACTGCCTTTGGGAAAATCATTCTCTTTATTTTGACCAATTGGGGCATGTTTTAATTATGATAATTATTATAACCACCTTTAGTTAAACCATTATCTCTATCCACCCAACTAATACATGCTTTTATCCTACCAATGATTATAACTACCTTTGGGCAAATCATTGTTTTCCCTTTTATTGATTATAACCACCTTTGGGAAAATCAATCTCTTGTTACCCTAAGCCTTTTTAAATGATTATAACCACCTTTTGGAAAATCATTACCTTTTTTATCCCACCTATGCTGATGATTATAATCACCTATGGATAAATCATCCTATTTATCTACCCTAACTGGGGTAGTTTCATATGCAATGATTATAATTGCCTATGGGAGAATCAGTCCCTTCCACCCCATTTCATATTTTTGGTCCAATATTTTCCTCATTTTGAGGGACTAATTGCTGATCCCTTTGCCAACCACTCCCTCAAGGGGTCACTTACAATTCATCCATTGTCATTGACGTCATAAGCATATATTACCTTTTCATTATTTAATAAGACATTACTATGTTTATAGCTTGTAACACCTTCCTAAATAGGGGAAAACTATAGACACCTAAAACTAAACACCAATGGCCTTCGATCAAACTTCAAACTAGTTCCTGCCAATAATTGAAAATTAAACCTAGGAATCACTAAATGTCAAAAATTTACTTGTGCATAATTCATCAAAGCTAAAAATTTCATTAAGACATCCTTAATTGGGGTATCTTATAATAAAAACCTCTCACATATTCATCTCTGAGCATCTTGTGGCATCATAACATGTAATTTGGCCTATAGACCTATTAAGTGGGGCAAGTACACACATAAAATCAAATATTGAAAATGCTAAAAGGCCAATCAAAATGAATTAAATTGTTAAAAAAAATTAAAAGCCTAGTTGAATTATCCATGTGTAATTAATGAATTATTAAAAAATAAAATTCAAAAATATGAAATATCTTAGCTTTTCATGATTACCTTTTGTGAGTTGTCAAGCCTTTGAAAATATCTCAAAATATCTCACCCATGCCTATTCATTGTAACTAATTATTTCTTGACACCTTTTAAATATACTAGGGTTAATTTAATCACTTAGGTTAGGTTTGAACCCATTTCATGTTTAAACTACACTTTAACTCACCTTGAGTTGGGGTTAGCTTATAAGCCTATAAACACAAGCCATTTCCTATTAAATTTATGAGCTTGGAAATTGTAGAGTTATAATGCAGGTTTTTTCATAAGATTCATGACCATAATGTTATAATGACAAAATAATGAGCAAAACCCATAAATAAAGCATATCAAGCCACAAGCCAATGGTGCCAAGGAGAGAAGGAGTAAAGAAAACTCCATTACCAAAGACCCCTTTGAGCACAAACTAAGCAAGCCATGAATAAATCCTTTATAACTCTCAAGGAAGGTAAAGATTATTATTATTTGCATTTTAGTTGGGGTTTCAATTATATTTTATCCATTATACCCCCCCAAGATCTAGGCTTATATATGCTATCATGTTAGCATGTTGATTTCATTATTTTATGAAACTAACACTTGATCTAACCTCCTCTCTATTGTTGAATTCCTATGATCACATATATCTCTAATTTAACATGCAAACTAATTTTGTTTTAGATCTACTATATATGAATGTAATTGCAAATCATTGAAAAAATTTCAAGACAAAGAAGAAGAGATGAATTCTTATTAAAGATTTTATATATGAATTTTTGAATGAAAATTAATCTAATAAAGTAAAATATATAATATAATAAATAAACTGATTAAAAAAATAATAATAATAAATTAAATCTTCTAACCTAACCAAAGTAGTATATAGATGGTGAAGAAGAGTTTGGTGAGATTAGTTTATCCTTAGGTTGATATCTATGTATATTTATTAATAAATGACTTGAGAACTCTTAAAAAATAAGAAACACAAAGAGGATGAAATAAAAAATACAAATTGAATAAAGAGACAATTAAATGGTGGTTGGTTACTCATGAACAATAAAGTATGGTTATAAGCTCATGGGTTTCTTTCTTCAATTTACATGAATGACCAAAATATTACTATAGAACTTGGGTTATCTTATTCAAAATGTTTATAAGGTAGACTTTGGATCTCTAAAATATGTATAATAATATACTAATGAAATTTTTTATATCTAAAAATCAAGGAAAATAGAGTTACTTATAAGGAGGGAGAAGAGTTTACATGTAGGAGTTAACCAAAGATTGAATGAGAGATTGTTAGAGTTAAATTGGAGGTAGATAAAATTTACTTGAACATGAGTAAGGTGTATTTTAACATTATAAATGTAAGTACAAGAGAAAATGATAAAAAACACAAGTAAAATAATGTAAAACACATTAAAACACATCTTGCGAATGAGTGTAAATACACATGCAATGGTGGGAAAACTATAAATTTATGCATGTGATGGTTAGTGAAATAGTTGAGGTGATTTCTAAACCACTTGGGTGGTTTAAAAAAATGCTATGGTGGTCATGTGAAACATCAAGGTGGTTGCATAAAATGTCATGGTGGTTTCACCATCTACATGAAAAACTTATAATTTTGATGAAAACACTTATAAAATTAAAAACTTGACAGTGTAAAGGGCCATAAAATGGGATAAGGATATAAATGGGTAAGAAAACTAGGTATGAGCATGTTTTATTTATGGATGTCCTTGCATCATCATTAGATATCACTAAATGTTTCACCATGTAAAATTTAGTTGCATATGGTAAATCCCCTCCAAAGTTTAGGGGTAACACATGGACTAAAAAAAATTTAAATACCTATTATTATGTAAGAAAACTCTACCCCTCCCACGTTGACTATTAATGTTCCATTGCCAACCTATTGTACTACATGTTCCCTTGAGTAGACTGTTACAACTATGCATGCCAAGGTGTTGGAGCTAGAGTAAGGTACATCAAGAGCTAGTCATTCCTTGGATTTGTATGCTTTGATCCATAATCCATTATCTTATGAGATAGAAAATTATCTTTTACCAATAGCATTCATAACTCCCCATCTCCCATATAAGATAAGTGTCCTTAGTGAAACATGTTAGAAATATTCATACAAAGATAAGAAATTGGATAAATTATTTATAATAATTATTTAGGACTATAAATTACAAGGGTTTTATGACCTCCCCTCCAATCTATAAGATTATTCATCTCTTTGACTGATTAATGGTAAGATAATTTTACCATCAACAGTGATGAGAAACTATCCTATGCATAAATTTATAAGCTTAAGTAAGGATATAATGAATCTATTAATGATTATTTAATTTGGTACAAGAACATAATAGCCATAATGACCAATATTCTAGCTAAAAATTAACTATAAGATATAATCAAACAAATGTTTCTAAAACCACTTCATGAGCCAATTATATTCAAGATATTTACATCATTTGATGAGTTATGCCATATAGTGAGGGATAAATAATTAAATTTAATATATTTAAACAAAATTAGGTATACATAAACTCCTATGAATACTTCAATAATTATTTTTAAAAGCAAACTAGGTTATTAGGTCAAACTAAATGATAACAAGAATGATGTCAAGATTATAGTAAATATAGTGTTTCAAACTACAAACTAGTTAAAATTGACATCTCTACCAAAGAAGTAATTTTCATTATTAACATTACCTCCTCATGAGATACTAAATAATTTACTTGAGTGTGATAGATCAAACTCATTCCTTCATAAGAGCTTAGTCAGATCAGGCCTAGAGAAAGAAACTATGAAAAAAATGCATATTGTGATATCATCAAATTGTGGGGCATTCAACAAACCGATGTTTCAAATTAAAACATAAGATATAATCTCTTATAAATGATAACATTATTTATTTGGGAAATAATAAATAAGAATATATATTATAAAATAATAAAAATGAAAAATCTAAGATCTTTAGTGATGCTTTTCCTAAACATGAAATAATAGAAACTAAGGACACTTCAGAGGTACATTATGCATACAACATGCATCCTCCATTAGTGACATATAATCATGTAGTAGATGTTATAATTGGTGAAATTAATGATATTCCACCTTAATGGCCCATGATCACCTTTGATGACAATGACATAACTGATAATTATTCAAATTTTCATGTAATATTCATACAAGCCTACATCAATGAACAATCTATACATAATGTTATTATTGAGAATGGTTCAAGTGAAAATGTTTCACGATGACACTTCTCAACTCCCTTGGGTAAACACTAATATTTAAAAGATATATCAAAATTAATTAATATATTTTACCCACATAAATATAATACCAAGGGGTATTTAATAGTACCTCTTTAGGTAGGCTTAGCCATATTACCCATACCATTATTGATTCTACATAGTAATGGACATGTTTTAAAGATCAATTTGGATGTAGAGGCTTTGTGTGGTACCCTCTCTAGTAACTAATATCTAAATTACATACATTATAATAGGGTAGTAATAGTTTTAGGTTTATGGTATGAGTATCCTCTACATCCAGTGATATCTCCTCCACCCACACTACCACCACAATTCTTTGTTACATATATTAAAGATAATTATAC
The DNA here is from genome assembly GCA_037957365.1 of Torreya grandis. Classification (NCBI taxonomy): domain Eukaryota; kingdom Viridiplantae; phylum Streptophyta; class Pinopsida; order Cupressales; family Taxaceae; genus Torreya; species Torreya grandis. The sequence goes on along the minus strand of JARHVA010000721.1, from coordinate 3,256,104 downwards.
AAATATGGTTGATACAACTATTTAGGATCATTATAGAAAGAATATTGATACAAATATTCATGATCATTTAAAGATATGGTTTCAACATTTCTTTGAGATCAATATATAGAGTTAGTTATTACACATATACATGATCTATTTATATATCTAGTTTAGAGGAACAAAGTTGGGCCCACCATATAGACAACTATTCAATGTTGATCACATCATAGAGTTAATTAAGAGCCATCAATGTTTTTATCTTCCAAATTACATACTCAATTAACACCATAAATAGTTCAACATGCTCCATAATGAATAAGAGTAATGAAACATACTCTTAATATACGATAGACCCCATAAGGCCCTATTACATATAGATTTAACCATCTTACACTAATTTTTATGAGTATTGGTCATGATATATATGGTATACCATTTGACTCCTCATCAGATCTAGACCAACCCATAATTATTACCTCCCATTCATGATAGAGGACCACCCCACCATTAAATAGAAGAACTTACCATGATCCTTCCATTTATTCAATCATTGGTTAGCTTTTATAAATCCTAATTATTTCAAAAATAAAAAAATAAAATAATTATAAAATAATTCAAATTTTCAAAAAAATCCAAAATTAATACTTGAATATGACATGATTGTTAGATTACACTATTTACATATGTTATTTATCATATGTTTGGTCTATGTCATATTATTTACATAACCACATAAATTTCATGGTATATGAGTGATATGATGACATGCATGTTACGCATGGACATACAAATGTTGGATCCTCCTCTACTTAATTTTCCATGCAAATACTAGGAACATTTTGTTCCACACATTTCAAAATTATAGGTTATATCTTTATATAACCTTAGTACCATGTTGAGGTACATATATTAATTACACATGTCTTTTTAGTTACTCATATATTACACAATGGTACATATATATGTTATTATATACTAAAATGTGACATTGATACATATGTATGGCATGGACTAGTCACCGTATTCTATGCTCTATGGCACACTACTTTGTGTTTGTCTATTGTGTGTGGACATTGGCCTTATTTTATATGACATACTTGATGCCACTTATTTGTGATTTTTTTGTTCCTTTGCATGTAGTCCTTGGCCATCTTTGTTGTTACATATTTATGACTTTTGTATGTAACTCTTTGCCTTATGTGTGACACTAATACTTAGACTTGTTAAGTATTTTGACATTGAGTGGTGCCATGATATATATCATGAAATTTTAATAAATAGTATTATTTAGATATCCTTATACTCCATAATTCAATGATACATATATCTAGACATGACACTTATATACCTTGCATTACATATGTTACATACATGCCTCAATCAATATATACATTACTATGATGACACATTATTGACATGTTCACATAATATTATATGATGTTATGTTTACACATGGCATTATATAGTTCCACTTTTATTTTGATATGAGTGACCTATAAGTCACATCCCTCATCTTAGAAGGGGGAACTAAAATGGTTTTTCATGTATAAACAAGTCTCCATGAGAAAATAATCAGATCAAAGTATAGATTTTGGAGATTAAGAATGGCTTAGATACATGATAGATATTCATAATTTGATATATATTACAAGGGTGTATGAAATGCATATGCACTAACTTTACATACAATTAAGCATAAATTCACACTCACTCACATGCATATGCATGGTAATATACACATATTTTTAAAAGAATAATAATTATAGGTTTCCATATACAAGTAAATTTGAGATATAGGATCTCAAATTTATCATATAGATGCATATTATTCTATATCATTTGATATGGATTTAGGCAGTGTTAAGGTCAACATACCCCCATTTTTGAAAATTAGGACCCTTCAAATTCTATAAATATGTGATTTAAATTAAACATCCCACTTAACTAGAGTGAATTATTTGAATATCATTGTTCTCATCATGTTTACATTTGTCATGTTAGCATTTATCTTCATTTGAATTTATCTAATGTTACTAATGTTTGACTTTTGTATTTCCATATTGAAGGTTTAATGGAGTCGTAATTGTGTGAATAGTGTCTAGGGTTTTATACATTAAGCTAAATTAACCCTTTATTTTGATCAAACCTTGGTATTTTAATCGATTAATTAAATCTATGTTTAAATCATGTGAAAACCTTAGTCTAATATGTTTTATCCTAGGTCCTTTTGAAATAGATTCAAATTTACATAGGATCAAATCGATGTGGGAACATTTTTATTATGTTTTAAAATTAGTTCAAATTTTATCCTAAAGTTCTAATCGTGTTTATTAACACAACTCAAACCTTAATCTAAGATTTTATGCTAAGTCCTTTATATCCCAAAACCTCACCTAGTCTATTTTATTGTTCATAGGGACTAATTAAACATAGGAACTTTTTTATATTTTATACCTGGTTTAAAACTTTAGACTAAGTCCTAATTTTATTTATTAATAAAACTAAGACCTTAGTCTAAAATTTTATATTAAGTTTTTACATATCTCTCGAGAGATTATGTCTTTAATTTTATGCCCACAGGTTCTAATTAAGCTTGAAGATGCCAAGTGTTAATATCTCAAAGTTAGAAGTAAATATTGATGATTTATGGGTAATCTAAAAGTCAATAACTCAAGGAAATGATCGATGGTGGATGTTGGTTCATACAATGAAGATATAAAAATGAAAAAGGAATCAAAGCATCAAAGAACCTACAAAAGAATGTGTACCCTGCAAAACATCAAAAATCTAACAGATTGATAACGTGAATGAAGGTAGACATTTTAAAGGACCTAGATTTAATGTGCTAGTGACATGTGTCCCAATAATGATGAATTAAATAGAGATTGACTAATAGTGTTCAAGCTCCTAGATTGAGATAAATGGTGTAGAGTAGGTCAAGAGGTCAATGTCTTAGATGGAATGAGAAGCCAGCACATGACATAAAGGAATTAAGCAATGGAGTGTGTTTTCAAGGTGTATAAAGAGCCTATATAACTGCCAAGTGACACATTCTTGAGAACTCAGATGGAAGATTAATGACCCATGATAGAGTCAAGTTTGGGAAGAATTTTAAGGGATAAATAGTATGGATTGATCAAGACTCAATATTTCACATGAAGGTGACATGTTTCAAAAAATGATAAATGGTCATTTTTTAAATAAATGAATATTATGACATGGTGATGGAACATAAGCAAGACATGTCAGATTGAAATATCTTACAAATTCAGAGGCTTAAAAGGTATAAATGTGTAACATAAACTCAATCTAAGTCACATATGCTCATTGTTTGAGATAGTTTTCACCATTAAATCCCTAGATAAACCTTTAGAAAAGCCCTAAGCATATAGATTTCCCTAATTTGTCTATAATTACATTATAATTGAGCTTATAAGATTGGATTATTGTCTACAACTATATAATTCAATCAAGATCATAGTAATGGTGGCACATAAGCATGTTTCAAAGGAAGATGTTGAGCTACATTTGACAATAGATGTTGAAGGTCATGTTTTCAAGGACATTGAGTTCATTATTGCTTCCATGAACACATAAGATAGTAATTGGTCAAAATTATTTTGTAGAGTTGAGAACCAACCAGTTATTACCAGGGAAGAAGAGAATAATCTCTAAGCTAAAATGTTCTATGATGACATTATGTCAATCTAGATGGTTGGCCTACATTATGTAGCTGTAAAACCTAAGGTACTCCATTGTATTGATATTCTTGCTCCCATTTTCAAGGAAAATAAGATAGGTAAGGGAATGATAATTAATGAACATAATCATATGAAATTGGCATAATTTTTTGCTATTACATTTGAGTCTTATTATAAGTTTCCCAACCCCCAAATTGACCTAGCCTCTATCAATTCTTGGGATAAAAAATAAAATTTGATGGACAACCTTGACATGTGGTTAGATTTTGGGAACCAAGTCTTTTAAAACCTCAACAAGAATAATCCTATCAACTAGTTTAGAACAAGGGTTAGGATGATAATGAAAATGTTAAACAAGTTGTGTGTAAAAGTAACCACTACATATGTAGACCCAATATGGGTGCCCATGGTATTCCTTATTGTTAAAAAATTAATTATCCCTCATTTGGGTGAGATAATTAGTATCTCATTGAGTAGATAAACCTATGAAATTAGGCATAAGAAGGAAACCTAGTTTTACATGATGTCCTACCTCCTAAATGCCCTATGTGCAACAACAACGATTCCCAATCAAAGGGAATGCTATCCAAATGGAACCTAGACTATTTCATAGTATTATTCTAAGCTGAAAATCTAAAAATATAGGGATCACATTTAATTTATCTGTGATTATGTCTATCCAACCTTGACTAAATCTATAATTGGTATCCCCATGTTAAGAATTAGTCCATTAATCAAGAAATCTATTGAATCAAAGGGGGATATATGGTTGTACCATGACTATACTATCATAAAGATTGAGTTAACTCAAAATTATTTGCTTAAGTTTCCAATCCATGTTCTTGATAAGCTAGTAGAGGAAGTGGTGGTCTCCCTATTATTTCATGGTGTAGATGGAATTTATAAAACCAAGAGAAAAGGACTCCTTGAGAATCCACTGAACTGCTTTCCAGTGCTTCTTTCCTGGATTGGCCATAAACTTGCTGACAACTCCCACTACTTGGGCAATATTAGGTCTAGTACATACCATGTACTCAACCTCATCATGTGATTTAGGACACTGTTCTTTGCTCAACTTGAAATGTCCAACCATAGGTGTGATTACCATTTTTGCATCCTACATATTAAACCTCTCCACTACCTTATTCACATAATCCTCTTGAGACAAAATCAACCTATGATTTTCCCTGTCTCTAGAAATACTCATGCCAAGGATTTTATTTGCTGCTCTTAAATCCTTCATGGCAAATGTGTGAGCTAATTTTACCTTTAGCTTAGTAATTCCTTGCATGTGTGAACCTGTAACAAGCATATCATCTACATACAATAATAGGATAATGTAGATACTATTATCCAATCTAATAAAATAAACACAATGGTCACATTGACATTGACTAAAGCTATGCTCTGTCATAAACCTGTCAAACCTCAAATACCACTGTCTTGGAGCTTACTGAAGACCATATAACCTAGCCTTATGTCTCACTTGTCCATTTTCTCCTTTCTTTAACCTATAAATCCATTCATTTTTAGTGCTTTATTTCTAGCTGGCAACTCTACCAAATCCCACATTTGGTTCTCTTCCAAGGAATCAATTTCCTCATTCATGCCATGCTCCCACTATTTCTTGGATTTTACCTGCATTGCCTCTTCAAAACTTCCTAGTTTTCCACCATCAGTGAGAAACAAGTAGTATAAAGAAGGGGAATAATGAATTTGAGGTTTACTTACCCTTTTGGACCTCCTCATGGGCATTTGAGACTCATTGATAGCTTGCTCTCCGCCCAAATTTCATTCTAACAATGACCGATCCCAGTCATCTCTCAGTTTGCACTTGAACGATGTCAGTTCCACCTGACTAACTTGACCAATGTCAGTTCTCACCTGACTGATGTCAATTTCCACCTACTTGATATCGCTGACTTTGGTCTTCACTGGACTGACATTGATTCTTGCCTGATCGACATTAGTCTCTGCCTGACCAACGTCGGTGTCTATGTTTTCTTGTGAGTGATGATTTTTACCCACGAGCTCATTTTGGATCATAACCTTGTCCAAATCAACATTGCCCTACTCAAAATTATTTAACCTCTTGAGTGTTAGGAACCCATGGAAGCACAATTGATTACCATATACAAGCAACTTAAGATGCATAATTAAACCAGAAGTAACAAGTAACTAGAAACCAGAAACAACACAGAATATGAGAGATAATACACAACTTATATTAATACTCATCAAAAAAAAATACAATAAAGAGACGCCACACTCTTCCACCTTATAGAGGCTTCTCACACCTCAAGTGTACAGTACTTCTTTCCTCAAAGCTCTCTCTCTTACAGTCCCAACACACAACTCAAACACAGAGTTGGTGTTCACCTCCAACCAGTCAGTATCCACTACTGCCAGTACACCAGTGCTCCGCGCACTCCACAAGTGCTCCACGCACTCCAAGTACTCAATGTAATTCAAGTAGTTTTCCCCTAAATTGTAACAACATGCAACCCAATGATCTTACTTATGGAAGGAACTGCCTTGCCTTCCTCTCTTGCTCTAGACCAAGTACACACCGTACTCCAAGTAGATCCTGCCTGATCTTGCTCCCTATTGTGTTGTTGTCACCTTGATTTTGCTGCCACCTATAGATCAACCTGGTTCTACACACCTACAAACCTAGACCATGCACACACATACACCTATAGATCAATGATCTTACTTACCCATGTAGATCTCCAAATGTGGCCTTGCACACCTGCTGACCAAGATCCTACATACATGAAGAACCCTTCTAATTCTCCAAAACCAACACCCACACTTGGCACTGCTATGGAACTAAGAGGAACACCCTTGCTCACTTCACACACAGAAGGAGCTAACTTTGCTCAACTCAAACTAGAACACTTTACAATACAGCCTATGAGTCTCTTAAATAGATCTCATGTAAACAATAATTAGACACCTAATTACAATAATTAGATCCATAGCTTTGAGTCTAAAATTGGATCTCATCATGCAAACAATCGGTTCATTAACTAACTATCCATAACACTCACAGTTCTGAACTGCATAGGTGACCAACGTTGGTCCCTGTCTACCTGGAGGTGACTGATGCCGGCTGATCCCTGACCGACGTCAGTTGCTTTTCCTATCTAATCCTATCAACATCGATTGGCCTGACCAACACTGGTGTCTGTGACACTTTAGCAACCTCCTCCAACCTCCTCCATGTCTGCATTAGTGAAGATTTTAGCTCCACAACTTAAAAATCTCCCACTTGGAGATAAATAGTTACACTATACCTGTACCTGTACCCTGTCTAATCTATTTCCTAGCTTGCATCCCTTTTCAATCTCAATCTTGAAGACCAACCACCATAAATCTTGTGGTGCACCTCCTATCATCCAATTAACCTGCCACATCCACATCTACAAACACATGTAGAAAAGAACTTGACCCTACATAGCATGTCAACCTGCTGCTAGTCCCTCTCAAAATCTTGAGAATCCACTGAACTGCCCTCTAGTGCTTCTTTCCCAGATCAGCTCCAAACTTACTGACACCACCCACTACTTTGGCAAACTCAAGTCTATACCAGACCTCATGTGATTTCAGACACTGAACTATCCAGCCCTTAGTGTGCTTCAGTTATGCATCTTGAACCTCACCAACACCTAATTCACATCAGCTCCAATTGGAGACAAAATCAACCTGTGATCTTCCATGTCTCCCATGCCAAAGAATTTCACTGCTCCAAATTTCTCATGACATGCCACTGAACTAACCTTACCCTTAGCTCAACAAAACCCTATATGTACAAACCTGCTAGCTAGCATACCATCCACATACAATAACAAGATAATGTAGCTATCATCATCCACCTAGTAAGACAAACACAATGGTTACACTGACATTGACTAAAGCCCTGCTTTGTCATCCACCTATCAAAACCTATACCACTATCATGCAGCTTCCTCAAGACCATATGACCTAGTCTTCTGTCTCACATGTCCATTCTCTCTATTCTTTAACTAAGGTATCTATTCATCTCTCAGTGCTTTTATCCCAGTTAGCGACCCTACCAAATCTCTCGTTTGGTTTTACATCATATTCATGCCATGCTCCCACTATTTCCTGTATCCTTCCTACTCTGCAATCAGCAACGAGTATAAAGAAGAGGAACAATGAATTTGAGGCTTACTTACCACTTTCAATCCTCCATATGGGCATTTGAGACTCCTTGATAGCTTGCTGTCTACCCAAAATCTGTTATAGTGACTGACCTCGGTCACCACACAGTCTGCATCTGATCGACGTCGATTCTGTGCACTTGTCCTGACTATCGACCCCACCGACATCGGTGTCTACCTAATGCCAACATTAGTCCTCTTGACCAACATCGGTCTTACTGTCATTGATGTTGGTCCTCATGACCGACATCGGTCTTACCCTACCTGACACCACTGTCTCTGGTCTACACATGACTGACATCGGCACCTATCTGTTTGACATCGGTTTCTCCTGACCAATGCTAGTACCTGTGTTCGCCTGTTAGTGAGGACTTTTTACCCATGATCTCCTTTGAATCAAAACCCATGTCCAAACTACCCTGCTTAGAGATGTCCAACCTCATCCACTAATCTCTGTCTGTATCTCCTCTAGAAACACCAAGGCTTTCCAGTTCTTAAGTCTATCAAACACATCTGTCTTCCGCTTAAGAACATGCATCTCCTTCTTGCTCATGTGACCAAGCCTACAAAGCCATGTCTTTGCAACAAAAGAAGAATCAATAATATAAGCAAGTAGATAAAGAGTACCTACTTTCTTACCATAAGCTAATTCAAGTGCATCCGCTGTGAGAGTTTCTATGCATCTCTCATCACCCAACTTTCCTGAAGCAATTAGCCGCATCTTCAAGACTGGGACCTGCATGACCTTCTTCAACACCCATGTGTTGGCCACCTGCAATTTCAGCATCACTTCCCCTTTGCCAACCATGTGACAAGGCTCACCAACCCCTCTACTTGGGGCTACATGGAAAGAGGCAACAAAATCTATTAACCAAGATTCAACTTTATCCAAGAAACATCCCAGAGCATCCTATGCAACAACACCTGCAACATCTGCTTCTTCAGTTCCTTCATGTTGATTTGTAACCAACCAATAATCTTTCTTTACCTAATATTTCTTTCCATCAGACCATAAGTGACCATTCGTGCTATTTAGTTTCTCCATTCATAGCTTACTTTCTTCTGCCGTTGCTATACTCCCACTCAATCAAAAACCCCTGAGAGTGACCTATAACCAAACACAAACCTACTCCCTGTAACCTTAGCTCTGATATCAACTGTTAGTGGTATCAAGCTATGAGCCAACAACCTCACTCTGATACCAATTGTTAGGAACCCATGGAAGCACAATTGATTACCATATACAAGCAACTTAAGATGTGGAATTAAACCAGAAGTAACAAGTAACTAGAAACCAGAAACAACACAGAATATGAGAGACAATACACAACTTGTATTAATACTCATCTAGAAAAGAATACAATAAAGAGACGCCACACTCTTCCACCTTATAGAGGCTTCCCACACCTCAAGTGTACAGTACTTATTTCCTCAAAGATCTCTCTCTTACGGTCCCAACACACAACTCAAACACAGAGTTGGTGTTCACCTCCAACCAGTCAGTATCCACTACTGCCAGTACACCAGTGCTCCACGCACTCCACAAGTGCTCCACACACTCCAAGTACTCAATGTACTTCAATTAGATCTCCCCTAAACTACAACAACTTATAACCCAATGATCTTACTTATGGAAGGAACTGCCTTGCCTTCCTCTCTTGCTCTAGACCAAGTACACACCGTACTCCAAGTAGATCCTACCTGATCTTGCTCCCTATTGTGTTGCTATCACCTTGATTCTGCTGCCACCTATAGATCAACCTGGTTCTGCACACTTGCAAACCTAGACCATGCACACACATACACCTGTAGATCAATGATCTTACTTACCCATGTAGATCTCCAAACATGGCCTTGCACACCTGCTGACCAAGATCCTACATACATGAAGAACCCTTCTGATTCTCCAAAACTAGCACCCACACTTGGCACTGCTGTGGAACTAGGAGGAACACCCTTGCTCACTTCACACACAGAAGGAGCTAACTTTGCTCAACTCAAACTAAAACACTTTACAATATAGCCTATGAGTCTCTTAAATAGATCTCATGTAAATAATAATTAGACACCTAATTACAATAATTAGATCCACAGCATTGAGTCTAAAATTGGCTCTCATCATGCAAATAACTGATTTTTTAACTAACTATCTGTAACACTCATAGTTCCAAACCACACAGGCGACCGACATCAGTCCCTGTCTGCCTAGAGGTGACCGACACTAGCTGATCCCTCACCGACATCGGTTGCTCTTCCTGTCTATTCCTACTGACATCGGTTGGCCTGACCGATGCTGGTGTCTGTGACACTTTAGCAACCTCCTCCAACCTCCTCCATGTCTGCATCGGTAAAGCTTTTAGCTCCACAACCTAACAATCTCCCACTTGGAGATAAATAGCTGCACTTTACCTGTACCTGTACCCTATCTAATCTATTTCTTAGCTTGCATCCCTCTTCAAGCTCAATCTTAAAGACCAACCACCACAAGTCTTGTGGTGCACCTCCTATCATCCAAGTAACCTGCTGCATCCACATCTACAAAAAAATGTAGAAAAGAACTTGACTCTGCATAACATGTCAACCTGCTATTGGTCCCTCTCAAAATCTTGAGAATCCACTAAACTGCCCTCCAGTGCTTCTTTCTCGTATCGGCTCCAAACTTTCTGACAGCACCCACTGCTTGGGAAAACTCAGGTCTATACCAAACCTCATGTGATTTTAGAAATTGAACTATCTAGCCCTTAGTGTGCTCTAGTTATACATCCTAAACCTCGCTAACACCTGATTCACATCAGCTCCAACTAGAGACAAAATCAACCTGTGATCTTCCATGTCTCCCATGCCAAAGAATTTTGCTGCTCCAAATTCCTCATGACATGACACTAAACTAACCTTACCCTTAGCTCAACAAAACCCTATATATACAAACCTGATATCTAGTATACCATCCACACACTGTAATAGGATAATGTAGCTATCATCATCCACCTGATAAGACAAACACAATGGTTACATTGACATTTACTAAAGCCCTGCTTTATCATCCACCTGTCAAAACCTGTACCACTGTCTTGCAGCTTCCTCAAGACCATATGACCTGGCCTTCTATCTCACATGTCCATTCTCTCTATTTTTTTAATAAGGTATCCATTCATCTCTCAGTGCTTTTATCCTGGTTGGCAACCCTACCAAATCTCCCGTTTGGTTCTACATCATATTCATGCCATGCTCCCACTGTTTCCTGGATCCTTCCTGCTCTGCAGTTAGCAACGAGTATAAAGAAGAGGAATAATGAATTTAAAGCTTACTTACCACTTTCAGTCCTCCATATGGGTGTTTGAGACTCCTTGATAGCTTACTATCCACCCAAAATTTGTTACAGTGACCGACCTAGATCACCACATAGTCTGCATCCAACCGATGTCACTTCTATGCACCTGTCCTGACTACCAACCCCACCGATGTTGGTGTCTACCTACTGCTGATGTTAGTCCTCCTAACCAACGTCGGTTTTACTATCATTGATGTCGGTCCTCCTGACCGATGTTGGTCTTACCCTGCCTTGCACCACTAGCTCCAGTCTGCACATGACCAACATCGGCACCTGTCTGTTTGACACCAGTTTATCCTGACCAATGCTGGTACCTATGTTCACCTGTGAGTGATGAATTTTTACCTGTGAGCTCCTTTGAATCAAAACCCATGTCCAAATTGCCCTGATTAGAGATGTCCAGCCTCATCCACTGATCTCTGTCTATCATCTCCTCCAAAAATACCAAGGCTTTCTAGTTCTTAAGTCTATCAAACACATCTGTCTTCCGCTTAAGAACATGCATCTCCTTCTTGCTCATGTGACCAAGCCTACAAAGCCACGTCTTTGCAATAGAAGAAAAATCAGTAATATAATCAAGTAGATAAAGAGTACCTACTTTCTTACCACCAGCTAATTCAAGTGCATCCACTGTGAGAGTTTCTATGCATCTCTCATCACCTAACTTTCCTATTGTAATTAGCCGTGTCTTCAAGACTAGGACCTGCATGACCTTCTTCAACACCCATGTGTTGGCTGCCTACAATTTCAGCATCACTTCCCCTTTACCAACCATGTGACAAGGCTCACCAACCCCTCTACTTGGGGCTACATGGAAAGAGGCAACATAATCTATTAACCAAGATTCAACTTTATCCAAGAAACATCCCAGAGCATCTTATGCAACAACACCTGCAACATCTGCTTCTTTAGTTCCTTCATGCTGATCTGTAACCAACCAATAATCTTTTTTTATCTGCTCTTTCTTTCCATTAGATCGTAAGTAACCATTCGTGCTATTCAGTTTCTCCATTCATAGCTTACTTTCTTCTGCCATTGCTATACTCCCACTCAATCATAAACCCCTGAGAGTGACCTGTAACCAAACACAAACCTGCTCCCTGCAACGTTAGCTCTGATACCAACTGTTAGTGGTATCAAGCTATGAGCCAACAACCTCACTCTAATACCAACTGTTAGGAACTCGTGGAAGCACAATTGATTACCATATACAAGCAACTTAAGATGCATAATTAAACCAGAAGTAACAAGTAACTAAAAACTAGAAACAACACAAAATATGAGAGACAATACACAACTTGTATTAATACTCATCCAAAAAAGAATACAATAAAGAGATGCCACACTCTTCCACCTTATAGAGGCTTCCCACACCTCAAGTGTACATTACTTCTTTCCTCAAAGCTCTCTCTCTTACGGTCCCAACACACAACTCAAACACAGAGTTGGTGTTCACCTCCAACCATTCAGTATCCATTACTGCCAGTACACCAGTGCTCTACGCACTCCACAAGTGCTCCACGCACTCCAAGTACTCAATGTACTTCAAGTAGGTCTCCCTTGAACTGCAACAACCTATAACCCAATGATCTTACTTATGGAAGGAATGCCTTGCCTTCCTCTCTTGCTCTAGATCGAGTACACACCATACTCCAAGTAGATCTTGCCTGATCCTGCTCCCTATTGTGTTGCTGTCACCTTGATTTTGCTGCCACCTATAGATTAACCTGGTTATGCACACCTACAAACCTAAATGATACACACACATACACCTATAGATCAATGATCTTACTTACCCATGTAGATCTCCAAATGTGGCCTTGCACACCTATTGACCAAGATCCTACATACATGAAGAACCCTTCTGATTCTCCAAAACTAGCACCCACACTTGGCACTACTGTGGAACTAGGAGGAACACCCTTTCTCACTTCACATAGAGAAGTAGCTAACTTTGCTCAACTCAAACTAGAACACTTTACAATACAGCCTATGAGTCTCTTCAATAGATCTCATGCAAACAATAATTAGACACCTAATTACAATAATTAGATCTGCAGCTTTGAGTCTAAAATAGGCTCTCATCATGCAAACAACTGATTCATTAACTAAATGTTCATAACACTCATGGTTCTTAACCACACAGGTGACCAACATCGGTCCCTATCTGCCTAGAGGTGACTGATGCTAGCCGATCCCTGACCGATGTTAGTTGCTCTTCATGTCTAATCCTATCGACGTTAGTTGGCCTGATTGATGCCAGTGTCTGTGACACTTCAGCAACCTCCTCCAACCTCCTGTATGTCTGCATCAGTGAAGCTTTTAGCTCCACAACCTAACAATTTCCCACTTGGAGATAAACAATTGCACTATATCTGTACCTGTACCCCATCTAATCTATTTCCTAGCTTGCATCCCTTTTCAAGCTCAATCCTAAAGACCAACCACCACAAATCCTAAGGTGCACCTCCTGTCATCCAAGTAACCTACCGCATCCAAATCTACAAACACATGTAGAAAAGAACTTGACCCTACATAACATGTCGACCTGTTGCTGGTCCCTCTCAAAATCTTGAGAATCCACTAAACTGCCCTCCAGTGCTTCTTTCTCGTATCGGCTCCAAACTTTCTGACAGCACCCACTGCTTGGGAAAACTTAGGTCTATACCAAACCTCATGTGATTTTAGAAATTGAACTATCTAGCCCTTAGTGTGCTCTAGTTATACATCCTAAACCTTGCTAACACCTGATTCACATCAGCTCCAACTAGAGACAAAATCAACCTGTGATCTTCCATGTCTCCCATGCCAAAGAATTTTGCTGCTCCAAATTCCTCATGACATGACACTAAACTAACCTTACCCTTAGCTCAACAAAACCCTATATGTACAAACCTACTAGCTAGCGTACCATCCACATATAGTAACAGGATAATGTAGCTATCATCATCCACCTGGTAAAACAAGCACAATGGTTAAACTGACATTGACTAAAGCCCTGCTTTGTCATCCACCTATCAAAACCTGTACCACTATCCTGCATCTTCCTCAAGACCATATGACCTGGCCTTCCATCTCACATGTCCATTCTCTCTATTCTTTAACTAAGGTATCCATTCATCTCTCAATACTTTTATCCTAGCTGGTAACCCTACCAAATCTCTCGTTTGGTTCTACATCATATTCATGCCATGCTCCCACTGTTTCCTGGATCCTTCCTGCTCTACAGTCAACAATGAGTATAAAGAAGAGGAACAACAAATTTGAGGCTTACTTACCACTTTTAGTCCTCCATATGGGCATTTGAGACTCCTTGATAGCTTGTTGTCTACCTAAAATCCATTACAGTGACCGACTTCGGTCACCACATAGTTTGCATCCGATCGACATCAATTCCATGCACCTATCCTGACTATCAACCCCATCGACGTCGGTGTCTACCTGCTATCGATGTTGGTCCTCCTCACTAACATCAATCTTATTATCACCGCTATCAGTCCTCCTAACCGACGTTAGTCTTACCCTGACTGACATCACCAACTCTGGTCTACACATGACCGACATTGGCACCTATCTATTTGACACCAGTTCCTCCTGACCGATGTCGGTACCTGTGTTCACTTGTGAGTGATGAATTTTTACCCATGAGCTCCTTTGAATCAAAACCCATGTCCAAACTACCCTGCTCAGAGATGTCCAGCCTCATCCACTGATCTCTGTCTATCATCTCCTCCAAAAACACCAAGGCTTTCCAGTTCTTAAGTCTGTCAAACACATCTATCTTTCGCTTAAGAACATGCATCTCCTTCTTGCTCATGTGACCAAGCCTACAAAGCCACTTCTTCATAACAGAAGAAGAATCAATAATATAAGCAAGTAGATAAAGAGTACCTACTTTCTTACCACTAGCTAATTCAAGTGCATCTGTTGTGAGAGTTTATGTGCATCTCTCATCACCCAACTTTTCTAAAGCAATTAGCTGCATCTTCAAGACTGGGACCTGCATGACCTTCTTCAACACCCATGTGTTGGCCGCCTATAATTTTAGCATAACTTACGCTTTGCCAACCATGTGACAAGGCTCACCAACCCCTCTACTTGGGGCTGCATGGAAAGAGGCAACAAAATCTATTAACCAAGATTCAACTTTATCCAAGAAACATCCCAGAGCATCCTATGCAACAACACCTGCAACATCTGCTTCTTCAGTTCCTTCATGTTGATCTGTAACCAACCAACAATCTTTCTTTACCTACTCTTTCTTTCTATCAGACCGTAAGTGACCATTCATGCTATTCAGTTTCTCCATTCGTAGCTTACTTTCTTCTGCTGTTGCTATACTCCCACTCAATCAGAAACCCCTGAGAGTGACCTGTAACCAAACACAAACTTGCTCCCTACAACCTTAGCTCTGATACCAACTATTAGTGGTATCAAGCTATGAGCCAACAACCTCACTCTGATACCAACTGTTAGGAACCTATGGAAGCACAATTGATTATCATATACAAGCAACTTAAGATGCGGAATTAAACCAAAAGTAACAAGTAACTAAAAACTAGAAACAACATAGAATATGAGAGACAATACACAACTTGTATTAATACTCATCTAGAAAAGAATACAATAAAGAGATGCCACACTCTTCCACCTTACAGAGGCTTCCCACACCTCAAGTGTATAGTAATTTTTTCCTCAAAGCTCTCTCTCTTACGGTCCCAACACACAACTCAAACACAGAGTTGGTGTTCACCTCCAACCAGTCAGTATCCACTACTGTCATTACACCAGTGCTCCACGCACTCCACAAGTGCTCCATGCACTCCAAGTACTCAATGTACTTCAAGTAGATCTCCCCTGAATTGCAACAACCTACAACCCAATGATCTTACTTATGGAAGGAACTGCCTTGCCTTCCTCTCTTGCTCTAGACTGAGTACACACCGTACTCTAAGTAGATCCTGCCTGATCCTGCTCCCTGTTGTGTTGTTGTCGCCTTGATTCTGCTACCACCTATAGATCAACCTAGTTCTACACACTTACAAACTTAGACCATGCACACACATACACCTGCAGATTAATGATCTTACTTACCCATGTAGATCTCCAAACGTGGCCTTGCACACCTGCTGACCAAGATCCTACATAGATGAAGAACCCTTCTAATTCTCCAAAACTAGTACCCACACTTGGCACTATTGTGGAACTAGGAGGAACACCCTTGCTCACTTCACACATAGAAGGAGCTAACTTTGCTCAACTCAAACTAGACCACTTTACAATACAACCTATGAGTCTCTTAAATAGATCTCATGCAAACAATAATTAGACACCTAATTACAATAATTAGATCCGCAACTTTGAGTCTAAAATTGGCTCTCATCATGCAAACAATTGGTTCATTAACTAACTATCTGTAACACTCATTATTCCAAACTGCATAGGTGACCGACGTCGGTCCTTGTCTGCCTGGAGGTGACCGACGTTGACTGATCCTTGACCGACATCGGTTGCTCTTCCTGTCTAATCTTGCCGATGTCAGTTAGCCTGACTGACGTTGGTGTTTGTAACACTTCAGTAACATCCTCCAACCTCCTCCATGTCTGCATCAGTGAAGCTTTTAGCTCCATAACCTAACATTGAGTTGATCACTGTCCATCACCTTCTCATTGAAAACTAAGGCTTTCCAATTCTTAAATGTGTCAAAAACATTAGATTTCCTCTTTATGCAATAAACCCTTTCTTGTAGCATCATCAATGAAAGAAACATAATACTGTGATCCTCCAATAGAAGCTCCTTGAGCTGGTCCCCACACGTCTGCATGAACAAGCTCTAACATGTGCTTCTTCTTTGTTGACCCAGTCTTGAGAAAACTCACTTTCTCTTGTTTCCCAAAAATACAATGCTCACAAAAATCTAGATCTATCAAATCTAAAAGCTTACCTTTTGAATTAAGAACATGCATTCCCTTCTCACTCATGTGACAAAGCCTACAATGCCACATCTTTGCATCTACATCTAAAGTAGATAAAATAGAAAGAGAATCAGTAATACAAGTAGATAGATAAAGTGCACCTACTTTCTTACCTCTTGCTAATACAAGTGCACCCTTGGAAAATTTCCAAGATTTAGCTATGAGAGTTACTGTACAACCCTCATCACCCAACTTTTCTGTAGAAATTAGATACCTCTTCAGAATGGGTACATGCATGACATCCTTCAACACCCATGTGTTGCCATTCTACAATTTCAGCTGCACTTTTCCTTTGCCAACAATTTGACAAGGCTCACCATCCCCTAAATAAACTTTTCCAAAGTCTCCATGGACATAATCATTGAAAAATTCTCTATTTTGGGTTGCATGGAAAGAAGCCCCAGAATCTAAAACCCATGATTCTACCTGACTATCCAAAGAAAATATAAGAGTATCCTGTGCAACAATACCTGCATCTTTTGCTTCTTTATTACCTTCATGCTGATCTTCTTTCAACCAACAATCTTTTTTTGCATGTCCTTTCTTTCCACAATTCCAACAAGTTATTCTTCCATTTCTAGATTTGGATCTACTGCCTATCTTTGACCTTGATTTCCCTTACTTTCCCTTCTTTATTTTCCATCCCCTACTTTCAACACTTAAAGCATTACCTGATGTTTCCCCTGTGCTTTTCCTATGAATTTTTTCATTCAAGATTACACTAGCAACATCATCAACTTTCAAGATATTTGAAGCAGACGCAGTATTACTATCTGCCATTACCAAACTATCCCAACTTTCAAGTAAAGAGCATAAGATTAAGAGATCCTTAATTTCATCATTAAAAACTATTTTGATTGAATTTAACTGATTTACTAATCCATGGAAATCACTAAGATGACTATATACCAATCCACCTTCCTGCATTTACAAATTAAATAATTGCTTCATAAGAAATAACTTATTCAAAGCTGAGGGTTTTTCATATAAATTTTCCAAAGTATCCATTAATTCTACCATTGTCTTTGTCTGTGATAAGTTGGAAATCACAGACGATGCCAAGCTCAACCTTATAGATCCCAGAGCCTTTCTATTAAGAACATTCCATTCTTCATCTTGCATATATGTGGGCTTACTTGAAACCCCACCCAATGGTAAGTATAGATCTTTCTGATATAGATAATCTTCTATCTACATCCTCCATAATTGATAATTCTTGCCATTGAATTTCTCCATTCTTAGTTTACTTTCTTCTTCCATTGCTTTACTCCCACTCAAACAGAAACCCCTGTGAGTGAACCTGTAATCAACAAACACTAACTTGCTCTGATGAACCACTTGTCAGTGAACCAAGCTCTGATACCAACTATTAGGATCCTCCTTAGAGAGTAAAATTAATTACTTTTGTATAAGCAACTAAACATGGAATTAAACTAGAAGTAATAAGTAACTAAAAATCAGAAACAACAAAGAATATGTGATACAAGAAACAATACAATCTTGTATTACACTCTTCCAGAAGGAAATACAATGAAGAAATCTCACTCTTCCCACACCTCTTGGGTGTATAGTAATTCTCCCTCAAGATTTCTCTCTCTCTCAATCAATTACAATCAACTCAACACTGAGTTGTTCCCTCCAGTGACAATCAACCCAATGGTTGTTGTTTCCTACTTCCTTGTGACAATCAACTCAATGGTTGTTTTTACCTACTTGTGACAATCAACTCAATGGTTGTTTTTCCTACAATGACCCGTAGATCTTCCTGATCTTGCACCTTGCATATCTTCTTGATCTTGCACCCTGCAGATCTAATTGACCTTGCTTACCTATAGATCTTCCTGATCTTACACTCTTGTAGACCTTCTAGATCTTACACTTGAGGATCTAATCTTGATTACAATACAGCCCCATGGGTCTCTTAAATATATCCTGAACCAAAAAATAATTAGAAACATAGACTCAAGACTAAAATTAGTCTTTACATGCAAACTAACTGTTCATCTAAAATTAGAATAGTTCTGGAAACACACATGTGACTGATGTCAGTTCCTATCTGACCGATGCCAGCTGACCCCCTAACCAATGTCAGTTTCTGTAGCTGAATATAATTGATGTTAGTCGACCCCTAACTAATGTCAATTGGCTCTGACCGATGTCAGTTACATTGTAACTCAACAACCTCCACATTTGCACACCAGTGAAGCTTTTATCTCCACAACTCAACACCATGACTATACTATCATAAAGATTGAGCTAACTCAAAATTATCCGCTTAAGTTTCCAATCCATTTTCTTGATAAGCTAGTAGAGTAAGTGGCAGTCTCCCTATTCTTTCATGGTGTAGATGGAATTTATAAAACCAAGAGAAAAGGACTCCTTCATAGCTTCCATATGACTATTAGAAAGACAACCTTCAAATAGTGGGATCACATTGAGGCAACATTAAAGCATAGATCATCTTTCAATATATATATTGATGAACTTAGATAGTGGGACCCTTATGGGAAGGTGAAAGAGCATTTAAAACACAAATGGATGCTGAATGTACCCTATGAGCATAAGCATGGTGCCTTTAATCCTATATACACCAAAGCATCTACTTACTTTGAAGTCACCAAAAGGTTGAAGGAACACAACCTAAGGCCTAAGTTAAGACGAGAACAAAAATTTGATGATATATAGAAATTGGTACCCAAAAAATATCACTTGATCAGTGGTACACATTCTAGACCTCCATCATTCAGTGTATAAGTTGAAAATAAAATATAGCATAGGCTTGAAGAGAAAGGGCTATATGAAATTCTCTAAAGTTCATCAATCCCTAAATCATCCAAGAAAATAGAGCATGATCTACCCTTAGAGGAGGTTCATATGATAGCCCTTGATCCTAATGAGACTATTGAAGATGCATTAAAAATGATATCCATGGCATATAATAGAGGGTCAGATAATGAAGAGAAAAATATTAAGGAAGACAAGGAAGATAAAGAGAAATAAAAGTAATGGACTTGGTGGTTATAAATCCTCCAAAAAGGAAAGATGAGACATCCATTGTCTCAAAGACAAAGAGACCTAAAGTGACTGTCACTACTCCTTTAAGTGAAGTCAATCTATTCAACAAACAAAACATACTGTATGGCCCAGCTATTCTAAAATGGTTCTTGTATAAAATTATATTGGAGAGAGTGCCTACTACACATCATACTTGGGTTATGATGAAAGATATTAACATTCCTATGCATCAAGATCTTAAGTCATGGATCATTTATCTGTAGGAAGAGGAAGCAAGGAGATTAGCTATACTAAGTGATTTAATAGCTCCATCACAAATGGTGGTCTCTATCCCACATGTGACCTAATATATATTTGGAGTCAAGTATGATCTAGAGACTAATAATTTATAAAGGGTGATTGAGAAGGTCATACAAGGAGGTGAACAAATGACATCAAAAAGTGGAGCCATTGAATAGTTTGACCCAAAAGGAAAGGCAAAGAATAGGAGAGGATCCAATTTTTGAGGAATATGTTCTTTAATTAGCTTAAGCACAATCAAAACATATATAGGATACTATCAAGGGCCTAAAATAGAAAAATAAGAATTTAGAAGAATAATTTATCTTATCAATACCATGAGACATGGTCAAGTAGTTTGAAACAACCATGTGTGACTTATTCATCTCTTTGAAGGTAGTAAAGTCTAAGCAAGACTTGGTAAACAAAAAAGGGTAATTTGGTTACAGGATAAGTTAGTGAATGTTAGGATTTAAGCCATAAGATGAAGGATTTGATCAATGTTTTGATAGAGGACTAACTTCCTAAATTTAGAATAGTCAGCCTAGTCCATTTGAATATGGCTATGGTAATATTAGTATATAAGATCAAGGCATTAAGAAAATGGTATAGGGTAATGGGATATATATCTAATTATCTCCAATAGTTGGAAAATATAATGATGTGCATACTTGGGAGCTTGATCATAGACCTAAATTTACTCAATCCTATTGGCTTAATCACTAACGAGGAGTTCAATCATAGAGCTACTCAATTTATGCAGGAGGTAAAAAGCAAAATCCAAGGTAAGACTAGTGTAGAAAATAAAAGGATCATGGACATTGTTTTATTAGATGAAGAGAAGATGGGAGATGTTAGGAGCATCAAGGAAGAATTAAATAGGGTAGACAGGGACCTCAAAGACCTGTAAGATCAAGAAAAGGAGTTTTTCATGGGACCCATTGTCAACCTCAAGCTAATTGATAAGGAACACTATAGAATGAAGATCTTGTAGTAGAAACAAAGGACTATAGCAGTAATTTTTTTGTTCAAGGTTAGTTTTATAGTCTATAGTATAAAGGAGTTTTATTGCTACTATCAACCTCAAGCTAATTTTGTTGAGAGTTTTTTTTCAAGGTTAGTGATAGTAATTTTTTTCAAAGATTGTTTATTTCTTTGAAAATTTAGGTTTATTTAAACTTGGAAGTGCAAAAATCATTCATATTCATCAATTTAGATATATCTTTTTGCTTATTCATTTAAAGATAGTTGTTATTTACATGAATTTGGGTAAAATTTGCTTAACATGCAAATATGATCATTATTATTTGTAAAGATAATGTTTACACATCATATTTTGAATATGATTTAAAGTTTACAAGCTAGAATTTCCAAGAATTAAGATTAGGTCATGTTCAAAGATAAGATTACCTCTCCTTTCATTAGAATTTCATAGGAAAGTAAGAGTAGATTAAGGTAAATGAGGGGTTTCTAAATCCCAACCTACTTCACCTATTTGTGGTACTCATGTGTTCAATCCTTATCAAGGTATAAATTGGTGAGGTGGATCTTCCCTCAATATGCCTATTCAAGAACATGACTTATATATAAATCCTAAGAAATATTTGCCTTCTTTTAGTCCTAATGGTGTGGCAACTATTGAAAAACATATTAAATCTTTCAAAGCTACTTTAAGATTGCGAATGTGGTTCATGAAGATGTTGCATGTAGATTTTTCCTTTTACTTTTAAATATGCAGCATATGATTAGTTCCTCAACCTTCCTAAGAATTAAATCACTAGTTAGAATGATTCTAATCATATTTTCATTTATTAATTTGGAAAGATCATCAGTCCTTTATCCTTTATAAAAAATTCACCACTATGAAAAGAGATTTAAGTGAAACCATTAGAGCCTTTAATGCTATATTTTAGAAGATGTTTAGTATAACTATTGATCCTTATAGACCTGATGAAGCCTTGGTTCTCTAAATTTATAATGATGATTTAGATCCCATGACTTTTGTGTTTTTGAAAAGGTCTATTGGAGTTATAAACATATTGGCCTCAGCCTATGTTGAAGCTATGACAATTAATGATTAAATGTAACCTCAAGGTCAACTAGCATATGCAATCCCCAATGTCAATCCTAATCGACCTATGTTGAATGTCATTCCCAATGCTAACCAAAACATACCTGATTCAAACCAAATACTAGTATTGAATCAATTACCCTTGAGTCATGCTCATCTTGGTCAAAACCTAAGATTCTTAAATAACATTGCAAATGGATTTCATCCACAAGATCAAATATATTTGATGCCAATAAATAATATCATTACTCAAGTTCACAACTCAAAATCACCAAAGAATGAGAATGACTCCATATTCAAAATGGTTAAAAAAATGAGCACTTATTTTATTCATTTGTAAAAACAAGTAGGTTGTTAACACTAGAGAAAATTCCAATATAAATTCTTCTTACCAAAGGTTAAATAGACCTAAAAAAAGGTTTCACAATAATAATAAGAAGAATAATGAGTCATCTACAAATAAGAACAATCTCAAGATAAATATATGTGATGTAGCTTTAACTAAATATTGTAGAGTTCATAACACTTCAAAGTATGGTGAATTAGATTGTATTGAATTTTGTAATGCTTTTGAATTGTTTTAAGATGAATTAGATAAATTTTAAGGTGGACCTAATAAAGATAATAATTTAGGTACATCTAGTTCTTCAAAGTCATCTAAATCTATTGATACAAATCTAATGGTGGAGACATTTGCTTTCCCATTCCAAGAGGAGAATGAGCACGAGGATACCCCTGAAGAGATTTATGATTTTAAATAATGTATAAAGAAGACTTATCCTCTAAGGAATAGAGAGTAGAATTAACCTTTGACAACTTCAACTCCACCAAATAATTTTGACACTTCTCTAGATCCTACAATAGACAACAATCTAAAACTTCCAAAGGAAAGTACCTCTAGAAATAATGTTGATGCATCTAGTTCTTCTACTAGGGGTGAATATAATATAGTTAAGGACATGGAAAAGATTAAAGCTAATATCACTTTATATGAATTGACTCAAATTACTGAGCAAAGAGATTTTTTGCTTGAATCTTTATCCAAGAAGCTTCGTAAGTTATAAAAGATTGTAAATTCCAATGTAGTTATTTATAAGAACAAAGTATAATTTCTCCCTTTCTTGCTAACAATTAGAGTTTTTAGTAAAAACTTGCATAATTATTTGTTAGATTCAGATGCTTTTGCCAATATCATGTAAAAACGTATTTGTGATTTTTTTAAAAAAAATCAAATTGAGTATGATAAAATAGTTACTCAATTGGACAAATTAAGAGTTAAATAATTGGAGAATTATTGAGTGTTTATAGGTAACTTGATGCTGAGCCAATGATACAACAATTTATAGACATTCATGTGGTGGACATTCCATATGATTATGGGATGCTACTAATAAAATATTTGACCAAGTATTTAAATGAATATATATCCACTAACTATTCTCATATGTGTCTTCTATGGAAAGGAGTTCCTAATCAAACCAAGATAGAAAGGGAGCCAAATATGAAACACATGATCATTGAGTACAATGCTATAAATGAAAAGGTCAACATGGTCAATTCTAAGTTAAGATTTTACACTCTTAACAATTCTAAGGTATGTGAATCTAAATATCCTCATGATATGCCTTGAATGTGGAAATTATACTTGGATGGTGCTAGATGTAAATATAGATCTAGAGTAGGAATTGTTCTAATCAATACATTGGAAAATAATCTAATACTTCTTACATAATTCAATTTTCATGCACTAACAATTTGGTAGAGTATAAAGCTTTAATTTTGGAATTAAAATTTGCCATAAAGTATAAGGTCAAAGAACTATTAGTGTATAGTGATTATGAACTAGTGGTTAATTAGGTTAGAATTAAGTACCAATGCAAATTATCATCTCTTAAAAAGTAAAAGTTTAGAGTGTGGGACTTGATAGATTAATTTGATGATTTTAATATTATCTCAATTCCTAGAGAAGAGAACAAGATTGTTGATGAGCTAGTATCAATTATAACCAATATTATGACAAACCAAGATTTTACACTAAGAAACCTTAGTATTGAGTTGGTTCCATGTCCCTCAGTCCTTGACAATGTTAATCATTTGCAAAAATTCAATGATGATCAACAAATTATAGATTTCATGAACAACTAAAGAGTATTTAAGTCTCAAATCATTGATGAGGTCAGTGAAAATTATCTTGATGAGGACAAAATTGATGATAAGGTTATTCAATTGAGTGATAATAAAATTCCCAAAGGCATGATTGCCTTAGAAATATTGTTTGACATAGACAAACTGGCTGAAACTATCAAAGTTCTCAAAGTAAATGGGAAAGATTATAATGTATTTAAAATAGGTATTCAAGGTCAACCCCATATAGTAAATATTAGTAAAACCTACACAAATGAGAATTAAGAAAGGCTAAAGAGTTGTTGACCAAGTACAAAGATGTTCTAGCATGGTCTTATAAAGACTTAAAGATATTTGATCCTAGAGTCATTACCCATATCATTCCATTAAAAGAGGCTTGTAAAATTTTTTAGTAGAAACAAAGGATAATCAAACCTATTTTAGAGCCATTAATCTACAAAGATGTCAAGAAGCTATTAGATGCAAAAATAGTTTTTCCCATTAGAAATTCTACCTAGGTGGATAACTTAGTACCAGTTAGGAAGAAAAATGGAGAAATTATATTATGCATAGACTTTATAAATTTGAATAAAGATTATAAAAAGGACAAATATACTTTACCCTATCTTGATCAGGTCATTCAAATTGTTAGTGGTTCTGCTATGATGTCTTTTCTTGATGTATTTTCATGTTATAATCAAGTACTTGTGAACAAGGAAGATAGAATTTAAACTACATTCACAATAAAGTGGGGCACTTTTACCTACAAAAGAGTGACTTTTGGGCTAATAAATTCAAGAGAAAATTTTCAAAGAGATATAGACCATGATTTTTAGGGTCTAATAGGTAAGTGCATTATTATCTACATGGATGATCTAACTGTATTCTCTAAAAACAAGGAAGATCATATTATGCACTTGCAACAAGTATTTGAACATTGTAGGAGGTATGGAAATTATCTCAATCCAAACAAAAGTATTTTATGTGATACATAAGGGAAGTTATTTAGACATATTATAACTAAGGATGGGATTTATATAGACCCTAATAGATTTGATGCCATATCCAAAATATAAATTTTAACAATGGAAAAGAATTAAAGTCTTTCTTTGGGAAAATCAATTTTGTGAGAAAGTTCATTTTTAGTTTTGTAGAGATTGTGAAGCCACTTAATGACATGTTGAATAAGGATGCAAAAGTAATATGAATTTAAGAGACAAGGAAAGCCTTCATAGACATTAAAGAAGCAATCAGAAATGCAGTAGTGTTGATAAGTCCTGATTTCACAAAAGATTTATATCTCTATTCTTTTGCTTATGATCATATAATAACTACTATTTTAACTAAAAAAATAGATAAATGTGATCACCCTATTGAATTTATGAGCACTAATTTTAATAATGTTGAGTTAAGTTATTATTTTGTTGAAGCATGTGCTTTAGTTAAGGCAATTAAAAAGTTTAGACACTATATTCTTAGGAATAAAGTGCATGTAGTATTGTCAGACCCTACCACTAAACTTATTCTTAGTCAATACAAATTAGGAGAGAGAAGAGGTAAATGGATGTATATTCTCCAAGAGTATGATATTGAAATAAAAATTGAAAAATTGGTAAGGTGTCAATAATTAATTCAATTAATTGCTAACACCAATCCTAAAGTGAATGCTATGTAGATAGACCAACAACATTTTCAACCAAATGAATAGTATGATGAAATTATTAATATTCTAATCAATGGTTATTATATTGAAATATTGAGTAGAGATAAAAGAATATCTTTGAATCTCAAGGAAATACATTTCTTGATCAAAGATGGGGTATTATTTAGGAAGAATTATGAAAGCATATACTTGAGATGTGTCTCAAAAAAAGAAGCAACTGTGATCTTGAATACTTTTCATAAAACTCTTGGAAATGGACACACATATAGAAATAAAATAACTCATAATATCCTAAGGGTAGGTTATTATTGGCCTAAAATCTTCAAGGATGCATATAAACATGTTAGAGAGTGTCATCAGTGTTAAGTCTTTAACACCAAGGAGTTGAAAGCAACTATGCCATTGAAGCCAGCTATGATTGATAAACATTTTGATCAATGGGGATTGGAATTTTTGGGGATAAATAAACCCAATTATTTATATGAACATAAATATGTGCTTACTGCTACTAATTATTGCACAAGATGGATAGAGGTAGTGGTAACCAAGCAATGTAAAACTAAAGATGTGATCAAGTTCTTGGAGGAAAACATTTGCACAATATTTGGGACACCAGTATCTCTAGTTTATGATAATGGATCAGACTTTATATCCATTAAGATGATTGAGTGGGATTATGATAACAACATCATTCTTAATTTCTCATCAAATCATTATCCCCAAGGTAATAGAGTCTCAAAATCAACCAATAAGAACTTGATGAAAGTAATATAAAAGTTTACACCTAAAAAACCAAGGACATGGCATAAATTACTTAAGTATGCTCTATGGGTAGATAGAACTAGAGTGAACCAAGCTTTGAAATAATCACCATTTTTATTGGTGTATGGTCAAGAACTAATATTTCTTAATCATTCTCAAACTACCATCCTACAAGTTCATGCAAGAATACATGGAAGAAGATCAAGAGTATGCAAATTCAAGGCTACTTGACATCATACAAATGAAAGATGCGAGGGAAGAATAATTTGAAAACTTCAATAGACATCAAACCACAATCAAAAAATGGTTTAAAAAGTGTTCAAAGATTAAGGTTTTCATGTAGGGAGACCTAATTCTCCTTTGGGACAAAGCCTCAGAACTAAAAGGAAAGCATGGGAAATTCACTCCCTTGTGAATTGGCCCATATCAAATTGCTAAGACTTTTGGAGATAACACCTTCAAGATCAAAGACTTAAAAGGAACAAAGTTCACATTGCCAACTAATGGGAAATATCTCAATCACTACTTCTATGCTATACAACCCTAATTCTTCATGAAGTAATTTGTAAGACTAGTTAGAATTAGTATAGGTAGGCTTAGATTAATTTCTTTTATATTATTTATTTGTAAATAGTGTTTATACATATTTGTTTATTTGCTTTCTATTTTACTTGTTATTGTTTGTTTTCTTTTCTTTATTCCTTACTTTCAATAAGAATTTTTTGAGATAGTTTCCATCTCCAATCCATCATAAATGCTCAAAGAACTTCACAAATCAAGAATGTAGGTATCCACCTAAAGTATTGGTTGATCATGGATTCTAGAAATTAGAGATTGATGTTATATTTTTGATATATTGGTGAGGATTGATGTGTAGGTTTATTATTCCTTTAAATCATAAGCCTTGTTTTGATCTAAGTTTGATTCTAATAAGGATTGCACTTGTAGGATGAAAGTTTGAATTATTAAGACAAAGTCATGATTAACACTTAAAGAACATTATTTCATGGGATGAAGTTCATGACTAAGGATGATTGTATGAAGATCAAACATTTGATAAAATCCTAAAACCTGGATAATTCTAGTTATCAACCTTTGTTAAGAGCTATATATACATGAAAAATACAAAAAAATGATAACTTTATTAAAAATTCAAAATATTTTTAGGGAAAGGTGATTTTGGTAACCTACACCGAGGCTATGGATGTCTTTCTAGAAGTGGAGCAAGGCCTTGAGTGGAGCCAAAGGTATCTCTATCAGGGATATGGATGCCTAGATAAAAGTAAAGTAATGCCCAAGCCTTCCCTATTCTAAAAGCATGATTATTAATAAATATTTAAATATAATATAAGTTAATGTTAATGATTAAGGTCATGAAGTCTGGAAGTTGTTCTCTAAATCCCATGGCAATCAGTCAAGGAACCAAAACACATACACAACATGACTAAGTTCTGATGTTTGAGCCTAATTATAAATGTGTAAGACTTGTTTTAATCATGAATTGATTTTAATAATGGTACCTGATCATGTAGAATGAGTAGTCTAGTTATTAGTTTAAACCAAGAGTATCTGAGTTCTAACATTTTTCAATGTTTTCCCTAGAAGTCATTGTTTGTTGAGATCAACATACCCACATTTTTGAAAAAGAGGACCCTTTTTCAAATTTTACAAATTTTTGCTTTAAATTAAAACATCCCTCTTAACTAGAGTGCATTATTTGAATATCATGGTTCTCATCATGTTTACATTTGGCATGTTAACATCATCTTCATTTGAATTTATCTAATGTTGTTAATGTTTGACTTTTGTATTTCCATATTTTAGGTTTAATGGAGTCCCAATTATGTGAATAGTGTTTAGGCTTTTATACATTAATTCTAATTTAACACTTTATTTTGATCAAACCTTGGTATTTTAATTGATTAATTGAATCTATGTTTAAATCACATGACAACCTTGGTCTAATATGTTTTATCCTAGGTACTTTTTAAATAAATTCAAATTTACGTAGAATCAAATTTGTGCAGGAAATTTTTTATTATGTTTTAAACTTAGTTCAAATTTTATTCTAAATTTCTAATCATGTTTATTAACATGACTAAAACCTTAGTCTAAAATTTTATGCTAAGTCATTTATATCTTAAAACCTCACCTAGTCTATTTTATTACTCATAGGGACTAATTAAACATGAGAACATTTTTATATTTTATACCTAGTTTAAAATTTTAGCCTAAGTACTAATTATATTTATTAGTATAATTAAATCCTTAGTCTAAAATTTTATACTAAGTTTATAAATATCTCCCAAGAGTTTATGTCTTTAATTTTTTGTCTACAGGTTCTAATTAAACTTGAAGATGCCAAGTGTCAAGATCTTAGAGTTGGAAACAAAGATCAATGATTCATGGGTAAAGCTAAAAATCAATAAGTCAAGGAAATTATTGATGGTGCACATTGGTTCATGCAACAAATATCTAATAATGAGCAAGGAATCAAATCATCAAAGACCCTACAAAGGAATGTAGAATTGGTAAGTGTTAAGATTTTAGTAAGGTGATATTGGATCCAATGATGAGCGTGGGCTAACAAGTCAATGAGCCTATGAAGGAATGTGAGATCTACAAGTGTCATGATCTTGATAAAGCTTAAATAGATTGATGGTCCATGGTCGATTTTGCATCCAATAGATAAAAAATATGAATAAAGGTAGAATTTTCAAAAGGCCCGAATAGAATGTGATAGTGACATACGTCATAACCATGCTAAATTAAAGAGAGATAAATGAATATCATTAAATCTCCTAGATCAAGACCAATGGTAAAAATCATGTCAAGAGGCCAATGTCTTAGATGAAATGAGAAGCTACCATGTGGTATAAATTCATTAAGTAATGGAATGTGTTTACAAGGTGCATAGAGAGCCTAAAAGTACCAAGTGGCACACTCTTTGGAACTCAAATTGAAGATCAATGGCCTGCAATAGAGTCAAGGTTGGGAAGACTTTTAATGGATCAACAATACAAATTGATCGAGACTCAAGATTGAACATGAAGGTGAAACATTTATAAAAGTGACAAATGATCATTTTTAAAATAAATGAATATCATGACATGGTAATGCCATGTAACCAAGACAAGTCAGATTAAAAGATCATGTGGACCCAGAGGAAATAAAGGTATAAATGTGTAATCTAAACATAATATAAGTCACATAAGCTCATTATTTGAACTATCTACTGTGATTAAGCTCTACATAAACCTTCAAAAAAGACCTAAGAGTATAGATTGACCTAATTTATCTATAATTCCACTATAATTAAGCCTAGAAGATTGGATTATTATCTGTAACTATATAATTCAATCAAGATCATAATAATGGTGGCACATAAGCATGTTTTAAAGGAAGATGCCGAGCTATATTTGATAATAGATGTTGAAGGTCATGTTTTCAAGGACACTGAGTTCATTGCTACTACCTTGAACACATGAGATAGTAATTGGTCAAAATTGTTATGGAGAGTGGAGAACTAACCAGTTATCACCAGGGAAGAAGAGAAGAATCTCTCAACCAAAAGGTTCTATGATGACATTGTGGCAATCCAGATGGTTAGCCTACATTATGTAGCTATAAAACCTAAGGTAATTCATTGCATCAATATTCTTGATCCCATTTTCAAAGAAACTAAGATAGACAAGGGCCTGATAATTAATGAACATAATCATAGGAAAGTGGCTTATATTTTTGCTATTGGATTTGAGTCCTATAAGTTGCCCAAACCCAAAATTGATGTAGTCTCTATCAATTATTGGGATAAATAACATAATTTGATGGACACCCTTTCCATGTGGTTAGATTTTGGGAACCATATATTTTTATACCTCAATAAGAACATTCTTATAAGCTAGTTTAAACTAGGGGTTAGGATGATAATGACAATGTTGAACAAGTTATGTTGAAATGCAAATACTACATATGTAGACCTAGTATGGGTGCCCATGGTCTACTTTATTGTTAAAAATGTAATTATCCCTCCTTTGAGTGAGATAATCAATATCTCATTAAGTAGACAAATCTATGTAATTAGGCATAAGAAGAAAACTTAGTTTTACATGATGTCCTACCTATTAAATGACTTATGTGCAACAACAAAGATTAATAATGAAAGGGAATGGTCTCCAAATAGAACCCAAAATGTTTCATAGTAATATTCTAAGTTTCACATATAAAAATATAGGTATCATATTAAATTTATCTATAATTATGTCCATCCAACCTTGACTAAAGATATAAATAGTATCCCCATGTCAAGAATTAATCCATTAATCAAGAAATCTATTGAAGCAATGGAGGATATATGGTTGTACCCTAACTACACTATCATAAGGATTGAGGGAACTCAAAATTATCTTCTTAAGTTGTCAGTCCATGTTCTTGATAAGCTATCAGAGTAAGAGGTAGCTTACCAATTATTCCATAGTGTAGATAGCCTTTGTAAAACCAAGAGAAAAGGACTCCTTCATAGCTTCCCTATGACTATTGGAAAGATAACCTTAAAATAGTGGGATCACATTGAGGCAACATCAAAGCATATATCATATTTCAATCTACAAATTGATGAATTTAGATAGTGAGACCCTTATGGGAAGGTGAAAGAGCATTTTAAACATAAAGGGATGTTGAATGTTCCGTATAAACATGATCTTGGTGCCTTTGATCCTATATACACCAATGCATATACATAATTTGAAGTCACCAAAAGGTTGAAGGAACACAACCTAAGTCCTAAGTCAAGACTAGCAAGAAATCAAAAAATTGATGATAGATGGTAATTCAGACGCAAGGAGTATCACTTGATTAGTGGTAAACCTTATAGACCTCCATTAGTTAGTGTACAAGTTGAGAAACAAATAGATCATAGGCTCGAGGAGAAAAGGCTAAATGAAATTCCCTAAAGTTTTTTAATCCCTAAATCATCCAAGATAGTAAAGCATGATATACCTTTAGAGGAGGTTCATATGATATCCCTAGATCTTAATGAGACTATTGAAGATGAATTAAATATGATATCCATGGCATATGATATAGGGTTAGATGATGAAGAAACAAATATTTAGGAAGACAAGAAAG
This sequence comes from Torreya grandis, assembly GCA_037957365.1. Lineage (NCBI taxonomy): Eukaryota > Viridiplantae > Streptophyta > Pinopsida > Cupressales > Taxaceae > Torreya > Torreya grandis. Next base: position 3,223,887 of record JARHVA010000721.1, on the reverse strand, counting down.
AGAAAGGTAAATAAAAAGTAATGGAATTAGTGGTTGTCAATATTACAAAAAGGAAAGTTGAGACATCCATTGTATCAAAGACAAAGAGACCTAAAGTTACTGTCACTACTTATTTAAGTTAAGTCAATCTATTTAGTGAAGAAAACATACTGTATAGCCCACCTATTCCAAAATGGTTCTTGTATGAACCTAGATTAGATAGAGTTCCTACAATTCATCATCCTTGGGCTATGGTGAAAGCTATTAACATTCCTATGAATCAAGAGCTTAAGCCATAGATCATTAATTTGTAAGAAGATGAAGTAAGGAGACTAGCTACACCAAGTGATTAAATAGCTCCATCACAAATGGAGGTTCCTATCCCACATGTGACCCAATCTATAATTAGAGTCAAGTATGATATACAGACTACTAATTTATAAAGGGTGATTGAGAAGAAGGTCATCCAAAGAGGTGAATAAATGACATCAAAAAGTGGAGCCATCGACTAGTTTGACCCAGAAGGAAAGGTAAAGATTAGGAGAGGATCCAATTTTTGATGAAAATGTTCTTGAATTATCCTAAGAAAAATCAAAACAAATACAAGATAATATAAAGGGATTAAAATAGAAGAACAAGAATTTATAAAAATAATCTATCTTATCAGTACTAAGAGACATGGTCAAGTAGTTTAAAATAACTATGTCTGACTTATTCAAATCTTTGAAGGAAGTAAATTCCAATTAGGAATTTGTAAAAAAAAATGGTAATTTGGCTACATGTCAAGTTTTCCAATGGTAGGTTTCAAGCCACAAGGTGAAGGATTTGATCAATGTTATGATAGAATATAAAATTCTTGAATTTAGAATAGTCAGCCTAATCCATTTGAATTTGGATAAAGAAATATTGGTAGATAAGATCAAGGAATTAATAAAATGGTTTATGGGAATTAGAGATATATATAATTATCTCCAATAGTTATAAATTATAATGATGTACATACTTGGGAGCTTGATCGTAGACCCAACTTCACTCAATCCTATTGGATTGATCACCGATGAGAATTTCAACCATAAAGCTACTCAATTTATGTAGGAGGTAAAAAGAAAAATCCAAGATAAGATTGGGGTAGAAAAAAAAAGGATCATGGACATGGTTTTATCAATTGAAGAGAAGATGGGAGATGTTATGAGCATCAAGGAATCATTGAATAGGGTAGATAGGGACCTTAAATATTAGAAAGATCAAGAAAATGAGATGTTCATGGAACCCATTTCCAACCTCAAGCTAATTGATGAACAAAACTACATAATGAAGATATTCCATTAGAAATAAAGGATTTCAACAAAAAAAGAGTCTCAAAGTCAAATTTTTTGACTTGAGTGTATTCTTTTTGTAACTTGAAATGTGTATTATTTTGAAAAGGGAATATTATTTTTGTAAATGCATTGTGAAACTTGTAAAGTGCATTTTTTATAGGTTAGTCCTTTAGAAAGTGTCATTAATTATATAAAATTGTAAGAATATAGATGCCCATGAAAATTATACAATTAATATTTGACATGATTAACTGACATACTCCCTTAGTATTATATAAAATGGGTATTGTCTTTTGTAATGAGGAGGTAGTTTTTGAGTAAAAAAGTTTGTGTTAACTTTGAGAGATTAATATAAGAAAGGGATTCTATAATTATTGTCTAGTATTTATTTGTGTTTTTTATTATGGTTTCTCTCTCAATTATCTATTTAGATGTTTAGGCTTGATTATTTTTATGGATTCTAGACATGTACATTTGAATGTAGAGTTATCAATTTGTGCTTATGCTAGATTGATTGAAGGATCTTAGGTTCATTTCATTTTCTTTACTTTTCTTGTAGATGTGCTAAAGAAATTTGCCTATAGGTTAAATATTTAAATTGAATTTGGTTTTTATTTGCATTATTTCACTTTTCCTTAGAGATTTGCCTAATATATGGTAGGATCTGTGCTTTTAAAATTTCATGTCACATATTGATTTAGTACATCTCTTGATGAAATTTAAGCTCTATCATAACATCTAGATTTAATATTAGAAACACCTTCTTTCTTCCCTACCCTTCCTTTTGCCCCCTTTTTGATCAACTCACTTTAGTTTAGCTTTCATTGTAAATATTCATGCTAGTTCAAACTTTAGATTTAGGTTATGATCATAATTAACTCTACTTAGTTCAAACCATATTTACCTTTCACAAGAAAGCTATTAGGACATGGTTTCTCCCAAAAACCAAATATTTACATTATAAATTCTTTGAAATAGTGAATTTTCTTTGTTTCTATTCCATAAAAGATATCAATAATATCAAAACCTATAACTCATGCAATGGATTATTTGAACCCAGAAATGAGATGTTTTTTTTAAACACTCTAGACTCCAGTGATACACTTTTAGGCAAATGAGATGTTTTTTTTAAACACTCTAGACTCCTGTGATACACTTTTAGGCATCAAAAAATGGGATGATGATAGCTCATGCACATACACTAAAATATATTTTATAGTAGAATGGAAATGTTTGCCATTACACTTCACACTTATTGGTTTTGTGGTCATGATGGGGCATGAACATTGTTAATTCTCTTTTAATTTTACATTTTGTTCTACATTAAGTGAAACTATATAATTAAGCCTATGTTCATGATGGGGGCATGAACGTTGTTCATTCTATTTTGATCACATTTTCTAAAATGAAGTGAACTTGAGAAACTTTGAGTGAAAATATATAATTGAATCTATAATCCATATGCAGTAGTTGATGGGCTTTATTTGAGAGAACCTTGCTTGTTTGTTCTCTCTTTACTTATGTAGTTATTTGTGTCAATATATTGCATAATTTTCCCCACATTCATGAGGTTTGGGACATGTTGCATTTCCCAACCTAAGATCTTATATAGTGTCATAAATTTTGGGTAAATCACTCCAACTCTCTATGTGCTTCAACAAAGAAGCACACATTTCTCAAATGATTCAAAAAGGAAGCATCATCTTCAATAATTTGCAAGGGTAACATGGTTTACACCAATATTTATGTGTAATTTAACCTTTTTTTTTTCAAAATTTCATAAATTTAGATTTAAATTAAAATAGTCAATCTATGGACATTGACTCCACATGATTGCAGTTTTTACTATTGAGTGACCTCAATAATTAGAGATTCACACCAAGGATAAAGTGTGTTGTACACACTCAGGTACATTTTATCCTTTAAATCTAAAAATTTAATTACTAAAATAAAATTGGAGAACTTTTAGATGATAAAATATGGTCTTAATGACTTGAAAATGATAAGCTTGACACATATTTACCATGCATTACTTGAGAAATCAAACAAAGTTTTAATCTATCATTATTTCACACTTACATGATATATTATTAGTCAACCCTTCCATTATACTATTATAAACTTACAATAACCTCAATATATATTTCAAACCTACTAAATATCCTACACAAATATCTCTAGAGTCTCAATTTAGTTTTCTTTTACCCATGTTGGTTCTGATAGATTCAATCAATATTGCTAGTTAGACCTGATCTAGTTGGTACCAACCTAATCCCAACATTTAAAAATAAATAAAAACTCTATATAGGGTCGATCCATTTTATTATTTTATCGATGGAGTGAAAAATTACCTAATTATACTCATATAAATAAATCAAGGTCTCATTGAAAGGGGACCTATCACTTATCTAGTACACATCTACACACTATTACACATTGAGTAAATTTTCCCTATTCCCAAATTATGAATTTATCACTAGGATCAGTCATAAACCATGCCCAAATTATATAAAATCTAAATAAAATAAAGCATTTTTAGGTAATTTAATGAAATCAATATCAACCAAGTTAATGAAAACATTGCCAAGTATGAAACTAAATCATTAGTTATGTGAATATAACAAAGGATCACATTAAAAAAAATCACAATAAGTGGGAGAAATATGTGTGGCTTGGTTTCCATCCTTGGATTATTAGATACATAGGTAGTGGTTAATCATCAAATGGGGGTGATTGGGGTCAACTCATCCCATTACACTTTCCCCATTTTAAAACATTTTAGGACATCACAAGTACACCTAGGGTTTTAAGGTAAATTAGATTGATTTATTAAGTTGTGTGAATTATCAAGGTTTGGGATTGAGAATACAAATAAAAAACAAATAGGTGAAGGTGAAAATACAATCACTATTTCTTACTTTTACACATGTCAGTATCAATTGATGATACTGACCTAGATCAGTAAAACTAGCCCTACATAGACCAAGAATTATAAAACCAAATGAACCACAACCCTAATTTATCCTCATTTTCACTTTTAGATTATAGTTATAATAATATCATCACCCATAAAATCTAAGCACTCATGCATTTAGTGTACTTACTATATTTAGAGTATGTCACTTGTCAAATTAGAAAAATCATTATCAATCTTGTACATTTAAATGTGTGCTTGATTTCCATTTATTAATATCTAAACATAATTTCAAGTTTCTATACTAATTAGATTAAGTAGTCCACTTTAATAAAAATTAAGTAAAAACATCGATAAACTTAATAGTGAGAGTCTAAATTCTAATATATGATGAAATGAACATCATTTTTTCAAGCATTATATTTAATGATAATATGTTTCATTTTGGGCTCCATTTCTATCTTTATCTCATTAGATACACCTTTCCAAGGCAACCACACATGAAAAATTAGTATCCATATATCCATATATCATTTTGGACTAATCATAACTCAGTAATATCCCATAAGATTTAATAATGTCATTGGGGGATTTGGAAGGAAATAAATAAATGAACTTTCCATGATAGAAAATATTATAGCAAGATAGTTTATACCATAATTATTCATCTCCTAATGAAAAACTATACTTGTAACACACTAAAAAAATCTAACCATAAAAAAGGTGTAATCAAGATGGTTACCAATTAGAAGATCTATACCAATGATAGGACAAATGTTGACCTTACAAATGAAGTCAAAAATATGATTAATTGGAGTTCCCCTTCCTTGAGATTCTAAGGGAAATCTAGGGAACTATGGTGGATGTTGTGTTATAAGGTTCAATAAGGGGAATGTTTTAGCTACTTATGCTAGTACTTTGGGTATTCAAACTAATCACTTGGTAGAGGCTAAAGATACTTTTTGGGGGTATATAGTTGGCTCAAGAGATGGGTTTAACACATCTATTTATTAGGGGAGCCTCCATGAACATCACTAATTATCTCATTAAAAAATATATTCCAAGTTATACTATCAAAAACATAATGGATGATGCACTTTTAATCATTTAATAATTTGAAAGGGTTTCTATCAAAAACATGATAGAGAAGGGAATATGATTGTAGATTGGTTTGATAGTAATGGAGTTAGTTCCATGAATCTTGTGAAGTGGTTTAAAATTTTAGAACTTCCACTAGACATCAACCTTCTAATAAAAGATGAATATTTTTATTTGTAATAGTCAATATATATTGGGGGTTAAGTTTAATTAAATTTTTTTTAGTAATAAGATTGGCTAAACAAGGATCGATAACTAGTAATAAGATTGGCTAAACAAGGATCGATAACTCTTTTCTCATATCTAAGATTTTTAGTTTGGCTTTCATGATTTCGATATTATCTTAAATTCTTAGTCATTATTTCTCATTCAGGGTATTTAATCATAACATGATTTCTAATATCTCTTATTCTCTTTCCAATTTAGAGAGTGATCACATCCATTATTTCAACTTGAGGTGGGTCTTGACACATAATACTTTAATGATTATCACTAGTCACCTGGGAATTGATGATCTTAGGTGGAATGATATCCATTTTGATCTCAAAATGAACACATTAAACATTCATTATATCCCTAAGGCATATATAACCAATTTACTTGAAGTTTTTATCTACTTGAAGTCTACTATAGGAGGTGATAGATGCAAAGTGGAACCCATTAACATTGAAGTTGTGAAGAATAATATGGGATATTTCCTCATGTTTTCTTGGGATATTTCCTCATGTTTTCTAGGGTATTTAGAAGGAAATAAATCAAAGAATTTTCCATGATAAAATATATGATAACAATATAGTTGTTTCCAAAATTATTTAGTTCTTAATGGAAAACTAGGCCTGTAGCACCCTAAAGAACTTTAATTAGATAAAATAAGGTGAAAAAAGATAAAAACCAATTGTAAGATCTTTGATAATTATAGGAAAACTATTGACCCTAAAAAATAATCCAAAAATAATATTAAGTGGAGTTACCCTTACCGCGTGGGTCAAGTTAAATTTTGATGGATCTTCTATGGGGAATCTAGGGAAATCTAGTAGAGGTGGTTTTATAAGGAAACATATGGGAATTTTGTAGATCTTTATGTTGGTAGTTTGAAAATCCAAAATAATCACTTGGCAGGGGCTAAAGTTACTTTTTAGAGTATATAATTGAATCAAGAGATGGGTTTCACACATCTGGTCATTGAAAGAGACTCCATGAACATCATTAACTATCTCATTAAAAAATCTATTTTAATTTTCAATATTAAAAACATAGTGGATGATGTGTTTTCAATCATTTGAAAGAGTTTCCATTAATTACATTTATAGATAAGGGAACATGATCATATATTGGTTTTCTAATAATGAATTTATTTACCTAAATATTATAAAGTGATATATAATTTTACAGCTTCCATTAGACATTAGCATTATAATACAAGATTAATAAAACTTTTTTAATAGGAAATATCTATTAGGGGTTAAGTTTAACAAATTTATTTTTATTTATAGGACTAACTAAGAAAGGATCAATAAATCTTTTCTCAAAGCTAAGCCTTTTAGTTTAGCTTTCATGATTTCAATCTTAGTTGCCATTATCACTGATTACTTCTCATTCAAGGGGTTTAGTCATAATATGAAAATAGATATTACACTCTTTCAACTTCAAAGAGTGATCATATCCATTATTTCAACTTGATTTGTGTCTTGACATATCACTTTCATGATTATAACTGGTCTCCTGGTAATTGAGAATCTCAAGTGGAATGATAACCATTTAGATCTCTGAAGGAACATGTTATAGAAGGAACAAGTTACAAATTCATTATATCCTCAACGCATATAGAACCAATCTGATTGAAGGCTACTAGGGGGAAATATATGCACAATGGAACCCATTAACATTGAAGATGTGAATAAGAAGCCCACTATTTTAAAAATCATTTAGAAATGAGGCCTCACAACTTTCAAGGGGAAAATCAAAGGGCACAACCCCAAATTTTTAATAGACTTTTCTAAAGGTTGGAATACCTACAAGGTGTCTAAGAGAGGTATATAATTTTATTTATATGAATAAAGCATCACCTTTGTTATTGGTTTAAGTTTGGATGGTCTAAATTTTTTTAAGTTAAAGTGCAACAAAAAAAAAAGACATGTAGACTTTCCTTCAAAAGAAATAGATGCTTATTCCATTCCAAGGTGGTTTTTTGATTGATTCCATTGCCACCCCTTATAATGGTGTCATTAATCAAGTTATGTGATATATCACCCTTAAAGGTAGGTATAATGTAACCTATTCTTATCATTTCACATTCTTAAATCACTTTCATCACAAAATCCTCATCATCTTCCCATTTTATTTATTGTTATCTTTGGAGATTTCCATTATCAAGGATTAATTGGGAAAAGAGCCCCCCTATCTTCACCATGGGTTGACTTATATCTTATATAAACATGCCAAAGCCTAATCCATTAACCCTTCAAATGTTATAAAACTGATCAAGTTGGGGAAAGGAGGAACCCTTCTCCTACATCCCCATTGGAGGCTAAGTTTGCATCTAAACCCAATGTCAACCCTGAAACTATCACCATTAAGGTGCCTCCTTTGGGTTCATCATAGCCTACAAGAAGGAAAAAATATGATGTATAGAGGATTATTTAAGTGATGATTATGTGGAAATATTAAACTATTAATAATATTAGGAGCATAAACGTGAGAGTTAGAGCATTAACACCAAGGATATTTAGTAAGTATTGGTAAACAAAACAATGGGGAGAAGGATATGTATCTCAAGGAAAAAAAGGGTGCCTAATCCTTGGTGACCTTAAAGGAAATAAACATGCTCACTTGAATCCCTAACTAAGGATGTGAAATTGCATAAAAATATGATGAATTGGTTTATGAGAGAGAATTATAACATCAAAAATTATGTAAGGGACATTTAAAAGCAATTGAAGGACAAGATCAATAATGATAAGAATACCCTGAAGGATCCTAAGGAGTAGGTTGAGATTCAGAGTCTTAAAAATTAAACGGGCCATTTAAAAGGTAAGATGAATCAGTTGGAAAGGGATAAGAATAAAATTAATTAGGATCTCTTTCATTTGATTAAAATTAGTAAGGAATCAATAAATAATTATGTTCAAAATACCAAAATCCTCAAATAAGATCTTATAAAAAATGAGGGGTCTTCTAGTTTAAGATTAAACAAAGGATTAAAAGTCAAGACAAGTATGGTAGGTTGGTGGTGGAGTCTTATGGAGTTTTGGAATTGTAAAAATTGATTACCAACATAGAAGATAACTAGGAGGGGATTTTGACCACCATGGATAATTAGGTTTACTTTTGTGTTTGGGTGGTTTATTTTTTCTATTGTTTCTTGGTTTTTTGTTCTTCTTGTCTATTAGTTTGATATTTGTAGACAACATTTCATTAGTTTTTGTTATGCTACTTAGTTTTTATCCTGATGCTTCTTTTTAGTTATTTAATCCTATATATTTTGGTATTTTTATAAGAGGGAAGGGACCCTCTCAATGACCTCCTATTACCAATTAAAAAAATCTTCAACAATGTATACCACATGTATATCAATGAATACTCTATCTTAGGTTTATATGCTAGATGCATATATATATTTGAAAATTTCCAACCACTTTTTATTCATATTTATCCAATTAAAATACAATTCTATTATACTTTATTGGATTCATACCCAATTTTATACAAGTACCAACTAACATAACGCTAGTTGAGGCTCCAAAATCAACCAAAAAATTATGTAATTTTTTTTAATAAAAAATATATAGTGAGAAGGAATGAAGTAACCTCAATTTTTTTCTTATGGATAACCACATTTACATGTGATGTCTTTTTCTTGTTTGAAGCAAGCTTGTCAATCAATTATTTCAATAATAAGTCTCAGGGTTTTACAATATTAGCTAGTTCATGTCGCATGATGTTTGTATTAATATTATTCATGTCATATAATATATTATAACCACCTTTATTAAAGGAACATGATGTGTTAGTAACAAGTCATTGATCATTACTTTTTATAGGTGAAATACCATTCTTGGATTTTAAATTAGGGATAATAATGGTACTGTTCAGTGTTGTAGAAGATGTAAGGGGTTGATGTGTTTTTATTCTTAATGTATAATTATTTTGTTGATATAATTAAAAAACATGTACTTCATCAAAATTTTACTTAGGGTCATTATCATATTGATTTTAGAAACTAAACATCATTATCACCATGGCCATATTGTGTGTGGAGGATGTAGTGGAAGAATTAAAGGTGATAGTTATATTAGAACAATTCAAAATCATATAACATTTCATTTCCTTCTAAAAAATATCAAAAACATTAACAAATTCAACACAATCAATTCACCATGCTGATCAATGATATATACTCTAGAAAAATTAGGTAAAGCTACTTCATAGATGTTAATTTCAAGTAGTATTTTTGGAGATGGATTATGATTATTAGGATGATTAATTGAGTGATTAAATCCTTGATAAGTGTAGTTTTGAGCATTGTCACATCTATATGTGTTTCCTACTTGTCTATGAAGATTTATAAAGTCATTGTTGAGTTTTTGAACAACTTATTATATTGAAATAATTATATTTTAATTTAATCTTGAGATATAGTTTTCATGTTATAATAAAAAGAATTAGGAATTTCTTCTAATTCATGATTATAGTTTCATCATTCATAAAATTGAGTTGTTGGTTTGGGGTGACTTATCTTAATTGTAACATCTTGGTAATTAAGGGTGGATTGAGCAAAGGGATGTTATGATTTACATTTAATATTAGATTAAAAATTTGGATATTGGGTATTTGGAATAATCAATCCTTTTGGGTTCAACTATCCTTCAATATTGATAGCTTCAAAATATGCCTACGATAAATTATTTAATTATGGAACTAATCTAAGGAACACAATAGTCATGGGGTTTAATGCATTTTATACATCTCTTTGGCTAAAGGATCATTGGTTATATATGGATCACACATCTATGTGTACATCTTATAAATCTTATGTTGAAAGATATGATGGACTCATGAGGTTCTCTTCTCATGCTATAAAATTATTGGTATAGGACACTGAGATAGGTCACCTTTCCAAATTATGCCAAGAACTCAGCTTCAAAGTTATTCCAATTATGGATGGGATTTTATGATAGATTAAAGAACTAATCATAGGAATCATTTTGTAATGAAAAAATAAATTTTTGACAAGAAAAATCTTCATGTTCCACATTCATAAATTTGAGAGGTAATTTGAAATATGTAATATTATCTTCTACATTTTTATCTCTAGAGGGAACAAATTGAGGGATGTATCTCTCATGATTCCTTAAGATTTCATGAATATCTCCTAGGATATTAATTATTGTTATAAAAAACCACATGGACATTGGTGAAAAAGGTATAAAATTAGGGTCAATTGGTGAACTTGGTTGAGTGTGTGAAAGTATAGGTCTTCCTTTGTAAAATTTAAAATTCCTATGTAATTATAATGGTTAAAGTAGAATTAATTTAGATTCAAATTTTGACCTATTTAATCTTGTAGATATCTCTAAATTAGTCTAACTCAACTTGATAAAGGGATTGTGAACATTCAAAAATTGTGGCCCTCCTTCTAGAGATAGCTAACTTATTTTTGGTTTGTGACCCACCCAAAAGGATGTCAAGAATGGATTAGAATTATGAGATTTTGAGAAAACCAAAGTTATTTCAAATTATATTAAAATAATAATGAGAGATTAAACTATTATATATACAAACTTGTGACTATTTATTTCAGATTCCATGAGAACTCTTCACATTCCTACTTGAACTCTCTAGCTACCACTATGAGACAAAATATATCCTATAATTACTCCTATAATTTATAATATTATATTATAATAATATTACACCCTCATTAATCTATATAGGTTATTGTGAACCAAATATGCCTCTAACTTTATAAATTTTTGTCATCCCAACACTTCTGTTAGGATTTTGCTGGTTACTATGTAGTAGGATAATGTATCAATTTTACAATGCCATATTTCACATGATGTAAAACTATATGAATTTTAGTGTTTATATGATTTGTTTGAACATGAAATATTTAATTATTTTCCATTTAAATTGTAAATGTGTTGTCAACCATGAGAGGTGTTGATGAAACCTGTTATTCTTGCAAATCTAAAGGAACTAAAAAATATCTCTGGTTCCTTCAAAGATGCTATGTATTCTACTTATGCTAAGTAAATTACTAATATTGATTGATTATTTAATTTATAGCTAACAACTATTACTCATATATTCATTAGAAAACTTGAAATAGATTTTCCATCTTCAAAACACCAACATAGTTAGAATATAAGTATCCAGCTAGTTTGAAGTCCCTTTCCTTCAAGTATTTGAGCCCAAAATTCTATGTTCCTTTTAAGCTATTTAAGGAATTTTTTTTTTTTATACCCAATGAATTTATTTAGGTTTTTACATGAATTGATAAAGAACACCAACAATGAAAGAAATACCTAAGCTAGTTGTGGTCACATAAATCAAACTTCTAATGAGCTATCTATATTTAGTATCATATAATAAATATGTGGTATATTATGATATCAATTCTGGATTTTTTTCCATGGGTATATTGAGAGGCTTAAAATATGCCATTCTAAACTTATAATTTCACCAATATACTTTTATTTAGTGATATAACTATACTTTGGTTTTTGAATTACTTTAATACCCAAATAATAATGAAGATAACCTAGATCTATTATTTTAAAGACTTTGATCAACTCTAATTTGAATTTTTTAGCATATTTCTCATTGTTTCCTATGATGAGTAAATCATCAACACACACCATAAGAAATACAACTATTTTTACAAAATTAATTACATCTTCAAAATCAAAACATTTGAAGTTCATGTTTAAGAGGTTCTAAGTGAGTTTTCAGTATCATGATTTTGGGGCTTGTTTCAAACCATATAACAATTTTTATAGTTTATACCCTTTTTACTCTTGCTTGTTTAATGAAAAATATTTGGGCTGAGTCATATACATTGTTTTCTTGATATCACCTTTAAAAAATGTGGGTTTGACATCTATTTGGTGAAATTTCTATATACTACGATCTACCATAGCCAACATGGTTTAAATGGTAGTTCATTTTGATATTGTTACAAAGGTTTCATTATAGTAAATTCCTTATTTTGAGAAAATCCCTTTTTCAAAATCATTTTTTTTGTGCTTTTTAAATGATCCATATACTTTGTAATTGTTACAAAAGACCCACTTGCAATAAATAAGTTTAAAACTAATTGGTGGATCAACCAATTTACAAGTTTTGTTTTTGACCAAGACATCATTCTCACTTCTCATTGCATTTTTCCTTGCATCAAGTTTTTTAGTTTGTTTGAAGGAAGTGGGTTAAAATTTAAAAGCAAGATTGACTTCTTCTTCTTCAGGAGGGTCTTCCAATGTAAGCTTTTTAATATTATCTTGAAGTCCATCTAGGAACTTGTCTGATTACTATATGGCATTGTGTGCACTTCTTGTGCCTATTTTTCCAAACTCATTAGGTTTTACATCTTTTTATGTCTTTGGTACTCATTTTTAATATTTTTTTATGTAGTTTTTAGAATCACTAGTGACTTAGTTTTTATATTTGAAACTCCCTCATTTTATATCATTGAACCATCCTCTTATGAAGTTTCACTTCAATTTGTAGGGGAGTGTCATTTATAATTATATGATTCAATAGAGATTCAACTGTTTCCTAATTAAAGTTCCCCACTTCACTATTTTCAACCTCAATATCAACCTCCTTGACAACATCAAATTTGGTATATTTATCTTTTCAAATCAATTGTTAGATGAAGCTAGTTATGTCCTTTGTAGTTTCAAAAAAGATAAATCCCTTATAATGAGAAATTTGTTGATGTTCTAATAAAATAACATGTATTATTTTAAAGACTAATAAAATCCAAAGATCATGCATTTAGAACTCATGTGTTTTAGTTTTTTCATTTTTTCCTTTGGAATCAATGCATAACATGTGGATGAGAAAATATAAATATGTTGCATTGAAGGGAGATGACCATGTAAAAATTTGTATGGAGTCTTCATCTATAGGGATGATGATGGTGAATTGTTACATAGGTATACTATTGTTTAAGATATTTTTTCCTAAAAGTGTAGATTTATCCCTTTGAAGAACAAAATTGTCCAAATTATGTGCATGATATTTCAATTCTTCCACTTAACTACTCCATTATGTTGAGTAGTATTAAGAAATGTGAGATGATTTTTGATTATATCCTACTTCAGATGGGTTAAAAATACCTTTGAAGTGAACTCATCACCATTATCAGTCCTGAATGTGCCAATGTGTGATTAGGATTCATTATCAATCATAGTTTGAATATTCTTAAATGTTTTTAAGTATTTTGAATTCTTATTCAAAAAATATATCTAAGTAATCATACTATAGTGATCAATGAACAACAAAGCATTTGTGACCACTAGCAAATTTGATTGGTGGAGAAAACATATTAGAGTTAACTAACAACTTTCAATCAAATTTCCATTCTAAATTTTTAAATAGTTCTTTTTATGTTATGCAGATATGTAAGCTTCATACTTTTCAAAGTTTGTTGTAAAATTTTAAAATCCCATAACTTATATTTTTCTACATTGTTTATATGTTATCATAGTGTGTGTGCCCAAATTTGACATGACAAAGAAGACTAATTAGCATTCCTGCTTCTTTGAGATGAGAAAAATTCCTTGGCATTGAGTAATAACCCTTGAGTTTAAATAATTTTATTTCCTCATATCCAATACTAGTGATTATGTTATCATATTTTTCATGAATTTTACCTCTCCATCATCAATAAAAATGGAGTGGCATTTTTGTTGAATTATCACAAGAGACAACAAGTTTATATTAAATTGAGGAAGGTATAGTAAATTAGAAAGAAATAAGTCTAGAAGTCTTAGTGACTTGATTTGGATTGAACCTTTGCCTTAAGTTCACAAACTTTTTTTGTCTATAAATACACTAGACCATAGATTTATTCATGAAACTATTCAAATAAGTGCCTTAAAAAATTCATTTTCTATGTGACACTAGTGTATAAAACCCAAGCATTATCCCTAGTTAAACACTCCGAGGAATTACTTGATTTGTTAGAGATGGCAAATACACATTCACAAGAAAACTAAGATAAATATAGTTATGAATATTTATTATTCTCATTTTATTCTTTCTAAATTATATAGGCTTCATTTTTTCCCCATGATGTCTTGCATTCATGGGTCTCATGACTCCGTTTTATATCGTAATGTTTGAAATACAAGATTTTATTGATGTTAAATATTATTTTTAAAAGATTTAATACCTCACCCTTTATTAATCCCTTTGCCTCTATCATTTCATACATTATTTTAAGAATTTCCCTTTTTATTTTCATAGCTAATGATTTCTCTAGTGTACTATATTTTTATTCCAAATAAGTTTTCCTTTTCAACCAATTAATCAAATGTGAGAGTTAATAGATTGGTTTCTTGTAGTGATAGTTTGACTATGTAAGAAGAAGATCCTTTATGAAGGTAGTCATATAGACATTAATTTTTATACCAGTTACATCAACATCATACTTGATTGGAGATATTTTAGAATCCAAACTCATGACATCTTCATTTTTAAACTCAAGATTTAATAGTTTTAACTATAGCTATATGAAATCCAATTCTAAGTGGGAATCATAAAATGTCTTCAATTTTTGGAATTATTCCTATGGAATGCTATGCCATTGAATGTGGTGAAACACCTATATGTCAACTGAGGGCCTCATCAAAGCCAATGCTTTTGAATTATTTTTATTCCATGATGGTATATCCTTTGCATATATCATTTTAATGTGTTCATCATCCCCATCATGGATGTTAAACCATAATTCATTGAATATTAGTGTGTTTTCCACATATATAAACAATTATAATGGGTTTATTTCCTAGTTAGAGTTGTGTCAACAATAGTTTTGATAGAATGCATGTTTTATATATTGGGATATGGAATAGTTTTTTATCACTCCAAAAAATTTCCCCTTTAATATATACCACTCAAAAAATATACCAAACCTATCTTTATGATCACCCTTCCTAGATACACATTGGTACATGGAATAAGCTCATCATTTATATATACCTGATGATACATGAAAGAGATGTTAAAGCATGTGAGATAAAAATGGTATGTGGTACCTAGGTCGTAAATGATTTTTTTTTTCTCTATATAAGTTACCCACTTAATTATGAGTCATTTTATGTGGATGTGATGACCATATAGCTCAGAGATCTCTTGCTCATTTTAGGATTTACATCATAGATAGTCACAAATGGGTAATGAAGGGAATGGGAAAATAAAATTTACCTTATTTATCCCTAGTAGATTGTAGGAATAATGGCATAAACACCATTATTTTAACTATATTAGGGTATGAGTGTAATAATTATATCATGATGATTTGAATCGTAAATGATAACCATAGGCAATATTGATACCAAACACTACAAATTATTTTGTTTTGCATAATTTGACTTAATTTTTTAAAATTTTCATAATTGAAAATAATTTTATTTTGTGAATGACTTATTAAAGTTTTTAATAAGTAATAAATGAATGAAAATTAATGTTATTCCTTTGTGGGAATTTTTTTCCATTCAAATATTATGCTCTTATTTAAGAAAAAATCACAAAATGAGATAATTATGGCTTATATTTCATCTTTAATGCCAATCAAAATGTTTAAACACTATGTTGGAGCCTTTTCCACACTAGTTTGATCACCTTTTAGGTTAAAAATAATGAATAACACCTTTAATGTAGATTACAATACAAAAGAGATTTTTAATTTACACTAAATAGGTGATACACAACTGAATGAGCATTCATAAGTGATGGAGATGCTACTACATAGACCAAAAAATAATACACCTTGTATTCAATAAAAAATTACCAAAACACCTTAGAATTGAATTAAAAACTATCATAATAGTAATCTATGTAGCTTTTTGTTCATGCCACATAATTCATAAGTCTATCATATGCCTTGAAATTAACTAAAAAAAAATATAACAACAGATAAACTACCAAATGATTTTCCACACAAGTACATATAGTGGAAGTTCCTTATTTTTTATTCTATGTAGGTTTTAATTAGTCAACATACAATCAAATATAATCAAAATGCCATAAAATAGTTTGTAGATCATCATAATGCCTTTAAAACATCTTATATCAAACTAAGATGTCTTAATATAGGTCAAAAACTAAGTGAATACATTTCATAATGAAAAAATAGATAATCAAGATGCCATTTAGATGTAACTAACACTTAAATAGATAAAACACCTCTTATAATAGATACAACATAATTGGGAAATGAAATGATGATTTATGAATGAATATGATTGATTAAAATTGAAAAATATAACATGAAGAAAGAATGGAGAAATTAATTAATCAACTAATAAAACTATGCTCTGATACCAATGCCAGGGTAAAATTGGAATGATAAGAATTGGTGCAAACCAAAGTTATTGAAAATTACATTATTAATATCCAATCTTGTGTCTATTAATTTCATAGTCCATGAGAACTTTTCACATTCCTACGTGAGCTCTCTAGCTACCACTATGAGACAAAAGTTATCCTATAATTAATCATAAGATTTACAATATTATATTACAATAACATTACATTAGGATCACAAAGTGTAATCTAGGGAATAATTTATAGGTATATAATATTATAAATCACCACAAGGTGGAATAGTGGTTGAGAAAAGTGGTTGTTACTTATGAAGGTCCTTCCTACCAATCAAATAGCCATACTAAAAAATGAATAAACCATCCTAAAATGGTTCTTCACATTAATGATATTGTAATTTTTTAAATTAAAATAAACATAAAAAATAAAGAAAGGTAAGGCATAAAAGAAAGTTTTCTGAACTAGTGGAGTTCTATTCTTAACACATTAGTTTCTGAAATCCATTATGCAATATAAACCAATGTTCATTTAGATCTAGTTGTTACTCAAAGTTATATGAACATAGAAAGGAGTCTACAGGAAATATATTGCAAATATTTCCTATGACATTTACTTAACAAATTTTGTTTTATATGGTAAATTTAAAAACATGCACATTCACTCACAAACTAAGGTTATAAAAAAACTTTATTCACAAAAATAATCAAACTAATTATTACTCAATTTAATTAATATCCAATTAACACACTTAAATATCATATACTAATTAATCTAATTTAAAATATCATGTATTACTCAAAAATTGATAAAAGTCAACAAATAATAGGATTCACTAAACTTTTCAAATAATTTTATTCTTTTATTGCATAAATCTTCCTCTGTTAAGAGTAGATAAAAGGTGTATATATAAGTTTATATGGGAACCACCACATTTGAAAATAAAGATACATGCAAAACTAATTTTTTTCCTAAACTTAGACAAAATCTAAAAGATTTAAAAGTTTACAATGATTTTCTCAAAAGAAATATATAATCAAAATAATTTTTCCTTCTCAGATCACTTTGAATTTTTTAGAGCTTAAGAAAATTCAGCTTATTGATTTTTAAAATAAATTGCACATGCCTTTCAGTACTCATCTATTATTTTTAAATTTATTATTGTCACTATAAATTAAGACTTTGTTTTGTATATGAATACTTCATGTTTAGGCAATAAGGTGTGGATATTTCCCTTCATTTCAATAGCCTACTCAATATTTTTTTTAGCATAGCTCACCATATCAATGAATTCAATACTCCCTCCATGGTTTGTCTCCAAATATTTACATTTGAAATTTGTCATGAAATTGGCCAAATTGGAAGTGAATTATTCTAAATATACTAACATAACATCTAAGAAAAATAATGATATAATGGAAGCCTATTAGAACAACTCTAAAATATTATATGTTGCATTTTCAATAGAATCAATGACTACACTCATGTCATCTAACCATTCTTTCAGATATTTTATCATATGCATTGAAAAATTATGACACAAACCAATGTAAAATTTTGTCATCAATTTTAAATGAGGAAACACATTTTTATTTATCATTGTGCTCAAATTTTCAAGATTTACCTCCATTATAGCAATATGTTCTTGATATAATTTGACTTTCTATTTCTAGGGAGAAATTTACTATTTTATTGGTGGTTATTAACAAATAGATCATACAATGACTAAAAGTATTTTCATAATTCCTCAATAATTTTATTATGGACCATGTCCTTGGTTTGGGTCTTTATCCTTTGCATCTTATGTTTCAACCCTTGCACAAATTTCTTGGTTATTTATTCTATTACTACCACAAAAAACATAGGGTCTTCTAAAAATTTATATTGCTCACATGGTATATATTTCCTATTCTTTATCAAAATAAATAGTTCTTATATCTCATATGGTGTTGGAGTCTCACCTTTAGGTATATTTCTTCTGATAACTCTTTTGAGTTTCCATGTGTCTTGTTCAAATTCCAGTTTAACCTTAAGTTCCTTGACTATAATTATCTCCTTCCTCTTATCTTTGGCTACCTAATGTTTTACCATAATATTGATTATTGTAATAAATATTAACCCTAATAATATAGTGTTTTTGTTGCTTAAGATTCCCTAATTTATAAGAAATAATAGTACCCCTTCTTTTGTCTTGTGAACTCTAGTCTTGATTTTAGTTGGGATTTCATAGTTTTCACTTTTTTATTTTTATTTTGGCATAAAAATTTACTAGATGAAAAATAAGGGATTTAAAACTATTATATTATGCTAACCAAGTCTAAGTGATAAATTTTTATTACAAACACTTGGCTTGAAAAAAAAACCCAAGACTTCATGGAATTAATTATGAAAATGTGTTTGATGTCCAAGTTGTCTTTGATATTTTATAGTTGGTTATAATGAATTATAATGACTATATTATGGATTGGACCTATGAAAATGATTTATATTTGATTATACTATGACTTGGTCCATTTTTGCTATATTTTGGGCTATTTTGGTTAATTATTTGTAAATGCTTTGCAATTAACTTAATGGTTTCATTTATATTTAATTAATTATATTTTTAATTAGCCAATTTCATTGATTTATTATTTGTTGACTTGTTCACTTTGTTTCATAGGTTTTTGGTCATGTTCATTTAACTTCACAACATTTTGCATCCTTTCATAATCTAACCCAATTCTTTAGTCTATGTGGGCTCTTTTTCAGCTTTAAAACTTTATAAAATTAGTCATATTTATTTTTGGTGAGTCATAAATTTTCAAATCCAAAAAAATATGAATTAATCAGGTTAAACCACATGGTGCATTTTTGAACCCTCTCACTTCATAGTGAAAATATATTTGCACAAACACCTATGAGTTTGTGAGAATGTGAGGAGTTACTAATTGTAAATTTTTTACACCCCATCTCATGTTGGAGTTTTAAAGTAGCGAAATGATTCAATATTTCACACTCTCACATCTTAGAATCACCATAAAAGTTCACACCGATAAAGAGCTTGTGAGAATGTGAACCAATTACAACACTCCATGTGGCATAATTTTACAATGTCATACTATATAAGAAGGATTAGTTCATAAGTAAAAAATAAAAATGTGTAAGTTGTGAGTTATTTCTATGTGGTGAGGACATTTGATGAAAATACATGGTGGAGTCTAAATATCAATCTAGATTACCAAGCCATCCCATCAACACCAAGGTTAAATTTGATGATCATCCCTACCCTTAAAAGAGTCAAAGTCAAGAATGGTCAGGAGTTATTCATCCAACTAGCTACGTTAAATGTGGCTTGTATCATAATGATGATTAATTAGTGATGACACATAATTAAAGGGAGACATGTCAACAACATCTAATCAAGATATCATGTGTGTATTGGAATTAAGCATAGAGGATAAATATTTAAACATTGCCTTTAAATGGGGTGATTTATTGTTATGGAATGGGTGGTTGGTCTTGTATTTGATATTTCCAACAACTCCTAGACACCAAAATTTAATTTTGGGAAAAATTCAATATGGCTTCGACATTAATAGCCTTGGGATCAAGTAAAAAATAAAAATAGGCTATATATTATTTTAAACAAGAGTGGGATCTACTATAATGATGTGAGGAATTAATATATTTATGTTATCCCATAAAATCTCTACCATAAAAATTTAATTTGGAATTGATCAGTATGGATATATCATTTATGGCCTTAGGATTAAAAATATTATTTATTGAATTGAGACTTTAGTCAATGGATCTCATTGAATTTTTACAATCACTTAATGGGTTGATGATTAATGAAATTTTGGATTGAGTGTATATATAAGACCAAAACATAAGTATGAATAAGGTTGTTAGTGTTAGAGGTACAATCACTGAGAGGGGTTGAATCAATGATGCTAGATAATCTATTTAGATTCCCAACTTTTAAGCATTCAACACATACAATGATGATGCATACAAATTAACCATTTAAATGAATAAGGAAGACATAAAAAGATCAAGAACATAAAACATGATATATGTGGGAAACCCTCTTGTCAAGATGGACTACAATCCTATAAAGAAACTATTCAACATTTAGACCAAAACCAACTGATCAAGGAACACCCATCCCTTAATTTAGTGAGACACCCATCCCATAAGGAGGAACCAACCCCATAGGTAACCAAGTACCAAACCATATACCTTGATCTGATAGCCACTTTTTATTTGATGTATTATATACCTAATGATGGAATTCTCTTACTTTCACTCTTTCCCTTTTACACTCTCACAAACTTGCACAATCAAGCCATGTATCCAAAACACCCTTTTGGATCACTCTTCACTTATTAGCACATACAAAATTAAAAAACCTATAAAAAATATATAAAAACATTAAAAAAATGACATGTAGGTCATACAAAAAAACCTCAACCTTCTCTACTCTTCAATCCACCCACTAAGCACACTCACACAATCAGCCTCTATGTCTTACTCACTCAATCTGCCTCTTCTAGGCTCATTAGGTCCAATGACCTATGCATTCACCTTCATCACCTTGATTAGAAAATCATGAGTAATACTCTTAACTCTTTATTGATCTTTAATTACTTTTACCTTCTCTTTAAAAGGTTATCTCCTTCATTTGGCTCCTTGTGCTCAACTATCACAAATAGGTCAATTAGGCCTTGTACTTATATCACACTTTTGGTATAACCTATCTTGGCCAGCTAAGATCTTTACCAAATATGTTTTACCTATGAAATAGGTTCATAAAAATGTTACATATGATAAAAACACACTAAAAATCTTGGTCATTATCTCATTAGCCCCAAACCTTCATTAGGCCTAGTTAAGACCTAAAGCAATTAGGCCTTCAAATCCACATGTTACAATTTGAACCTCTTAGACCACATTTAACATATAACAAAACTTTAAAAAATCATATTTCACATGAATAAGTATATTATATCATCCATATTGGTCCACATTACTTGAAACTCCATTTCACACTTCACCAAGCCTTTTAGCCTACTCACTCTTTAGGCCTTCTTACACATAAAACACTATATTCTATAACTGAAGCATAATTTAAATTTTATCACATAAAATAATTAAAAAATAATATTTATAGGTCATCCATGACCTTAAAAACATCATTAAATTCATTTTTATCAACATCACATAGGCTAAATAACTTTAAACCAACTCTCTCATGATGACCACTCAGACTAGTCACATATAGTCAAAATATAGTCAATATATTTTGAATCTCCATATCTAATTAGGGGAAAATTATGATAAAAAATGCCTTATAATAAGCCTTATATAACATCTCCATACTAATTTTCTTCCTTAACTCTTCTCAGAACACCTTCAATTTACCTCTATAAGATGGTCACTCAAACTGTCAGTGCATTCAATAAACATAGTCAACTTTTAAGCCTTTATTCACACTTAATATGGATTAGTCAAACCTAAAAAATACATAGATATATAATTCATAGAGTTTATGAAATTATCCAATAGTTATTGCATCTTGAAAAATCAAAATACTATCAAGAATAACTTAATTATCCTTCTTGGGTCACTTGCAAAACATGGTCAAACACATAGTCAACTTTGGATATCAATATATACAAATGTATGAACATTCAAATATTCTAATTAACTTTTTTGGATGTTTCTTGAAGTTATTTAAAACTTTGAATTTTACACCATTATAACATTCTATATATATCATAAGTTATATCTTAGGAACTCAACACTGGTTTTCCTTCACAAATTTGAATATTCAAATTCCAATGGTCATTGTTCAAAAACTAAACATCAGACACTTGATCATCATCTCATGCTCCCTAAAAACTTAAAAAAAATACACACCATTGATCTCCTCATAAGTATCCTAGTATTTACCTTTTAATGGTCATTGTTGATCTTAGACCCTTACTTCCATGATTGTGCCACTTGGTAGCTCTACTTGCCTTTTATGAACCCTATACAATTCAATCAATGCACTTGTGCCACTTGTCAATTATGCATGCAATATGAGCACTCTATTGAATTATTGACTTAATACACTCTATTGGATCATAACTACATGATCACACTCTCACTATTGATCTCTATCTAATAGGGTTCATGCTTGCCATAAATCTTCATCATCTGATTAAATTTGTCTTGACTATTTGACCCTAGACTTCAATGTAGTTAAACTTGATAGTCTATAGTCCATTGTAATCTAATAGAGTAACTTTAAAAGTTTATATCATGAACTAGAAAACACTTCAAGACTCCAAATATTTAGTGTATCTTCTTGACACTATAGACAACATATTCATGAATTTTTTGACCAATGTTGACTTTCTAATTACCTATAAAAAATTCACAAACTTGCTAGATCACTCATATTTGCATGATGTGCAGTAATGGTCTAGCTTCTATTAAGATATAATATACATATTTTTATTTCTAAATGGTCAACTGACACACCAAAACTTCAAAAATACATCTATGGATGCCTCATAACTTCTTCTTTATCCTTATAGACCTATACATGTGACATATCTCTTCAAGATATCAAACACAACTTCTTTGTCATTCATGCACTAGTACCATATTCTCTCTTTGACATCAATGAAAACTTTAAGACATCAATGAATACTCTAATGAATTATTTTCACTTCCACAAGCACTCCAAGCACTCAAAACCTCCATAGGGTCTCTGTAACATGACCATACCATCAATAACATCCACTATCTACCTATCCAATTCAAACACTGAAGAAATATGCAACAACATTGAAGCATACTTTGTCATTATCATTATATCACACATGACACCTCATCAACATCTTTTTTCACCTTGGAGACATCATTGAAAAACCTCCAAAAAATTTCCCTTTATCATTTATTGTCAGATACCAATACAAAGCTTATGCTTAGACTCTATCTCTCTCTTTAAGCACTTTCTCCCCCTTTGACATAATGATAAAGTGGGCTCAACTTCTGATCATATGGACCTAAAAAGGATTATAGGACCAATAATATTAAAGGAACACCTTTAAGAAATGATATATATTTCCCCTAACATTATGCATACCTCTCTTTACTTTGATCTTCTCATACATGCTCCATGACTACACTCTTCTTTGATCATACATAGTTGGACCTTACAGAGCCCATAAATTTATATGTATGAACTTTCATGGATTGAAATTTCATATTTGGATAATTCTCATATGCCCCCTCATGCATGCCAAAAAAAAATACTTAGCTCTTCTTCTGTAACATGCTTCCTTCACAAACCTACTAGCCAATTAAACCTCCATTTACACCAATCCTCATCCATAGAACCAACCATGAACTTTTATAAAACTATGAAATATGTTTTGAGCACCCATTTTTCCATTTTAACTGACTAAGTATCCTCAAATATCAAATCATTAAGCAAACCATTTTTCCAACATGAGCAAAAAACACTAGATTTATAAGAGAAACTCGGTCAACACACCACCTTCCAATCAATGCCCATATCTTAAACTATTATCACAAATATAGGTAATAAATACACACTTATGGACTAAATTTTGATCTTAGAATCATTTGGGATCCCATGCTTCCTATACCATGGTTTTTTGACCTGCATACCCTTAAGCACAAACTGGAAAACCCGAGAGCAAACAACATTCTCCAATTGCACACAAAATACCTTCAAAACTTGAAGTCACCTAAAACACACTTTAATGAGGTTAAAAACCCTTTATATACCACTAATATACCTTGAAAACTTCCAATTCTTCAAATGACACCTAGAAATCTCCATACCCAGCCTACAAACCTTGTACATATAATAGTCAACATGCCAAAACACCATGAACTAATCATGACAACATTATGAAATTACCAAGCCACCTTATCCACTTTTACAAACCAAAATTAACTAATCTAAAATTTATTTTATCTTCAATATTCTACTATACAATCCTTTGTCCTAGGACTTGACCATTTATAAAGCTCCCTTTTTTGTGTGTTTATGCATGAGGATTCAATATCTTGTCAAAACACATGACTTGGTTTGATCAAGTCATCATATCAATCTTATTAAATTCAAAAATATAATATAAATCTTCATATCTCCACCATGATTGGAACATATCACATATGCTCCACCTCACATCATGCACAACTCTTTAAGCCTTTTGAACTATTTGAGTTAGCTTCCCCTAACTTCATACTTCACAATTTTCATCTAAAAAAATTTGGGACCTTATTCATGATAATACACTCTTCTCATACTCCATATTGACCTTGTCTTAAGTATTTACATATTTGATCAATCAATTTAAGAAACAAAAATTGACAAGCTCTTATCTTCAGGACCAAAAAACCTGAACATACATTGAGCATAATAGAACATGATCAACATACCTTTCTATGCAATAGAAGATTTTGAAAACTCACCATACTTAATTAGAAACCTATAGATCTTCATTTCATGCCTACATATGTTGTACATAGCTTCATTATTTACCAATTTAGCCAACTAGACCATTCTTTAAAGATTTGATCAAAACTTTGACTTTAGGATTACTATCCTTGACTATATCTTATAAATTATTCCATCACAACACTTTAGAGTAGATTCATTAAACTCATTTCTCCCCCTTATCCAAGCACATTTTCCAAATATCGTTCTTGTCCAAAAACATCAACTAAAGCGTAACTAGCATCTACCATGCTTCTACTTGCTGTCAATGTCTCTTTGAATCCTAGATAGAGACACCCTAACCCACAATGTCCTAAAACAATGTGAAATTAGGAGTTGCCCACAACTCCTCATATTCCTTCTCCTCCTTGGTCATATAACATTGATAGTTATTCTTCTTATTCTAATTCTTAAGAGAAACAACATGCTCATCCATAACAATATTCTCCTTTTATTCTAAGATTGGATTGACAACATATTGAGACAACAAAGATTCATGACATACCTTTTCATATGAAGAAATAAATTCATCACTATGCATTGAAAACTAATGTTCTTTATATGAAACTTGTTCAACAATAAAAATGTTCTCTTGAATCCATACATACCTTATAACTAGCCACAATTATCACTTTGGTATTTTCTTTGAGCTTGGCCTTTTCATTCACAACATGAGTAGAAAATGATAGATTTTGGTATTCCTAAACTTTCTTCATATCTGATTTCTCTTTTTCTTTAGCAGGTAATCCACCTTGATCTTTCAACTCAAGTGAATTAGTTTTATTGATTTACTTCCTTAGGTTTCCATACCAATGATTGACCTTTGTTGAGCACTCTATGATGTCTATGCACCTTCTTATGACTTGAGAACTTGCTTATACAATATCTTGAAATGTGACCAATTTATTGACAACTAAAATAAATAACATCTTGTCTCTTAGATTCATTATGCTCAATCTTTACTATCTTAATTCTCCATACCTAGGTTAGTTTGTTACAATGAATTTTGGGGTATAATCTAGCAATATATCCCATGTCATGACAATTATAACAGACTACATTATCCATACATCTAGTTGACTAGCTGCTCTTCCTTCTACAGTTTCTATCCTTATGAATAAAAAGATTAAATGCAAAAAAAGGAACATTAAATGAAATTTCATACCTTATAGCATTTAGTTGCCTAATCAGTATTTTCACCTTCTTGTCTTGAGTTGACCTTTCTTTCTCTTTCTCAATCTTGTTTACCTTTTCAACAAATTTCTCACACTCATCCTTCAATGAATCTAGCTTGGTTTTCAATTGAACACTCTCATCCTCTTTAGCTCTCATAATTGAACTTGTAGCCTCCAACTAAATTCTAAGATCTTGTATGGTCTCCTTATCCATCTTAGCTTAGTTAGTCATGTCATCCTTCAATCTACATGCTTGATCTTCAATAATCTTCATAGAATCAAGATTTGACTTCAACTCATCATGATCACCTTGATTTAAAGTCAACTTGGCATTTGTCTCTTCTAACTAGGTTTTGAGATGTCTGCATTCTTCCTCTTTTAAACTTAGATTAGTCTTTGTAACTCTTAATTAAACCTAAAGAATGCTAATCTTCTCTTTATCAATTTTTGATCTTGAGTTTGCCTTTAAGGATTATAGCTCCTTATTGATCTTGATGCACTCATCCTTAATATCCTTAAATATGGAGGCCATAATATTATTTTGAGATTTTTCTTGATCATACTCACTAATCTTACCTCTATACTTCTCAAAAACTACCTTGTACTGATAGCATTTTTATTCTCTTAATTTTAGACATGCATAAGTAACCTATACTTGAGCCTTCAACTCTTGATTTTATTTTTTCAATTGCTTAGCCATATTATGTTAGTTAGGATCACCTTTAGGTTATTAGACCTAATCCAAAATGACCTTCTCTAATACAAATAGTTATAGGTATAATCACTAAGATGGGGGGGGGGAATTAGTGATGCCAGATAATCCAATTAGATTCCCAAATTTTAAACATTCAACACATACAATCATGATGCATATAAATTAACCATTTCAATGAAAAAGGAAGATATATCGAGATTAAGCACATAACATATGATATATGTGTGAAACCCTCTTATGGGTTAAAACCCACTAAAAATTACAAGATGGACTACAGTCCTATAAAGATAATATTTAACATTTAGACCAACACCAACTGAGCAAAGAAAACCCATCCCTTAATTTAGTGAGACACACATCCCACAAAGAGGAACCAACCCCCTAGGCAACCAAGCACAAACCTAGTTACCTTGATATTATCTCCACTTCTAATTTGATGCATTCTACACCTGATGATGGACTTATCTTACTTTCACTCTTTCCCTTTTACACTCTCATAAACTTGCACACTTAAGACATGCATCTAAAATAAAGACATGCATCTAAAATACCCTTTTAGATCAATTTTCACTTATTATCACATAAACAATAAAAAAACATACAAAAAAGCTATAAAAACATTAGGAACATGAACTATAGGTCATTCAAACAAACCTCAACCTCCTCTACTCTTCAATCCATCCACTAAGCACACTCACTCAAGTAGCCTTTAGGGCTTACTCACTTAATCTACCTCTTCTAGGCTCATTAGGTCTAATGACCTATGTGTTTACCTTCATCAAATTGATAAGATAATCATGAATTATTCTATTCACTCTTTATTAGTCCTTAATTACCTATACATTCTCTTTCAAAGGTTCTCTAATTTACTTGGCTCCTCACGCTCAACTATCACAAATAGGCCAATTAGGCCTTGTACTTATATCACACTCTTGGTCTAGCCTATCTTAGTCAGCAAAGATAATTAAAAAATATATTTTTACCATGAAATAGGTTCATACACATGTTACCTATGATAACCACACACTCCAAAGGTTGTTCATTACCTCATTAGCCCCAAACCTCCATTAGGCCTAGTTAAGACCTAAAGCTATTAGGCGTTCAAATCCATACAATACACTTTGAACCTATTATACCAACTTGAGCATATAAAAATTATTAAAAAAATTCATACATCACATAAATGATCATCCATATGGGTCCACATTACCTGAAACTCCATTTCATACTTCAAACTAAGCCTTTTAGCCTACTCGCTTTTTAGGCCTTCATACATAAAAAACACTATCTTCTAGAAATAAAGAGTAATTTCAATTTTATCACATAAAGTCATGGAAAAAATCATATTTATATGTCCTATATGAAATAAATAACATCAATAAATTCATTTTTCAACATCACATAGACTAAACAACTTCAAACCAACTCTCTCAAGATGACCACTTAAACTAGTCACATACAGTTAAAATACAATCAAGCTATTTTGACTCTCCATATTTGATAAGGGAAAAAATATGAAAAAAAATTCCTTATAATAATACTTATAGACTTATATAACATCTCCATACTCATTTTATTCCTTAACTCTGCTTTGAACACCATCAACTTACCTCTGCAAAATGGTTATTCAAACTATCGATGCATTCAATAAACATAGTCAACTTCTAAGCCTTTGTTCATACTAAATATGGATTGGTAAAAATAAAAATATATAAAAATATAATTAATGTAGTATGAAAAATTATCAAATATTTATTTCATCTTGAAATATCAAAATACTATTCAGAATAACTCAATTATCCTTCTTGGGTCACTTGCAAAACATGGTCAAACACATAGTCAGCTTTATAGCTCAATATATATAATTGTATGAACATTAAAATATATTAATTAAATTTTATGGATGTACCTTTAAGTCCTTTAAAAATTTTAATTTCACACCAATATTAAATTCTACATATATCAAAATTTATATCTCAAAAACCCATCACTAGTTTTCCTTCACAAATTTGAATATTCAAATTCCAATGATCACTGTTCAAAAACTAAACATCATACAATATCATAATCTCATTATCACGTAAAAATTTGTAAAAATATGTACCATCTATCTCATTATAAGTATCCTAGTATTTACCTTGTGATACTCATCATTGATCTTAGATCCTTCCACTATTGTGCCACTTGGCAGCTCTACATGCCTTCTGCACACCCTATACCATTCAATCAATGAGTTTTCACCACTTGGTAGTTCCAAGTGAAATATAAGCAATATATTAACTTATTAACTCAATATTCTCCATTTTATCATAATTAAATGATCATGTGCTTACCATTTATCTCTATTTGATAGGTTTCATGCTCATCGTAGATATTCATCATCTGATTAAATGCTCACTGTTAGATCTGTCTTGACTATTTGACCCCAAACTTCAACATAGTTAAACTTGATGGTTTGTGGTCCATCATAGTTTTATAGAGAAAATTTAAAGGTTTATATCATGAAATATAAAACACTTCAATACTCCAAATCTTCATAATGTCTTCTTGGCACTATAGATAACATCTTCATGAAAAACTTTGACCAATGTTGACTTTTTTAATTACTTATACAAAATGCATAGACTTGTTGGATCACTCATATCAGCATGATTTTTAGTGATGGTATGGATTCTCTTAAGGTATAATATGCATGTTTATCTTTCCAAATGTTAAAATGAGAACTAGAACTTCACCAAGACATCTATGGATGCCTCAAAACTTCTTCTTTGTCCTTATAGACCTACACATGTGCCATATCTCTTCAAGCTATCAAACACAACTTCTTTGTCATTCATGAAATAGTACCATATGATTTATTTGACATTAATGACAAATTTAATACATCAATGACCACTTTGATTAATTCCTTTCACTTTCACAAGCACTCCAAACACTCAAAACCCTTATAGGGTCTTTGTAACATGACCATACCATCAATAACATCCACCATCTACCTATCCAAGTCAAAAAATAAATAAATATGCAATAACACTAAAGCACACTTTGTCATTGTAATTATAGAACACATTAAGCCTCATAAACATCCTTGGTCACCTTGGAAACATCATTGAAAAACATTCAACTATTAGATGGTTGGTTGGTTAAGTAGATAGAATAAATAAAGGACCAAAAAGTTTTTAACTCCTCATTATGTAGTTTTCTTATTTTTGTAGTTAGTTTTTATTTTGTGAGATATGTAATTTTTAAGTTTTTATTATAATTCAACTAATTATTTGATGAATCCACATAATATTCATGAATAATATTTACTTCTAAAGGCTATGAAGATTTATTAATTATGCATGTATATGGTGTTTTTTTTCCTTCTTCATTCATAGTTAATTTATCCTTAGATTTAAACACCCTCTTTATTGTTAGTTATGCATATGTTGTCCAATCAGAAGTTTAATTTTTAATAAATTTATCTACTCAATGAAATCAAATTCGTCTTACTTACAAAATAAGATCATTTTTTTCTCTTTAACCTTATCTTTTTCTCTTTTTATGACCCCTTATTAGATTAGCTTTAGAGGAAGGATGAATTATAATCTGATTTGAAAATATAAACCTTTTTATTACAACATGTTACTCATTTTTGATATAAAGTATAACTAATAATTGAGTGAAATGATAGTTTTTTTGATCAACTATAATTATCCTATTAAATATGAATATACTGATTCTTTTTAAGCAAACTTAGCAAAGTTTCCTTTCATATTGTTTAAGATTAAATGAATAGGTCCCTTGACTGTAACATAAACATATTAACCATTGAGTCATCTAATATTCCATGACCTAGTGATATATACCTTGGAAAAGATTTATTTCATTTCAGGATAGGCAGGGAAGGTTCCCCCACCCCACTTAGGAAGTTGGCATGCCAATTGATCCTCTAAAAAATTGGCACCAAAAGGAGGACTATTCAAATTTTAAATTTTTAGAGGCTTTGTCCAACTTGAGATATTATAGGTATCAAAATTGAAATTAGAATAATTAATATGAGGTTAAAGTCTATCGAGAGTGACTTTGAGCTATTATATCTCATAAATCATATAAAATCCAAAGTTGAAAAAGGAAAATACAAAACTAGACACATCCATTTAGCCAATAGTTTTCCAATATCTATTGTTTATTTTGGAAACCATTTTAATATCCATATAAATATTTCAATGGCTGATGCTTATATTATAATAGGTAATTATACTATGAATATTCTAGGACTTGTCCATGACTTACCTAAAAATCATGAGAAATTATTTCCAAGATATGTTCATGGTGGAATTTGAACCGCAGAGGAACATATAAAAAACTTAAAATATGTCATAATAATATCTTATATTTAACATAAAGATGTCAATTTTTTATTATTCCCATGCACCTTAGATGAAATGGCTCATGGTTAGTACCTTGGTTTTCTAGATGAATCAATTACATCTTGGAATGGCCTTGAGATTGGATTTGTTAATCATTTAGGGTACCTATTAACACTAGCATATTATATCACCATTTTATATCTACCCATGGAGAACCAAATGAACCCATGATTATTTTTAATACTTGGTTTCACAAATTTTATAAGAGGTTCAAAAAACCTTATACACAAATAAAACCTTCTACTTTTCAAACCTATTTAAGAGATTTGGGTCAAATGACTTCTATGTTTGTCAAAAGGGCTCCAACAACTCATGAATATTTATCTTTAGAATATAATGATTTTATCATCATTGAAAAAAAATGATGCCAAAAAGATAATGTGCTAGTCTATTGGCTTTATTAGACAACCGAATGCCTACAACCTAATTCTAATGGTTAATAAAAAACTTATGAAAAATACCTCAGTAGTGAACCCAAATCTAGGTGTTCCATATCCAATCCAAAAATAGGTAGATAAACCAAATAATTTTAGATATTTGCCATTAAATAAAATGTTTCCTCAAGCCAATGGTTAAAAAATTATCTCTACATCATACAATAAGACTATTATTATACCTTATGTAAATGGTCATGCTAATTTAATCAATGATTAACAATTTGGACTGATGTTTTTAAATAGTCAAATTATTAAAAACACTTATTATAATCAAATGACACCTAAGGTACCTAATTTTTTGAGTGCTATGATGCCTATAGTTAGCACAATTTTGAACCCAAAAATTGGAACCCTATAACAAATCATCCAAAGACTGACTAATGACATTGTTGACATATAAAGGGTAGTGTTTCAACATAAAATCAACCCATGAATCCTCCAAAAAATGAAAATTGAATTTCCAAAGGACTAATCACTAATGGAATCCTAGGCCAAATAATGGAGGTATGGCTAGTCCTTTAGAAAACACAAATCAAGCCAATAGAAATGTTGTAAACTCAATCAATTTGGATGATTAAACATTTCCAACTTAGTGTATACTAAATAATATAGTTTAGCATGTTGAAATTAATTTCTCTAATTTTAATTTAGTTTCAAACATTTTTCAAAAGGAAATAAAGAATCTAAATAAAGTACCTACACTTGAAACTAATCTAAATCAAAACATATGAAATCCAAGCACTACCTTAGTACAATAAAATCTGAGGGTAATTTAGATGAATTTTAAGAATATCAATAATTTAAAATGGATAAAAATTACATATGGGGGAGAAAAATGTAAAATCCTTTGAAAACCTCTATTCCTCCAAACAACACTCAGATTCTACCTAAAGAAAATTATAAAAATAACCCTTTTCCACCTAAAATACCTAATGTATCATCAAAATCAAATTAAAATGTCTCATCTCCACAAATAGATAAACCATTTGAGCAAAAAAAATAGGATACAACATTATTCAAGACATAAAAAATAATAAGTTAATATATCAATGTTTGAATTGCTCCAAATTTCAAATCAAAGAGAATTATTATTAAAGACTTTGCATGCTCCAAAAGGAAAAGAAATAAATAGAGTAGTTGATGCTCATGTTTCCATTTATAAATAAAAACTAAAACTCCTCTTTTTCTCTTAAAATTTTGAATTTTTGGTAAAAAAATTACATAATTATTTGGTAGATTCAAGTGCATAAGGTAATTTGATGCCATTTTAAGTATTTAAAAGGTTGGGAATGACTCCCACCAAATCAATTAGAAAAGTGGTCTAGCTAGAAATGACAAAGGTCAAGGTGATTGGTGAATTGAATCAATTTCACATGTAATTAACCTTAGATCCCAAAGTGTAGTAATTTATTAATATCCAAGTAGTATATATACCTAATGCATATGATATGATGCTTAGTAGAGACTGGTCCAAGACATTAAATGGATATGTGGTGACTAATTTATCCCATATGTGGATCCCATGGCGTGGTATACCTAATCATATCAACATTGAAAGAGACAAAAAAATGGAACATTTAATCACAAAATATAATAAGACAAATGAGATCTTGTATATAGAATTAGAGCTCAAATTCCACATAATGAGAATCAAAATGAAAGTTGAAAAAATCATGTTTGTTATAATCACTTCAATTATTTATAAAGAATTAGTTGAATAAAAACATGACCATTTTGACTCAAGAAACATAATAGTTTTTCAAAACAAGATGAATTCTCAGAGATTGAATGTCAATATGTTATCCATACAAGAATTAAACAATTTTAGACATGATAGTTCAGATAAAAAAGACAAATTAATTAATATTGAGATTGACAAGGTCTTATTGATAGTGAAATTTGTCTTGTTAACAAATTAAACCATTTGCCTACCATGAAGGTTAAGATGCAATTATACCAATTTAAGCATAATGGACATATGGCTAAGAATCAGTCTCAAGGCATGCTAAAGGGTTTTTAAAGTTTTGGGTATTAATACATATAATACTAAATCTAAATAAAACTTATAGCAATTTAATAAAATCGATCAAACATAACACTATTGTAGACCATGTATAGAAGGAAGATACCTATAAAAAATATTTGATAAAATATGCTAATCATTACTTAAATTTATTATTTAATAAATTTAAAATTAGGTATAAAACTTTTTTTTTTCACAAAATCCCTTAATTTCATCACTAAAATAATGGAACCTATTTTTGCTCTAGAGTTTAGTCTTCTAGTTTAATCAAGTTTGGGCCTATTTTATTTATCGATTAGATATAAAAGGGTCCTTAAGAGGTCAAAATAATAATTTTAAATTTAATACACTCTTTAAAATAAGTATATATTTAAAATTTACATTATATACACTTGTATAAAAGAGTCTACAATCAAGAGTGTATTGATACAACTATCTGAATTTGCTTAAATATTATAAGTCTTAGTCTATTTAGGATCATATTTTTGTTGGAGTAGGTCACAATCAAGGATCAATTGGGTAGGGTCAAATGCATTAGTTTTAATCTATATAGAGTAGTGAAATATGAAGAATAACTCAAAAGAATAATGAAATTATCTTCACAACCAAAATTACATGAATGAGAATTCATTCATTAACCAAAAAGTACATAGGAAGGTACATTATATAGTGAATAATTAGGTCACTCAAAAAGTTAATTAACTCAACTCACAATTAGAAAATTACTGAAAATACATTTCCACTAATGACCTATTATTAACTGAATAAATCTAATTAGATAGTTTAAGTAGAAATACATAATGGGAAAAATCCTACACTAACACCCCCCTTTAATCATAGCTTAGGTGGGTAAAATAATTGGGTCACAACATAAAATATTTATGAGGTAACCAAATATATAAAGATGATCCCCCAAAGGAGGAATAATATGGAGGTTCCTGAACCCCAAGAAGAACCTACAAATGAAGATACTTGCTCTTAGTGAAGGGTTTGGTGAATACATAAAAAATTTACTCCATTGTCTAAATGTAGTTGAAATCAATGACTTGATCATGGATGATATCCTAAATAAAATGAATATAAACCTTAATATACTTGGTCCATTTAAGGAGGAATGCATTCTTATAGATTTAGATTGTGCTTTGGTTATCATAGAAGATGACCATTGTTTGTCAAAATTGGATGCCAAACTCAATGAGAATACCTTGAATCCAAATAACCTCAATGGAAGAATTAACATCTCATTTATATTATACCTCAATAGTACGTAAGTCAATAACATTCTACTTCTTAATTTACCAACTAATTACACCTAAATTGAGGGAGAAACTCTAGCCTAAAGTAAACTTATGATTCTAAATATCGCTAGCCCAATCTAAATCTATAAAACCAATCAAGTTGATGTTGATGCCTACTCCATATTAAATCCTATAACTATGAGTACCTTTAATATAGTAGATGATATACTTAATTACTTTCCAATGTAGCTTATGTGGTTCTTATATGAATCTAGAGACAATGCCCACTATATATGAAATGTGAGGGCTAGTGTAAGGTAGATGAGACTGCCAATATGAAGTAGCATAAACCAAAGGAGATGGAAAATTAGCCTTAAGGTTCACACTAGATAGAAAATGAGTTGGATATGGATTATAGTAATATATGTTAAACCATTCAATCAAATTGAGAGTATACTTGAATTGTGAAATAGTGATACCAAAGTCAAATTAAGAAATTTAATTATGAGAAAGTAGTGCAATAAGCCCAAGTCAGTCATTCAGAACCTATCAAATAAAGAAATTTTCATTTCTATTAAGATGGATGAATAATTACATATGATTAATAGGTCATCCACATAGAGAAATGAAATAAACATTAGATCATCCTATTAAAAAATGCAGACATTTAGATTAAAATATCATCTAGTGAACCAACTAAAAGGAAAAATGAGTGCATCTTAGCATACCAAGATTGATGAGATTATTTGTGGCCATATACATATTTTCAAAGTTTTTAACTAAGGATGAATATTAAATAAATAATTTTTATTTTTCCATGTATATTTCCTCTTTCATGTCACCGTGAAGAAAATAAATCTTCACATCCATATAATGAACATCCCAATGATGTGTTATGGTAATGGAAAGAGTGAGTTAGATCAAGTTAATTTTCAAAAATGGGGTGAATGTCTTAGTATAGCTAATTCCAAGTACTTGAAAAAACCCTTTGATACCAAACATGCTTTGAACTTGTATATAGACCCATCTACTTCAAATTTTGTTTGGTAGATTCACCTACATCAAACAAGGTTTCTTCCCTTACGAAGATGGAATTAATCCCAAGTGTTTTTCAATAGTAAGGAACCATATTCCTCTTATATAGTAGTATCCAACTTAGGAGTGTTGGATTCATCATGAAATTATTATGGATCAAAATTAGATCAAATGAAATCATGTTGGGCATTCTAGAATTGTGAATAGGTTCACTTGGTGTCTGATGGATCTCCAACCCATTAGCCATCACTTTGTAGTGTCTATAAAGACCAAAGAAGACAAGTTATTATAGATTTAGGAGGAGATTCCTCATCCTATAAAGATATTATAGGATAAGGAGGAGGTAAATCCTCATCATTACTCTCATCATAAAAACTATAATAAGAATCCTAATCAATAGAAAACTACTCAAGAAGATCTAAATGATTATAAATATCATCAAATCCTAGTGCATCCAAGGAATAAGGAGGAGTGTCATGTGTGAAGTCTTGAGGAACCTATTGAAATTAAACACTCCTCTTAATGAAAAATAAATGAGTGGTGGGATGGAGATGCCTATATCCCTTAACCCCTTTAGGATATCTAATGAATATGCAAGGCTAACTCTGAGGTTATATTACCTTATGATTTATTCTTCAAAATACATGCCATAAAAAGAGATCCAAACACTTGGAAGTGATTAAATATGGGCTTTCAATCAATCCAAGCTTTAAAAGGAGTGATTCCTTTCAATGTTTTATGAGTAACATGGTTCTATATATAACATGTATATTTGATGGCATTGGCCTAATACTAAGGTGCAAGAGACTTTGAATGTAGCATAAAGATGGTCATTTACTTCAAGGACATGTTATTTCACTCTATAAAACCATTCTATTAAGGACTATATGGAAATGTATGTTGTAGTTCAATACCCTTTGATGTATAGAATTTCTCAAAATGGTTACCAACATACTCACCACCATTATCAACATGAAAAATATTGATGGATTTACTTGACTATTTATCTAAAAGTGCCTTGAATTCCTGAAAATGATCAAACACCTATGATTTTTTCTTGATAAAATACATCTAAGTATGCCTTGAAAAATAATCAATGAAAGTAAGCATGTATTTAGTTTTATTGAATGAAGGTTTTAAAAATAGACCAAAAATGTCACTATGGACAGTGTCCAATATCTATTCAACTCTCCATGATTTTACTTTGTCATACTTCTCCTTAGGATGCTTACAAAGTATGAAACCCTAGAAATCTTTGTCAAAAAACTTAACTCATAAAAATGCTAAAACCATATCTTGATGATTGAGCTTCTCCAGATAGAGATAGTTGATATGGTTGAATAATTCAATCCATAATTTAATCACTCCATATGAATGAATGAGTAGTGTAGTAGAGGGTTGATCATGATAGAAATGTGAGAAAGTATACAATCATGGCTGGTGATCAACTTTCCAAAATGAAATAATAGAGTTAATATCTACTTCCCAAGTGTTTATGTAGTTTTTATGCACACCAATTCATAATGAGGTAGCTTATAATTTCTTAGGATCTCAATAAAGGTACACTTCACTCTAGGACATGAATTATAGGTATGCAGTTTTAACAACTAGGTGATAGAATAATAGGTAGGGCATGTAAGTTGTTAACAAGGGTGATGAATGGATGAATGATTTATAAAAGAATGTCAAATTTAGGTGATTTGGTGGCTAGATGGTTGCTAATATAGAGTGGGTAGGTCTAAAAAAAAACTCAAAAAGGAGAGAAGGGTAGAGTGAGAAAGAAAGATTCTGTGGCTTTAGGAATCACCTCTTAGGCTGAGTAGATGTCTACATAGTTGCATTAACCTCAAGTAGGAGTGGTCACTATTTGTGTTGGCACTACATTAGTGGTAACAACCTCAGTCTTCTTCTTATTTACCTCCAACTAGAGATTGTTTTGGTGATCTGCATCATGCTACTGCCTTATAATATCTAGATTTAATAGTGAGGGTCTATGCACCCTATTGACTTGCTCTAAGATTTTTACATGCTCTACCTTCATATTTTGGAAGTTGATCTTAAAAATTTCAACTTAAATTACCTTATTTATCATAAAAATTAGTTCAAATTCAATATCTTCTAGTCCTAACCCCTATAAAATCTACTTAAATTTATCGAATGCTTCTTGAATAAGCTAATCAAAATTAATTCTAATGATCAGCTTGCCTATTACATCCCTTGCCTTGGATAATTTTAGTTCATCTAAAATATATAAGATGAACATCTCATGCTCTTGATATTTGGGCATCAATGCCCTATCTACTATCACCCACTCTCTATCTTCCTTTATTCTAATGACTACCAAATTGAGGGCATTTGATACCTCCAATGGTGTCATTATATCTAGGTGGTTATATGCCTTATTAGTTGTATATAAAATTAATAATTTCAATTTATTCTCATCTTA
The DNA here is from genome assembly GCA_037957365.1 of Torreya grandis. Lineage (NCBI taxonomy): Eukaryota > Viridiplantae > Streptophyta > Pinopsida > Cupressales > Taxaceae > Torreya > Torreya grandis. The sequence continues at coordinate 3,185,034 of JARHVA010000721.1, read as the reverse complement.
TTTTAAAGAATTAAACAATTGATGAGTTTGATATATATGGGGGCTAATTTATCCCTCATTGCTTCAAGTGCCTCAAGAGAATTATAAGATTTTAAAGTAGCTTCTTGTAATTCAACCTCAATTCCTACTAGAATATGAGCTATCTGTTATTGTTCTTTGATTTTTTTTAATTCCTATTCTAGATATTGCCTTGTCATCTCTTTCCTTTCATGTAATGATACCATAACATCTTTGTGGGATTCTACCAGGGAATTGAAATATTCTATGTAAGGAGATTGTCCAAACTATCTATTATGTATTTTGGATAAGGCATATACCTCATGCCTTTCCTCTAGAATGATCTCCCTCCTAGCTTCATCCTCCAACCTCCTCTTTCTAACCCTTTGAATGCTCCTTGAGGGCTTATCAAATAGGGTTGTTATTCATGGGAGATATATAATTTTGAAATTAGAAATTTGGGAATCCTTCAATCTAAGATAAATTTCCCATGGTGGAATAACTAGTTGGGTAGGGTATAATAATTGTGTTTCTTTAGTTTTAGCCTCTACCTCTAGATCTTCTACTAATTATTGTTATTTAAATCTTTTGAGGGATGTGTTATGAAGGGAGGGCCAAATGATTTTGGACCACTTCACACCTCCATTTTAGGGGAGTGGATGGATTATAATGACTTGCTTACTTCTCTTTACCTTGACTAAGGACATGATAATAGTCTCTTGGGATGAACCGGTGGATGGTATTGGCAAATTAATGTGTGGAAGAATAATGGAGTTGGGAAGTGGCTAGTGCTATTTCAATTTTCTTAGTGTCCCTTTAGTTATTCATGGTTTGGACTATGGTAGTCCTATAGGGAATATAAGTAGTAAAAATAATGGACATGGATGACATTATGGGGGAGAATGAAATAATAGGGGAGAATGAAATAATGGTGGTAGTAGAATCATATTCTACTTTGGGAGTGAGGAAAGGGATATTAGAAGAGGAGATTTAAACATCAAGGGTGGAGGTGAGATCCTCCACCTTGGGAGTTCTCAAAATATTACTAATTAAAATTGAACCAAAAATAGGAATATATGAAGAAACTAAAGAATTAGGTTTGAAGGCTAAGCATTATTACCTATTGTGTCATTTTTGCTTAGTTCCTTCCCTTTATCAGCCATAAGGCTTAGTTCCTTGGTTCTTTCTAACTCTTCTTTTTCATCTAGTTCTTGATTTAACTCCATTTGTTATTAAGGAACTAAAGGTAGGCCTTATGGTTTATCCATTATTGGATTATCTGAGGGGAGCAGACCTTGGCTTCCAGTTATAAAAAATATTAGTCTTCAGGTTTGAGGAGGAGCCTTGTTGAATTAAGGTAACAACTTCCCAGGTAGATGCCCTTTGCACTATAGACTCCTACAATTGGGATGCAGCTATTGGTGTTTATAATGATGATGTAATTGGGTGATCCTATTCCTCTACATCATAGGAATCCAAGTCAATTAGACCCCCTTATGCTCCCCTAAGATTAGGCCCACTCAACCCAGGCTATTTCTTAATAGACTTTAATAGAAAGGGAAGTTTTTGGGAAGGCTCCCCTTATATCTTTATTTGTTTTGGTGGTTGGTTGTACTAGAAATCTAAATTTGTCCACCCTTTAGGAGGTGGAAGCCTAGTATTCATTTATTATACTTAAATTGAAGGCTCTTTCTGAATTATCCTCAAATGATCTTCTTTTAGGACTACAAGTTTTTCCCTTTCCAAGTCTTGGGAATCATCCTTTGCATTCATAAATAGAAAACCATGGAAATAGGGGACATGGTGGTATGGAATACCAAGGCCCAGAATATGCTTTTGTAGATAACCATGAGGGTCCCAATAATTGTGTGGCAAGGTAGGCAATTGATAATGTTTTCTCTTATTGCCTACATCCCTCTAATGTTTCTTCTAAGTGCAACACATTCTACCAATGATCATGTGTGATCCATATAATGTGACTTTATTATATTTTATCAAATCTTCCTTGACACTTTACCAAAGCTAATATGCAATTTATTGCTCTACTATCTTGTCTAGTACATACTTAGGGAGGTTTAGGGGGTGGAATTTATGAGTGATAACCATGATTATCATATAATCAGGATACAACTAATAGTCACCCTTGGGAGCTAGTGTATCCAATATGCTCTTTCTAATTATAGGTAGTGGATTCTCATGAATTACCTAGCATAATTGAGGATACACATCCTTATAAATTTGAATCTTGTTATTTATGTATGCATATATATTTATAAACTAATAGTAATCATAAATATAATTCTTAATACAATCTATGGCCAGGATCCAAAGCTCACCAAGGTCCCTATATATTGTGCCCATTATTGCATAAAAAAGATATGAAATCATATAAAAATGACATGATAAATTGGGCAAATTGATATTATGTAGAACTTATTTCCTCAACTTGAAGTTGATGATTTATCTTAGGGAAAAATTTGCATTGCTTGTCATTATCATATCTAGTAATGACACCTAATACTAGTTGAGAAAATGGATACTGGGCATGCCATATATTTTTTTTAATAAGCACATCCTAATATGTACCCCCATTTTAAATTTGATAATGAGGGTGGGAGACTTTCATTTTAAGACCATAGTTTACCTAGGAAGAATCCATGAGATTAACACTTTGTCAATTGATTTTTTCTTTTTCCATGTAACCAACCTATGTTTATCAAAAATTGCATCTAGAACTAGTAGAGATAGGTAATTTTGAAAATCATCTCTAGTGATGTAGGTCATAACCATCTGGTGATCCATATGGTGAAAGAATGTGTCTTGTGTAATATTCCAAGCAAAGAAAAATTCTCATAGAAGGTTGATGTAGGGCATGACCTCAATCTTGGACATCACATAGTGAAGTCTTTGTATCTTAAGAGACAATAAGTATATAACTAATTGATTCTATGTAGGTGATATGTTTCCTTAATGTGAAAATATGTCTAAAACATCAATAAACTCCCATAATTATGATTATTGGCATACCTAATATTGAAAATTTATTACATCATACACTATTTCTATGAACTCTATTAAATCCTTGATGGAGAATGAGGATGGTGGAAGTGCTACTCTGAAGCTCTTGGATGATGATTCCATTGTAGTTGTATGGTGTGCTTAAAGTATATTTCCTTATACTATGAAAACTCCTTTTTTCTAGTTGGTCACTTGTAATGGATTCATAGGTAGCTAGGGTTTTCATTCATAGAATAATAATTGAGTTCAAAATGTTTTATAAGTAATGAATATGTCAATGGTTTCATGTTGTGTATATATCCTTTTGCATTCAATTCTACTTCATGTAATCTTAATATTCAATGTTCATATGTTTTTTTTTACTTGCATAGTTCAAATCTCATTAGTTAAGTTGGTAGGTTAAGTTCTTTGGAAAGTGTTAGTAATTAGTTTCTATTTGTTGGCTAAATCTAATGAGCTTTTGGTAGTCAAGAATTGGGAGTCGGGTTTTGTGTTGGGATCGAGCCAACAAAATTTATAACTGAAGGATCTGAGAAAAAAGCCCAAACAAAATACTTGAAAACCCAAATAAGTTGGAAAAATGTTTGAAAAAAATGTTTGATCAAAAGCCCCAAACAAAACCTCCAAATAAAAAGAAAAGTTGATGATGACTATTTTAGATAAATTGTCCAATGAAAAGTTCTGAACAAAAGTTATAATGAAAAGGTCTGAATAAAAAGCACAAATAAAAGGTCTGAACAAAAAGCTTGACACTAAATGACCAAATAAGAAGTCTCAAAAAACTATGTCCTTTAGAACATTGTTCAAATAAAATGTTTGATGTAGAAACTCCAAAAAAAAGTCCAATGAAGAAAATTCAAACAAAATTCATGAAAAAAAATTGATTAGAAAATAATGAACAAATATTCTGACAAATAAATTTTGAACATAATTTATAAAGAATAAAGTTCCTATAAATAAATCTCAAATAAAATGTTTGAATAATTTATCTGAATAAAACTAAGTCCAAAAACCTATATAGTAAAAAACTCCCTAAATGTATTAGTAAGTTATTCCAAAATGTATAATGACATTGTTTGTATTTCCAAGTGTAAAGATTAAGAAGTAATCAAATAGAACTTGCATTACTAAATAGAGGAAGAGTTAAAAAACAAGGCCAAATATCAAAAAAAGTGGGTCCCCATTTCTTGTTAAATAAAAGGGGAATGTTGGGTACAAAAAATAGAAACTTACAAAGGGAATACTTTTGAGTATTCAAGAACTCAGAACTCTGGTTAGCAAGTTCAAATCAAACATGAACTATGCCGAAGAAAAATATTAGAATAAGAGATGTGAAGGAGAATCCCAATTACATCATACATCATACTTGCCTTCTCATCCATGGATTTGTGTGGCTAAATTGATGTTATTTTAACCCTTGTTGTGAGGGTCTTTTCAAAGGCTTGGAGCAACTATAGGTTTCGGTCTAGTTATTTTAAAGATTATTAAATTAATGAATCTCATGTACTTCTCTACTACCAGTCATACATCTATAGCCTTGATAGAGATACTTGGGTTCCTTCTCTCCCTTTCATATTTTTGATCATGATGCATGGTACATTGACCTTATTTCATCATGTGATCCTTTAATCTTCTTTGGACTTCCTTTGGGATTTATTGATCACTCTTTTAAACTCATTAGTTATTTTTCTTTTTCTTTTTTTAATGGAAAAGAGGAGAGTCAAAACCCTTGTGAGTTGGTGTAGTTATAAAATAAATCATTACTAGAACATCTCTACTGGGTAGATCTACACTAGTGATTATCACCTTCAATAAGTATTAATATGAAAAGTGTGTTTGGTCCAATGGATTGATAAAACTTTCTAAATTCATATGAAGTATTCAAGGGAAAATTTCACATACCTAGTAGAAATATTCAATTGTGACCCAAACTTGAATGACTATGATTACATACCTAAATCCTAAAGACCTCACACACAAAATTATAAAAAATTTGTGAAAAGGCCCCAAGTTGTCAATCCTTCTTGAAATTTTCCTTTTGCTTAAATATCTATCTAATCATAAAATAGGGGGATATCTAGTTGGATGTTAGCTTGGTGAATCAGAATAAACCAATTTAGATTTTCATTGGTAACAACAAAATGCCTAACCTAGAAAGTTGGAAACTATACTAGAAAGAAATAAACTAACCTAACCCTACCTCTACCATGATTCTTTATCATTCAAGGGAATCTTTAAATAATATAGCCATGAAGTAATTCTTCAAATTTTTTTCATTTATTGGATATATAAATTCATTGCCTTGTAGGTCCTTTAGATGGAATGCATTATTACCTAGGATATTTGAAATCTGATATGGTCCAATCCATAGTGGGGAAAATTTGTCATGCTAACCTTTATTATCATGGGATTCATCCTAGAAAATCACCAAATCCAAGATAATAAATGATTTTAATTTTTATCTTTTTAAAAACCATCTCTTAACTACATCTTGGTGTTTTTTGAAAGTTTATAGGGCCTCCATCCTTGAGTATGCCATTTTTATTATATCCAGTATTCAAGATTCTATTTGCCATTTAGTTCCATATATTCCTGCATAAAGTGATGAGTCAAAAATTTGAACATGACTGGGAATACTAGCTTGCATCCATACATCAAAAAATAAGGTTTCACTTTGAGGGCATGCTTATATCTTGTTTGGTCTACCCAAAAGGCATACTTTAGTAGATTATGCTAGTACCTAGCTTATCCCATCCAATTTCTTAATTGCATCTATTAGGGTATTATTCATTAATTCAACCAATCCATTTACCTAAGGGTAATGGTTAGAATATGACCTGATGGTGATCAGATTATCATGAGCCCATTCAGTGAATTCAAATAATATGAATGCTATCCCATTATCATAAACTAGATAAATGGAGGTGCCAAATCTAGTTGTGATGTGTTCCTCCAAGAAGAGAATAACATCTTATGCTCTAGAATTATTTTTTTCCACTACCTCAGTCTATTAGGTACATTAATCAATGGTAATGAGTACAAACTTATGACTTGTTGAAGATTCTGGGTTAATGACACCAATGAAGTCTAATTTTTAGGCAATAACCAAGTGTTGGTAAAAATAGGTTTCAAGGGCATTGCTACATGTAATTTTATTTTTGCTAAAGCCTAAAATTCATGGAATATGCTTATATGGGCATGAACATCCTTGAAGACTATTAACTAGTAATTTCCCATTCTTAGGATCTTATGAGTTGTGGTGTTCCCAAATGGATGACCACTACTTATCTTATGGTGCAATTTTTCCATAATCTCTTGTGCTTCTTCTATAGACACACATATAAGGTAGATGAATTTATAGTTTTTCCTATATATAAATCCTTTCTTGATCATGTAGTGAGTATATTTGAGCCTCAAAGTTCTCCTTCATTCTTGATTTAGTTATAGAGGACAAATATATGTCAACAAATATTAAATTTTGTTAGTATACCATTCACATCTAGATACCTGGGCCTCACATACCTCTTCTATAGTAATTTGTGGGTTAGGCTCAGTCATGAGTTAGATGATACATTGACCTTGAATGATTTTCACATGATTGATCTTTATATCAAATTCTTATATCTTTGCCATACATTTTCCTATGCATTATCCCAATTCATTTTATGACAAGGTGATATTGAAAATAGGGTTAGGTATGATAGTGATAGTTTTATTCCTCAAGATGTAGGGTTAGGTATGATAGTGACCACTTTAATAAGGATGAATATCTTTTTATCAGTCATGGAATACATAAGTTATGCATCCTTTAGATTCATGCTCATGAATGAAATTGGGTGCTTAGTCTCATCTTTCTTTTGTGTTATGATAATATAAACTGTATGTTCTAAATTAGGTGAGTATAAGTAAAAATCCTTCATAAAATATATACTAATTAGTACAAGGGCCTAAGATATAATGTCTTTGATGTCTTAAAAATACTTTTGGGCCTTATCTATTCATTTTATTTTAGCATCCTATTTGAGCATTACATTTAGGGGTCTCACAATTTATGCAAATCATAAAATAATTTTTATTAAAAAATTGATCTTCCTAAAGAATGAATTAAGATCATTTTTGTTATTTGGTGGTTTAATCTTTGAAATACCCTAGATTCTATCTGGATTGATAATGATTCCTTATTTGGTAATGATGTGTCCCAAAATATTTCCCTCAATAACTCCAAATATACTCTTCTTTGGGTTTGGTGAGATGTCAAACCTTTTATATCTTTTGAATATTGACTATAGATGGCCTACATGATCATTTATATTCTTGGAGAAAATAGTAAGATCATCCATATAGATGATTATACATTTACTTATTAATATTTTGAAAGCATGATCCACGGCTCAATGAAAGGTGGCTCTTGCATTTAATAAACCAAAAGGCATCCTCTCATATGCATAGGTACCCCACCTTGTAGTGAATACAATTTTCATTTTATCCTCTGATTGTACCAACACTTGGTTATTGCCTAAAAATCCATCCAATAAGGACATCATTTTAGAGCCACTAACTATCTGTATCACCTCATTTAAGGAAGGTGGTGGGTAGTTGTCCTTATTATAAGATTTGTTCAAGTTTATAAAATCAACACAACCTAATCTTTCCACTCTTATTTATGACTAAGACTAAATTAACCACCCAAGTAGAATGTATGATTTGGAAGCCTATTATTGCACTTAACAACTTTTCCAATTCTCTTTAAATGAGAGGTTCTAGCATAGGATTCACTAGTCTCTATCTCTGTATGAATGACTTGTGATTTGGTTTTAGTGGAATTATATGAGTGATAACCTTTAGGTCATAAACCTTCAAGTACTCATATATCCATGCAATCACATCTCTATATTGGGTGAGTAAATCCTTCACCTATTGTATTTTGTATGGAGTGAAACTGAGGCCCATGTTGACATAGCATGGGATATGCTCATTTCCCAAATTCTCCCTTTTGAAGTTAAATTCAATAAATTTGCATTGCCTTTGCTATTGATCTTAGGGATCTATATCAAATAGTCTTTATAAGGAGACCAAACTAGTTGGAAGATGATTCTCTTTGAGCTAGAGGTTACCTTTCTCATCTAACTCCTCTAGGTAGAGATTACTAAATTTCTTATCATTAATGATTTGGGACTCAAATGATCTTGAGTTGGTTATAAATAATATGATCTACTAGTCATCATTGAATACTTGTAATTTTTCTATGTTGTCAGGGAGAAAAGGACAAGGTACTTTCTCAATAGAGAATATCTTTACCTTATATTCTTGGAGAGAATCCAAACTGGTAGTAGAAGAAACTACTGAATCCATAGCTTGATTCTATTCTATAGGAATAACTACTATGTTGAAAGCCTCAAATATCTCAATCAAATCCCATGGTCTATGTTTATATTTTTTTAGATATGACAACTTATATTGGTATTTTTTTCTAACCTAATTGACTACCAACTTTGAATGTCTAAATACAAACAACCACTTGACATTATTCTTGAGTGAAAATTAAAATCCCAAAATCAATGCTTCATATTCATCCCTATTTTTGGTGCAAGGGAACTATAATGTATATGATTCCAAGAACTTATTCCCTTGTGGATTAACGAATTCAACTCCTACACTATATCCTTGTTTGGATCTAGTGCCATCAAAGTGGAGAGTCCATCACTGATTAGGGCCCTCAAATTTTGGCTCTTTTATTTGATTTTATATGGTGAAAGTATAAATACCAAGGCTAGGGAATTCTAAACTTGCCTATTCATTCTTGACATTATACTCTATGATATGATACTTCATCCTTAGTTCCCTATCAATCTAGATTTGGTTTGTAATGCCTTGTAATGGTATCCAAATGTGAGAGATATCCATTAAGTGTTTTAGACCAATCCCTACTCAAAAATAGTCCATAGTCTTTAGGTATGTCTACCACTAGGATGTCGATGGTCATCTAGACTCATGGTTTAGATGCTACTTGAATACATACATTAGTGAGATCCCTAATTACTGGTACCACTATTTTATCCAACTATGAAATTGTTATCTTTGAAGAGCTTGGATTTATGATAAGATTTGAATAAATAGAAGTAGGAATTATAGTTGTTGAAGCTCCAAAAATGGCCAAATAATTATGAATATTCTTACCAAATGCCTTGATAGTTAGCAAAAAGGGTGGAACCTCTAGGTTGATTTTGTATATGACATTGGTATCTAAAGCCTTTATTTTCTCTGTAGGAGCTTTTGAATTTTCCATAGGGACTTCCCTATGATAGACTTACATAGTATCTCCTTCCATTCAATTATCTAAGCTAATTAATGAAGGGTAATATTTTCTTTGATTTTATTCATGTCCTCAACAATGTTGTATCCTTCTCTACTTTATTATTCCCTATTATGAAGTTGATCATTTCCTTTTGGGAGAGGTAGATTGTTATCATCTTTTAGATTTAGTGGAATGGATATGATATTTAGAGGAAAAGAAGTTTTGAATGGATTCCTATTCCTCAAGTTATAACCACCTTTTTAGAATTGATGGAAAGCATGAATCTCATCGATGTTGTCCTTTAGTATGTTGTCATCTTTGTTCAAGAAAGGAAACTCACAAGTCTCAAAAAACATAGTAGTACTTGAAGGGATAGAGTAATAGTGGGATTCTAGTAGATTATACATCTAATCTTTCCTTACCACCTCTCTTGAAAATATCTCAAATGTTGCACAAAATTCAACACAATCAAGTTCACCATGTTGAGATGTGTTGTGGATTTTATACTAGTTAGGCAGAGGTGTCTCTACCATGTTGATTTATAGAGGCTTTCTAGACTGATATACATTATTTTAAAGCCTATTTAATGGTATATTATATATATATAACCATAAATTATGATTATTATTTGGGCCATTGGTGTTACCTATCTTTTTTTTCATGCCAAGGAAGTCATTGCTTAATTTTTGAAAGATATTTTGCATAGAATCCAAATTTACTTTTGTAAAGTCAATGACCTAGAGAATAGTAGTAAAAGAGATAGCTAGATGTTGATTCTATTAATAAGCATTTCCTTGTACATGGTTATTTAAAAAACTATAAATTGGATGTGTTATCTATGTCTGAGGAGGCTACATGTATACTTGATTCTGATTGAATGCAGAGACGTTCTACTTTGCATGTGGAATTGGATTCAATGTTGGGAGACCATTGTTGACACCAAGTGTGCTAGGAACCTAAGGATTAATTTGCTTATCAATGTTGATGGCCTCTTTATAGGCCACTTTTAGAGTGTTGATAGAATCAAACCTTCATAAGAAGACTGTAGTAATTGGATCCAGAGCATTCTTGTACATAAATAATGTCAATACTTCATCTAGTTTATATGTTAGGCTTAACTAGGTGTACATATTTTAAAATATTTCATTGAAGGCCTAATTTGGCTCATTAGACTCCCTCTTCAAGCTATTACAGTGCTGGTATATTAAATTGGCGCTTGTGACTTCGTTAAATTATGTAATAAAAGTATCTTGACATGAATTATAGGAAGTGATGGAATTATCTATTATATTAAGATACTAATCATAAAAAATATACATTAGTGTAAAAGGAAAAATCCTACATTTAACATATTCATTAATAAAATTCATCAATCTCAACATAACTTTAAAAGACTTAATGTGTTCTATCATTCTTCCTCCTGAGAGATAGAAGGATAGTAAATCCTTTTCAAGATTCTTGGAAAGGTCATGCACATCCCCCAGGATGGAAATGATAGATCCAACCAACCAAGTTCATTGAGCCATGGGATGATTAACATGAGAGTGTTCCTTATTGGGGAAGGTGTTTTAGCTTTGTTATGGATAGGGGAAGTTTGTACAAATCTAGGCATCCTATAATTTGATAAGGGTGAGACTAAAAGACTAGTCTGAGAACTAGAAATGGTCACTCTATTGGGTGAATCTAGTGTAACTCAATTTAAAAACTAACCTCTTTTAATGGAGAAGCTCAAGGCTCTCTTTCTAGCTCCAAAAAGAGTGTTCATGTAATTTTTATACACACCAATTCATAATGAGGTAGCTTCTAACATTTTATAATATCAATAGAGGTAAAATCCACTCTAAGGTATGACTTGTAGGTATGTGATTTTAATAACAAGTGATGGAATAATAGGTAGGGCATGTAGGTTGTTAACAAGGATGATGAATGGATTCTATAAGAAATTCAAATCTAGGTGAGTTGGTGGCTAGATGGTTGATAATATAGAGTGGGTAGGTATCAAAAATAAAATCAAAAAGGAGGGAAGGGTATAATAGGAAAGAAATATTCTATGGCTTCAGGAATAACCTCTTAGGCTAGTTTCTAAGTGGACAAGTGCTTTTAAAACCAATGTCTATTACTAGAAATTGTTGCACACACATAGACATATGTAATCAAGCAGTCTAGGATGATTTGATATAGGAAAATCAAAGGCCTCATCAAAGGTTGTTCCTTTTAGAGTAGCTATTGCACACCCTTACTCAAGAGATTATGACTTGAAGTAGGGAGGTATTTGAGATAGCTATTGCACATGCACAAAAAATTATGTCATCAAAATCACCTGTGCACACTTAGAAATATGAAAAAATCAACTTACCAATAATCAATATAATTTCTAATCTTTAAATAGAAATTGCACATCTAAAACTAACATATTAATCATGATAAAAATAATTCCTCATAACTATTGCACACTATGAATTATTGAATCAAATAACCAAAAAGTTTAATCCTAATTACATAGATCTTGGAGAGAAAATACACAAACACATAAGTGATAATCAAGAATTGATTCTACTTTTGTATTGAAAATTTCTAACCCTTTACAAATGTGGGTTGCATATGTTTAATTAGACTTGGGGAGGGGTTGCCTCATCCTCCAAGTATTTTAACTATAGATACAAAACCATATGTAATGTACACATAGAGTTAAATTACATTCATCAAGAATTAAAGTTAGCCTTTATAATATCATGCAACATGTGCATGTTTACAAAACACCTCAGACAAATTTTACATTAAGTTATAACATAAGAAAACTACGATTACAAAATTAATGCCACTTTATTGAATTTACATGCACAAAAATGGGCCTTCAAACTAGGGTTAAGTGAACATTTGCATGGATGTGTTAACCTTAATAAGAGTGGTCATTGCTTATGTTGGTGGTGAACTAGGGGTAACAACCTCAATTTTCTTCTTTGCCTCCAACTTGAGATAGTATTTGTGACCCTCGTCATTGTGCTACCTTATAATATCTAGATTTAATAACGAGGGTCTATACACTCTATTAACTTGATCTAAGAGTTTTGCATGCTCTACCTTCATATTTTGGAAGTTTATCTTAAAAATTTCAAATTTAGTTACCTTCTTTCTCAGAAAACTCAATTTAGCTTCAATATATTCTAGTGCTAACCTCTATAAATGCTACTTAAATTTATTTTCTTGAATGAGTTGGTCAAAATTAATTCTATTGATTAGCTTACCTATTGCTTCCCTTGCCTTGGATAATTTTAGTTCATATAGAATTTTCAAGATGAGTGTCTCATGATTTTGATATTTTGGCATCAATGCCCCACTTCTATCACCCACTCTCTAGCTTCTTATGTTCTAATGACCACCAAATTGAGGGCATTTGTTACCTCTAATGGTGTCATTAGATCCAGGTATCTATATGCCTTATTAGTTGTGTATAAAATTAATGATTTTAATTTATTCTCATTTTATTTTAAATAATTAAATAATTGATGTGTTTGAGCTATATGGGGGGATAATTCAACCCTCATTGCTTCAAGTGATTCAAGAGCATTAAAACATTTTGAATCTATTTCTTTCCCTTCATCCTTAATTCTTACTAGAAAATGAATTATCTACTTTTGTTCTTTGGTTTTTTCTAATTCCTATTCCATCTCTTGCCTTCCCATCTCCACCCCTTCATGTAATGCTACCATAACATATTTGTGGGATTCTATCAGGGACTTGAAATATTATATGTATGGATATTTTCCAAACTATCTATTATGCATAAACCTCCTACCTTTCCTCCAAAATGATCCCCCTCCCAGATTCATCCTATAACTTCCTCTTTCTAACCCTTTGAATGATCCATGAGGGCTTATCAAATAGGGTTATTATTGATGGGAGGTCTATAATTTTAAAATTAGGCATTTGGGAAGCCTTCACTCTAAGATTAATTACCCATGATGGAATAACTAATTAGGTAGGGTCTATTGATTGTGTCTCTTTAGTTCTAGCCTCCACCTCTAGATCTTTTGATAATCGTTGCTCTTTATCTCTTTTAAGGATTATATCATGAAGGGAGGGCCAAATGATTTTGGACTCATCCACACCTTCATATTAGGGGAGTGGATGGATTATAATGACTTGATTACCCATTTTTCCCTTACCTAAGGACATGACATTAGTATCTTGGGATGAACTAATGGATGGTATTGCAAAATTAATCTATGTGGAAGAAACATGGAGTTGGGAAGTGGCTAGTGATATTTTAATTTTCTTAGTGGCCCTTTTATTCTTCATGGTTCAAAATATGGCAATTCTATAGGGATATCAGTAGTGGTAAAAATGGATGTAGATGTAATTTTAAGGGAAAATGAAACAATGGTAGTAATGGAATAATCTTTTACTTTAGGAGTGAGTAAAGGGATATTAGAAAAGGAGAATGAAACATCAGGGGTGGAGGTGACATCCTCCACTTTGGGAGTTATAAAAATAGTACTAATTTAAACTAAACCAAAAATAGGAACATATGAGGAAACTAAAGAAGTAGGGTCTGAAGGCTGAGCCTTCTTACCTATTGTGTCATCTATTCTTGGTTCTTTCCCTTTATCAGCCATAAGGCTTAGTGCCTTGGATCTTTAAAAATATTCTTCTTCATCTAGTTCTTGATCTACCTCTATTTGTTTTTGAGGAACTAAATGTAAGACCTATGGTTGATCCACTATTGGATTCTCTATGAGGGGAGGAGCCCTTGGATTATTATTATAACAAATAGTAGTCTTCATATTTGAGGAGGAGCCTTGTTGAGTTGAGGTAGATGCTTCCACTGTATCTACACCTTACACTATAGACTCCTAAAATTTGGGTCTTATTATAGGTGTTTATAGTGGAAATGCAATTGGGTGCTCTTGATCCTCTACATCAAAGGAATCCAAGTCAATTATATCCCCTTATGCTCCCTTGGGATCAGGCTCACTCAACTAGGCTCTTTCTTAATAGCCTTTAATAGAAAGGGAAGTTTTTGTGAAGGCTCCATTTGTACCTCTATTTATTGAGGGGGTTGGCTATACGAAGAATATGAAATTATCCATACTTTAAGAGGTGGTATCCTAGTATGCATTTATTATATTGAAATTGAAGGCTCTCATTTAATTATCTTCAAATGATCTTATTTTAGGCCTACATTTTTTTCCCTTTTCAAGACTTGGGCATCATCCTTGGCATTTATGAATAGATAATCATGGTCATAGGGGACATGTTGGTATAGAATACCAAAGCCTTGAATATGATTATGTAAATGACTATGAGGATCCCAATACCTATGTGGAAAGGTAGGCAATTGATAATGCTTTTTATTATTACTTACGTTTGAAAAATGTTTCCTCTATGTATAAATTTTTTTGCCAATGATCATGTGTGATCTATAGAATGTACCTTTATTATATTTTATCAAATCCTCCTTGACACTCCGCCAAAGCTGATATGAAAATTCTTGCTCTTATAGATTATCTAATACATACTTGGGGAGGTGTAGGGGGTAGACTTTATGACCAACAACCATGATTATCATATTATTGGAATAAAACTAGTAGTCACCCCTAGGATCTAGTGTATCCACTATGCTCTTTCCAATTTCGGGCACTAGAGTCTTGTGAATTACCTACCATACTTGAGGATACATGTACTTGGAAATTCAAGTCATGTGATTTATGTATGCATATATATGCATAAACTGATAGTAATCATAAATGTTATTCTTAATACAATCTATGTCTAGGTTCCAAATCTTGCCAAGGTCCCTGTATACTATGCCCATTATTGCATTAAGAAGATATGAAATCATGTAAAAGTGGCCTACTAAATTGAGTCACTTTCTCTTATATAAATTTTTTTACTTTAACTTGAAGCTAATGATCTCTGCCAGGGCATAAGTTACATCTCTTATCATTATCATATCTAGTAATGGCACCCAATCTAGGTTGAGAAAATGGATACTAGGCATGCCATACATTCTGTTTAATAAGGCCATCCCAATACATACCCCTATTCTAAATTTGATAATAGGGGTGGGAGACTTTTCTTTTAAGACCATAGTTTACCTAGGAAGAAGCCATGAGCTCAACACTTTTGTTGGAAGTTTGTTAATGATGTCTCCATGGTGATTAAAGATGTTGATGAGGTGTCTTGTGTGATAAAATGATAATGACAAAGTGTGCTTTAAGTATGCTTCAATGTTCTTACATGATTCTTCAGTGGTTCACTTGGTGAGGTAATTGATGGATGTTTATGATGGTGTGGACATGTTATAAAGACCCTATGGGATGTTATGAGTGCTTAGAATGCTTATGGAAGTGAATAGAATTCATCAAAACAATCATATTAATGTCTAAGCTCAAGTAGTTATCTTGATAGATAAAGTTGAGTGAGTAAATTGATGATGTCATATTTCACATGTGTGAAGGTCTAAAGAGAATATTGACTTATGGATAGATTACCCTTTGTGAGGAAATCATATGGTTCAAATTTTAGGTTTGGACATAGAGAATAAAAATAGTTATTAAGGTGCAAAGTTGGCCTCTTAGATAGAGTTCACTAAGTTCCCATACTTATCCAAATTTGCATTATCAAATATCTATGATGAGCATTTAATTAGATCATAGATCTAATGGTGAGAATTTATCTAAATGGATAAGAATCTAACTAAGCATGTGATATTATCAGTAGTGATCTAATGGTGCATATTTATTCAATATGTCAAAGGGTCTAAGATTGCATACACTGGGGACAAGTGTCACAATCTCGAAAGATTTGATAAGATCAATGACATGCAGGTGTTCATATAGATAGAGATTGATGGTGTGAGTTGAGTCAAAGAGTCAATTTTTTAGAAGAAATGTAGAGCTACCAAATGGAATAATCATGGGAGTTTGGATCAAAGATCAATGGTGAGTATTGCAAGGTAAAGACCAAACTATTCCCAAAGAGATCAATGATGCGTATTTGTTCAAATTTTCTAGGAAACATGAGATGAGGTCAAAGTGTCTAATTTTTAACATTTAAACAATGATTAATTGAATTAAAATTTTAAAAAATAAAAACCAATGCTTAATATTTTTCATAGAAAGTTGAAAATGACTTCAAGGTGCATCCAGAGAAATAGTTAGAAGGTTTGAATGTTTGTACATTAAAATTTATTAATCTCCAAAATTGACTATGTGTTTTACCATGTTTTGTAAGTGACCCAAGAAGGATAATTTATTTATTATTGATGGTGTATTGATGTTTAAAGATGAAATAAATATTTGAGAGTGTTTTATACTCTATGAATATTATTTGTATGGATTTTGAAGGTTTGACCAATCCATTTTTAGTGTGAACAAAGGCTTAATTGTTGACTATGTTTATTGAATACACTGGTAGATCAAGTGACCACTTTATAGAAGTGTGTTAAAAGAGTTTTGTGCATAATTGGAATGGATATGTTATATAAATATTTAAGGCTTATGAGAAGGCATTGGTTATCATAGTTTTCCCTTGATTAGATATAGAGAGTCAAAATAGATTAACTATATTTTGACTGTGTGTGACTAGTACAAGTGGTCATTTTTAGAGAGTTGAATTGAGTGTTTAGAGCCTATGTTTAAGTGTCTAAATCACATAGAAGTGTATCAAAGGTCTTGCAAGATTAACCCATATGATTTAATCATATGTCTATGTGACAAACTTGAGTGTTTTCTTTAGAATTTTGTGAGTGTATTTTTTGTATACAAAGACTTGAAGAGCAAGGAGACCTAATTGGTAGGTTAGAGTGTTGAGTTGGTGTTTAAAATTACATATAACCATGAGGTATTTATAAAGGGGATATTGGAGATAGGTTTGATGTGTTCAAATCATTGGTAAAGGATAAAAGTGGTCCAAGTAGTCTCACATGTAATGTGAGTATGAAGGTCTAATTATTTTAGGTCTCACCAAGACCTAATGGTGGTTTGGGACTAATGAGGTAATGACCAACATATGAGATGTGATTTTGACATATGTCTTATAATGATATAAGTCTTAAAGTTTAAGGAAAGTCTTATGGTTAAAAAAGAAGATAATATTCATGAAGACTCTATAAAGAGTGAAAGCAAAGGTGATGGTTTCTAGACTTGAGTGTGTAGAGTTGAGTTATGAGTGTGAAGAGAAAATCAAAGGAGATAACATTTGAAAGAGAAGGGATAGGTAATTGAAGACCAAAAAAGAGTGAAAAGGATCAGTCATAATTATCTAATTAAGGTGATGAAGTTGAATACATAGGTCATGAGCACAAAAAATTTGTCACAACATCAAAAACATGACCTATAGGTGATGAAGTTGAATACATAGTTGTGACAAATTTTTTGTAATTTTTCTAATTGTGTATGTGTTAATAAGTGAAGAGTGATCCAAAAGGGTGTTTTGAATGCATTGCTTGTGTGTGCAAGTTTGTGAGTATAAAGGGGAAAGAGAGAAAGTAAGAGAAGTGCATCATCACATGTATAAGACATCATATCAAAGGTGGTGATCATATCAAGGTAGTTGGGTGGGTGTTTGGTTGCTAGGGGGTTTGTTCCTCCTTGTGGGACGTGTGTCTCAGTAAATTAAGGGATGGATATTCCTTGATTAGTTGGTGCTAGTCTACATATTGAATCTAATATTTATAAGATTGTAGTCCATCTTGCAAGGTTCAGTGGGTTTTATCCCTCAAGAGGGTTTCCCACATATATCATGTCTTATGTGCTTGATCTTACTATATCTTCCTTATTCATTACAATGGTTAATTTGTATGCATCATGATTGTATTTTTTGAATGTTTGAAAGTTGGGAATTGAATTACATTATCTAGCATCACTAATTCCCCCACCTCTCAATGATTTTACCTCTAACAATTGGTATCAGAGTAGGACCTTCTGTATGAGTTTAATCACTTGAAGGTGATCTAAGGTACAAAATGGG
This sequence comes from Torreya grandis, assembly GCA_037957365.1. NCBI lineage: Eukaryota > Viridiplantae > Streptophyta > Pinopsida > Cupressales > Taxaceae > Torreya > Torreya grandis. The sequence continues at coordinate 3,166,751 of JARHVA010000721.1, read as the reverse complement.
TAAAAAGGAAATTTATTCAAAGGGAAAGATCATAATGTTTGATTAATAAATTTACCATAATAGTAGAGAAGAAGAAGAGTTATATGATATCGAGGAAGAATAATTTGATCTAGAAGATAAGCTCATGAGTGAACTTGGTAAATCAAAGGAGTAAAAGAAGAATAATAATAAAATGAGGAATATGATCAAAGGTATTGAAGAACAAGTCAGGTCTCTTGAGGGGAGTTTATCAGGTAAGTCCATGAGAGAGGAAAAGGAAAATCAAGAACTAATCAAGTCTATGGAAGAGAAAACATGTAGATTAAAGGATGACATGGCTAAAGAAGCTAAGGAGACCATTAGAGTTCTTAGAATTTAATTAGAGGATGAAATTTCAAGCATGAGAGACAAATAAGATTAATGTGTTCAATCTAAGTCTATTCTTATTTCCCTAAAGGATGAGCATAAAAAGGTCAGTCAAGAAGTCAAATTAGATCAAAGGCAAAATGAAGAATCCATTTAGATAACCAAATGCTTTAATGTAGGCCAAATGTTTTGTGGGCCATTGTTTTATTTGTCATATTGTTGGTCATAGGCAAAGGAATGTGTATAGAGAAGCAATAAGTTAAAGGGAGATCACTGCCATATTCAAATAAAAGGTAGGGAAGACATTGTTTGCTATAATTGTCAAAGAGTTGGTCACATTGCTAGGTTCTACAAGAAAAGACCATCAAGTCAAGATAAGTTCAATCAAGTTCCTATAGTGCAATAAAGAAGACAAGTTAGATAGATCAATGCAATGAGATATTCATCCTAGAGTCATTGTTATGCATGCAATCATTTTTCCCACATTGATAAAGAATGAAAGAGGATAAGAAATTAGTCAAAGAAAGATCAAAATCATTATCAATAAAAATGTATGAATGATATTATTCATTTTAGAAGTCATATATTTGGTCACATTGATAGGTATTGCATGAATAGGTTGAATGAGTTCTCAAAGAAAAATAAGGTGTATAGAACTCCTAATGTGTAAGAAAGAGGTCACAAATGGTTGTGGAAACCTAAGCATATTAAAAAAGATCAGATTGAGACCAAAGATGGTTTGTTTACCATGATAGACATGAAAAAGAGTCAAGAATTTCTATTGTCTACTTTTGTTGACAAGTCTGAAGCAAATAATAAAGTCAAAGATGCATTAAAATTTAATATGATTATGAGGAAAGAATGCAAGTTAAATGAGAGTATGAGCTATGGGAGTATCTTGAGTTTTGGTAATTTTAGTCTCACTATGTCAAAGGGGTGTCTCTCTCTAGGCTTCAAGGAGACACTTTACAGAAAGATGAAACATGGTGGATGCTGGTTGGGTCTTGGCTAGTGTTTCATGACAATAAATCTAGGAAGGTGAGTTGTAGTAGAAGATAGGTATGGATGTAATTAGAAATCATCCATAGTTGGTCTCTTGAGGTATCCTGATTTTTTTTAGTGCCTTGAAAGTACTTTGGAACTATGTTTCAAGTGAGTAATATGGTGACTCTTGAGAGAGGACTTGTGGGCCTTAGAAGTTTAGATATTGGTATGGCTTTAGGGAGAGCTAACTCAGGTGTCTTAAGTGTGGTATAATGTTTTGACATGTTTATTATGATCAAGATGTCTCAATGAGTATATCTTGGTTGTATATGTGGTCATGATCTAAGTGGGATCATTTGTGAGATGCTTCAGTTCAACAAGCTTGTGTTATTTGGTATGCTTCATCATCTCAAGTAGAACAACTCAGCTAAAGGTGTGATATCAAGGATGATGAGCTTTCAAGATATTATATTACATAGAAAGATTGAAGACTAAGTTGATATGGAGTATGAGGATAATTTATTATCATGAAGGTCTCAGAGTTCTATATATGACAAGTTGTGCATGCCATGGAGTTAGGGGGAGCTAACTCAGATAGTTTGAGAGGCTTAAAGAGATGTGCATGATGTAAGGGGGAACACTTGTGAGATATTCTAGTCATGGTGGATATATGAATAATTTATATATAGATGTGAAATAAATCATGTTGATATGATGACTTGATCAAACCAAGTTAGGTGATTTGATAATGTATTGAATCCTCATGCATAAACAAAAAAAGAACTTTTTATATAGTTAGGTCATAAGATTGTATAAAATAATATGAAATACAAAAGAGAGTTGAGATCAGTTAATTTTGGTTTGTCAAAGTGGATAAGGTGGCTTGGTAATGTCAGAATTTTCTCATGACCAGTTTCTAGTGTTTTGGGATGTTGATTGATGTATGTAAAAGGTCTGTAAGCTGGGTATGGAGATTTCCAGGTGTCATTTGAAGAATTGTAATTTGTTAAGGTGTATTAGTCGTAAATAAAGGTGTGTTGACCTCATTCAAGTGTGTTCTAGGTGATTTCAAGATTTTAAGGTATTTTGTGTGCAATTGGAGAATTTTGTTTGCACTCAAGTTTCTCAATTTGTGCTTAAGGGTATGCAGGTCAAAAATCCATGGTATAAGAAGTATGGGTTATAAAAGGAGTACGAGATCAAAATTTGGTCTATAAGTGTGTATTTATGACCTGCAGGTGTGAGAAAATTTTTATACATGGGCATTGAATGAAAGGTGGTGTGTTGGCCAAGTTTCTCTTATAAACCTAGTGTTTTTGCTCATGTTGTAAAAATGGTTTTTCTAATGATTTGAAATCTAAGGAAAATTAATAAATTAAAATGGATAAATGGGTTATAAAAAAATATTTCATAGTATTCTAGAAGTACATGGTTGGTTCCATGGAGGAGGATTTGTGCAAATGGAGGGCTAATTGACTAGGAGGTTTATGAAGGAAGTATATTGTAGAGTAAGAGCTGAGTATTGTTTTTTTAGCATGCATGAGAGGGCATATGAAAATTCTCCATAGATGAAATTTTTATCCATGAAAGTTCATACACATAAATTTATGGGCTCTGCAAGGTCCAGGTAGGGCTACAAGGCTTATAAGTAAGGCTAGTATGAAGAAGTGGACTTTTTGGAAATTTTATTCGAAAGACCAAGGTGCTCAAAGGGTTCATAAGCTTAGGTGACTTAGAGGGAGTCAATCTTAATGTTTTCAAGGTGAGTTCATGTATTCTTTTTTTCTCTTATATATTTTGTCTTCATAGAATAGAGTTTGATCAAAGAAGAGTGTAGTCATGGAGCATGTTTGAGAAGCTCAAGGTAAGAAGAGGTTTGCGCAATGTTAGGGGGAGTATATATCATATCTCAAAGGTGGTCCCTTCCTATTCTTGGTACTTTAAGTCTTTTTAGGTCCACAAGCTTAGGAGTTGAGCCTAATTTGTCATTGTGTCAAAGGGGGAGAAAGTGCTTGAAGAGAGACAGAGTCTGAGCATAAGCTTTGTATTGATGTTTGACATCAATGAAACAGGGGAGATTATTGGAGGTTTGTCAATGATGTCTCCAAGGTGACCAAGGATGTTGATGAGGTGTCTTGTGTGTTAGAATGACAATGACAAAGTGTGCTTTAGTGTTCTTTCATGGTTATTCAGTGGTTGGCTTAGTAAGACAATTAATGGGTGTTTTTGATGGTGTGGACATGTTACAGAGACCCTATGGGATGTTATGAGTGCTTATAATTCTTATGGAAGTGAACCAAATTAATAAAAATAGTCATATGAATTTTTAAGCTCAAGTAGTCATCCTGATAGATAAAGCTAAGTGGGAAGATTGATGATGTCATAATTCACACATTTGAAGGTTTCAAGAGAATATTAATTTATGGATAGATTTATCTATATGACAAGATCATATGGTTCAAATTTTAGGTCTGGACATGGAGTGTAGTAATAGTTATTAAGGTATATATTTGGCTTTTCAGATAGAGTTCACTAAGTTCCCATACTTAGACAAATTTGAATTATCAAAGATATATAGTGAGAATTTAATTACATCATATATTTAGCATCAAGAATTTAATCTGACTTATAAGGATCTAATGGAATGTGTGATCTTGTTAGTAGTGATCTAATGGTGGGTATTTTGTCAATATGTCAAAGAGTATAAGATTACACATGCTTTTGAAAAGTGTCATAATCTTGGAAGATTTGATGGAATATTAATGGCATGTAGGTGTTCATATAGAAAGATATTGATGGTGTGGGTCGAGTCAAAGATTCAAATGTGTAGAGGGCACATAGATCTACCAAGTGGCATAATCATAAGAGTTCAAATTGAAGATCAATGATGAACATCGCAAGGTAAATACTAGGTTACTCTCAGGGAGATTGATGGTGCATATTTGTTCAAATTTACTAGGGTGCATGATATGAGGTCAAAGTGTCTGATGTTTAATGTTTACACAATGATCGTTGCCATTTAAATTTAACAAAGGAAAAAATAGTGCTCAAAATTTTATTTATATCTTTTTATCTAGGATGAATTTTAAGGTTATGTAAAAATCAAAGTTAAATAGGACTCCAATGTGCATCCATAAACGTGATTTATAAGTTTTGAAGGTTCATACAGTCAAATTTGTTAAGCTCTAAAATTGACTATGTGTTTGACTATGTTCTACAAGTGACCCAAAAAGGATAATTGAGTTGTTCTTGATAGTGTATTGATGTTTCAAGATGAACTAACTATTGGATATTGTTTTAGACTAAAAAATAATATATAATGGATTATGGAGGTTTGACCAATTCATATTTAGTGTGAACAAAGGATTAAAAGTTGACTATGTTTGTTGAATGCACTGGCAGATTGAGTGACCATTTTGCAAAAGTGTGTTGGAAGAGTTCTAAGAAAAATTGAAGAAGAAAATGGGCATGGAGATGTTATATAAGTATCTAAAGATTATTTAAAGGAATTTTTTATTCATATTTTCCCCTTGATTAGATATAGAGAGTCAAAATCATTTGATTGTATTTTGACTATGTGTGACTAGTTTGATTTGTCATTTTTAGAGAGCTGAATGGAGTGCTTAAAGCTTATGTCAAAGTGTTTAAATCACATGGAAGTGTATCAAAGGTCCTAAAGGGTTCACACATGTGATCTAATCATATGGGTATGTGAAATACTTGAGTGTTTACTTCAGAAGTTTGTGACTTTGTTTTCTATATATGAAGACCTGATGAGTAAGGAGATGTAATTGGTAGGTTTGAGTGTTGAGTTGGTGTTCTAGATAGAATGGATCCATGAGGGAGTTATTAATGGGATATTTGAGATATATTTTATGTGTTAAAAGCATTAGAAAATGATAAAGGTGGTACAAGTAGTCTCACATGTAATGTGTGAGTATGAAGGTCTAATTGTTTTAAGTCTCACTAAGACCTAATGGTGGTTTGGGGATAATGAGGTAATGGCCAACCCATTATAATGGATTTTGAATTATGTCTTAGTGTGATATAAGTATTGAGGATTAAGGCAAATCTTATGGCCAACCAAGAAGATAATATTCATGAAGACTCTATAAAGAGTGAAAAAAAAGGTGATGGTTTCTAGACTTGAGTGTGTAGAGTTGAGTTATTAGTGTGAAGATCAAAGTGAAGGAGATAACCTTTGAAAGAGAAGGGACAGGTCATTGAGGACCAATACAGAGTGAAAAGGATTAATCATGCTTATCTGATCAAGGTGATTAAGGTGAATACATATGTCATTGGACCTAATGAGCCTAGAAGAGGTAGATTGGGTGAGTAAACCATAGAGCCTGATTGAGTTAGTGTACTTAGTGGATGGATTAAAGATAAAATGAGGTTTGGGATTGTGTACATGACCTATAGGTCATGTTTTTGATGTTGTGATAATGTTTTTTCAAGTTTTTTGATTGTGTATGTGCTAATAAGTGAAGAGTGATCAAAAAGGGTGTTTTGGATGCATTGTTTATGTGTGAAAGTTTGTGAGAGAATAAAAGGGAATGAGAGAAAGTAAGAGAAGTCCATAATTAGGTGTAGAAGACATCAGATTAGAGGTGGTGATTAGATCAAGGTATTTGAGTGGGTGATTAGTTATGTAGGGGGTTGTTTCCTCCTTATGGGAGGGTGTCTCACTAAATTAAGGAATGGGTGTTCCTTGATTAGTTAGTGTTGGTATAAATGTTGAATCTTGTCCTTATAGGACTATACTACATATTGTAAGGTTCAGTGGGTTTTATCCCCCAAGAGTGTTTCTCACATATATCATGTGTTATGTGGTTGATCTTTCTTTATATTTATTATTCATTACAATGGTTAATTTTTATGCATCATGATTTTATGTGTTGAATGTTTAAGAGTTGGGAATTGAATTAGATTATTTGGCATCACTGATTCACCCCCCTCACAGTGATTGTAACTATAAAAATTGGTATCAGAGCAGGACCTTCTATGCAATTTTAATCAATTGAAGGTGATTCAAGGTGTAATATCAGTAAAAAGGAAAGTTATTCAAAAGAAAATATCATCATTTTTTATGAAGAAGTTTTCCATAACAATAGATAAGAAGAAGATTTATATGATAGTGAGGAAGAATAATTTAATTTAGAAGTTAAGCTCATGGGTGCACTTGGTGAACTAAATGAGTAAAAGAAGAGGAATCATAAATGAGGAATACAATCAAAGGTCTTAAAGCATAAGTCAGGTCTCTTGAGGAGAGTTTGTTAGGTAAGTCTATGAGAGATGAAAAGGATAATCAAGAACTGGTCAAGTCTATGAAAGAGAAAGCATGTAGTTTAAAGGATGACATGGCTAAATAAGCTAAGGAGGATAAAGAGACCATCAAAATCTTAGAATTTAATTAGAGGTTGTAAGTTCAATCATGAGAGCCAAAGAAGATGAATGTGTTCAGTTGAAGGATAATATTATTTACTTGAAGGATGAGCATGAAAAGGTCATAATCAAGATAGGAAAGATAAAAGAAGAATAAAAGAGATAAAAATAAGGCAAAGAGGATGGTAGAAAGAAAGAAAAAAAGTCAAATTAGATCAAAGGTAAAATGAAGAAGCCATTCAAACAACCAAATGCTTCAAGGCATGCCAAATATTTTTTGGGCCATTATTTTATTTGTCATCTTATTGGTCATAGGGTAAAGGACTATGTAAGAAGAAGAATTAGTCAAAGGGATATCACTATCATATTCAAACAAAATATATGAAAGACATTATTTTCTATAGTTGTCAAAGATTTGGTCATAATGATAGGTTATGCAAGAAAAGACCATCAAGTCAAGATAAGTTCAATTAGGCTCACAGAGTGCCAGAAAGAAGACAAGCTAGATATATCAATGCAATGCGCTATTAATCTTAGAGTCATTGTTATGCATACAATCAGTTTAGCCACATTATTAAAGAATGAAAGAAGAGAATAAACTAGTCAAAGAAAGATCATAATCATCATCAAGTAAAAGGTATGATTTATTTTTTTGTTTTAAATGTCATAGTGTTGGTCATATTACTAGGTATTGCAATAATAGGTTGAATGAGTTATCAAAGAAAAAAAAGGTGTATGGAGCTCCTAGTGTGTAAGGAATAGGTCACAAATGGTTTTAGAAACCTAAGCCTATTAGGAGAGATTAGATTGAAACTACAGATGGTTTGTTTGCCATAATAGACATGAAGGAAATTCAAGAGTTTTTGTTGTCTGCTTTTGTTGACAAGTCTGAAGCAAAGAATGAAGTTAAGGATCCATTCAAAGTCAATTTGATAATGAGTTAGGATTGCAAGTCAAATGAGAGTATGGACATATGGGAGTCTCTTGAGTTTTTGGATTTTTAGTCTCACTATGTTAAAGGGGTGTCTCTCTAGGATTCAAGGAGATACTTTACAAAAAGAGGAAGCATGGTGGATGTTTGTTGGGTATTGGATGGTGTTACATGGCAATAAATCCTTGAAGGTGAATTATATTATAATAAAGGTATGGATGTGATCAGATTTCATCCATAGTTGGTCTCTTGAGGTATCTTAATTTTGTGTAGTGCCTTGAAAGTACTTAAGATCTTGATTTTAGGTGAGTAATATGGTGACTCTAGAGAGAGGACTTGTAGGACCTAGAAGTTTAGAGATTGGTATGGTTTTAGGGAGAGCTAACTTAGGTCTCTTGAGTGTGGTATGCTGTTTTGACATGTTTCTTGTGAGAAAGATGTGTCAAGGAGTAGATCTTGGTTGTATATGTGGTCATGATCTAAGGAGGATCATTTTTGAGATGATTTAGTTTGATAAATTTATGTTATTGGTATGATTCATTAGCTTAAGTAGAGAAACTTAGCTAAATGTGTGAAATCAAGGATGATGAGTTGTGAATATATTCTATTGCATAGAAATATAGAAGACTAAGTTGATATGGAGTATGAGGAGAATTCATTTTCATGAAGAATGTCTCAAATTTTCGTAGATGATAAATTGTGCTTGCTATGGAATTAGGGGGAGCTAACTCAGATAGTTTGAGAGGCTTTAAGAGATGTGAATGACGTAAGGGGGAGAATATGTGAGATGTTATAGAAATGGTAGAGATAAGAATAAATAAGATATAGATGTGAACTCAATCATGTTAATATGATGACTTGATCAAACCAAGTTAGGTGATTTGACAATGTATTAAATCCTCATGTATAAAAAAAAAAGGAGTTTTGTAAATAGTTAGGTCCTATGATCATAGGAATATATAGTAGAATTTGGAAGACAAAATAGAGTTGAGATAAGTTAAGTTTGATTTTTAAAAGTGGATAAGGTGGATTGGTAATGGTAGAATGTTGTCATGACGAATTTTTTGTGTTTTGGCATGTTGACTGTTGTATGTACAAGGTCTATAGGCTGGGTATAGAGATTTCTAGGTGTCATTTGAATAATTTCAAGTTGTGAATGTGTATTATTGGGATATAAAGGTGCGTTTAACTCATTCAAGTGTGTTCTATTTGATTTCAATTTTTGAATGTCTTTTGTGTGCAATTGGAGAAGTTTGTTTGCTCTCCGGTTTCCTAGTTTGTGCTTAAGGGTATGCAGGTTAAAAAAACCATGGTATAAGAAGTATGGGTTACTAAAGGATTATAAGATCAAAATTATGTTTATAAGTGTGTATTGATGACATATAATTATGAGAAAAGTTTCAAATATAGGCATTAATTGGAAGGTGGTGTGTTGATTGAGTTTTTCTTATAAACCTAATGTTTTTGCTCATGTTGGAAAAATGGTTCACCTAATGATTTGAGATTTGAGGATTTATAATTAGTTTAAATGGAAAAATGGGTGATCAAAAAGTCTTTCATAGTATTTTTTAAGTGCATGTATGGTTTTATGTGGGAGGATTTGTGTAAATGGAGGGTTAACTAGTCAGTATGTTTGTGAAGGAAGTATGTCACAGAGGAAAATTTGAGTGTTTTTTTTTGGCATGAATGAGGTGGTATATGATAATTATATAGATATGAAATTTCAATCCATGAAAGTTCATACATAGAAATTTATGGTCTCTTTAAGGTCTAGGTAGGGCTACAAGGCCTATAAATAAGGCTAGTATGAAGAAGTGGACTTTTGGGTCATTTTATCCAAAAGTATAAGGTGATAAAAGGGTGCCTAAGCTAAGGTGACTTAAGGGAGTCCCTCTTAATTTTTTCAAGGTGAGTTCATGTAGTTTTTATTGCTCTTATATATTTTTCCTTCATAGAACAAAGTTTGATCAAAGAAGAGTGTAGTCATGGAGCATGTTTGAGAAGCTCAAGGTAAGAATAGGTATGAAAAATATTAGGGGGAGTTTGTATCATCTCTCAAAGGTGGTCCTTTCATATTCTTGTTACTTTAAGTCTTTTTAGGTCCACAAGATCAAGAGTTGAGATTGCTTTGTCATTATGTTAAAGAGGGAGAAAGTTCTCGAAGAGAGACATAGTCTAAGCATAAGATTTGTATTGATTTTTGACATCAATGGCAAAGGGAGATATTGTTGGAGGTTTGTAAATAATGTCTCCTAGGTGACCAAGGATGTTGATGATGTGTCATGTGTACCATAATGACAATGACAAAGTGTGCTTCAAGTGTGCTTTAGTGTTCTTGCATGGTTATCTAGTGGTTGGATTAGTAAGGAAATTAATGGATGTTTTTGATGGTGTGGAAATGTTTTAGAGACCTTAAGGGATGTTATGAATGCTTAGAATGCTTATGAAAGTAAACAAAATTCATCAAAACAATCATATGAATGTCTAAGATTAAGTAGCCATCTTGATAGATAAAGTTGAGTGAGAATATTGATGATGTCATATTTCACACATGTGAAGGTTTAAAGAATATATTTATTTATGGATAAATTCCCCTATGTGAGGAGATCATATGGTTCAAATTTTAGGTCTAGACACGGAGCATAACATTAGTTCTTAAGGTGCAAAGTTGGCCTCTCATATAAAGTTCACTAAGTTCCCATAACCAAATTTAAATTATTGAAGATCTATGATGAACATTTAATTGGATCACATATCTAGTTATGAGAATTTAATATGAATAGATAAGGATCTAATGGAGCATGTAATCTTGTCAGTAGTGATCCAATAGTGCATATTTAGTCAATATGTCAAAGAGTCTAAAATTGCATGCACTGGTGATAAGTGTCATAATCTTGGATTCTTTGACAAAATATAAAAAACATGTAGGTGTTTATACATATAGAGATTGATGGTGCAGGTTGAGTCAAAGAGTCAAATGTGTAGAAGACATGAAAAACTTCCAAGTGGCACAATCATGAGAGCTTGGATTGAAGATCAATAGTGAGTATTACAAGGTAAAGATCAAGCCATTCCCAAGGAGATTGATGGTGAATATTTATTAAAATTTTCCAAGGAGCATGAGATGAGGTCAAAGTTTCCAATTTTTAACATTTACATAGTGACTGTTGGCTTTTAAATTTAATAAAGGAAAAACTAGTGTTTAGTATTTCGCTTATATCTTTTGATCTAGGATGAATTTGAAGGTAATGTAAAAATCAAAGTTGAAGATGAATTAAAGTTTCATATAGATAAGTGAGTTTTAAGGTTTTAATGTTCACACAATCAAATTTATTAATCTCTAAAATTAACTATGTGTTTGACATGTTTTGTAAGTGACTTAAAAATGATAATCGAGTTGTTCTTGATAGTGTCTTGATGGTTCAATATGAACTAACAATTTGAGAGTGTTTTAGACTCCATGAATACTATATGTATGGATTGTGTAGGTTTTAAAAATACATATTTATTGTGAAAAAGGCTTAGAAGTTGACTATTTTTGTTGAATGCACTGGCATATTGAATGACCACTTGACAGAAGTGTGTTGAAAGCGTTCTGAGTAGAATTGAAGAGGAAAATGGCCATGGAGGTGTTATATAAGTCTATATTGCTTATGAAAATTCATTTTTTGTCATATTTTTCCACTAATTAGATATATATATTTAAAATAGCTTGACTATATTTTGACTACGTGTGAATAGTCTGAGTGGTCATTTATAGAGAGTTGAATGGAGTGCTTAGAGCCTATGTTGAAGTGTATAAAGAACATATAAGAGTAGAATAAATATTTAAGGGTTAAAACATGTGATATAATCATATGTATATGTTAATTAATTGAGTGATTCAAAATTTTGTGACTATGTTTTTTGTATATGAAGACCTGAAGAGCAAGGATACCTAATTGGTAGGTTCAAGTGTTGAGTTGGTGTTCCAAATGGCATAAACACATAAGGGACTTCTCAAGGGGATATTGGAGATATTTTTGATTTGTTCAAATAATTTTTAAAGGATAAATGTGGTCCAAATGGTCTCACATGTAACGTGTGAGTGTGAAGGTCTAATTGTTTTAAGTCTCACCAAGACCTAATGGTGGTTTGGGGCTAATAAGGTAATGGCCAACATATGCAAATGGATTTTGAGATATGTCTTAGCATGATATAAGTATTAAGGATTAAGGAAATTGATATGGTTGGCCAATAATATAATATTCATGAAGACTCTATAAAGTGTGAAAGCAAAGGTGATGGTTTCTAGACTTGAGTGTGTAGAGTTGAGTTGTGAGTGTGAAGATTATTGCAAAGGAGATAACATTTTAAATAGAAGTTACAGGTCATTGAGGACCAATAGAGAGTGAAAAGTATTATTCATACCTATCTTATCAAGGTTATGAAGGTGAATACATAGGTCATTGGACCTAATGAGCCTAAAAGAGGTAGATTTAGTGAGTAAGCCCTAGAGGTTGATTGAGTGAGTGTGCTTAGTGGATGGATCGAAGAGAAATGTAGGTTAAGGATTGTATACATGACCTATAGGTCATGTTAATGTTTTTATATATTTTCTAATTGTATATATGATAAGAAGTGAAGAATGTTCCAAAAGGGTGTTTTAGATGCATTGCTTGTGTGTGCAAGTTTTTGAGAGTATAAATGGGAAAGAGAAAAGTAATAAAAGTCCATCATTAGGTGTATAATGCATTATATCCAAGGTGGTTATTATATCAAGGTAGTTAAGTGGGTGATTAGTTGCCTAGGGGGTTGGTTCTTCCTTTTGGGATGGGTGTCTCACTAAATTAAGGGATGGGTGTTCCTTGATCAGTTGGTGCTAGTCTAAATGTTGAATCTTATCTTTATATAAATATATTCCATATTATAGGTTTTATTGGGTTTTATCCCCCAAAAGGTTTTCCCACATATATCATGTGTTATATGCTTGATCTTTCTATATATTCCTTATTCACTACAATGTTTAATTTGTATGCATCATGATTACATGTGCTAAATTTTTAAGAGTTGGGAATTGAATTAGATTATCTATAATCACTAATTCATGCCACTATTAATGATTATACCTATAAAAACTTTGTCAATTGAATTTTACTTATTCCATATAATCAACCTATGTTTATCAAAAATTACATCTAGAACTAGAATAGATAGGTACCTTTGAAAGTCATTTCCAGTGATGTAGGACATGATAATTTCATGATAAATATGTTTCAAGAAGGAATATTTTGTAATCTTATTAGTAAAAAACAAGTCCAATAATAGGTTGATGAAAGGATTGACCTTAAACTTTAGTCACCACATAGTGTATTATTTATCTCTTAAGAGGCAATGCGTATGTAACTAGTTGATGTTGTATGGGTGATAGATTTCCTTTAGGTAAAATTGAATATACAAAATCAAAAATATCCCATAATTATAAGTAATTGGTGTACCTATTGTCAAAAATTGTTTCATCACACACTGTGTCTATGAGCTCTATTAAATATTTGATAGAGAGTGGGGATGGTGGAAGTGCTTCTTTGAAGCTCTTGGATGATGATGCCATTAATATTATATGGTTTTATTAAAGTATATTTCATTATACTATGAAAAATACTTTCTACTAGTTGTTTGTTTGTAATGGATTCACAGATAGTTAGGGATTTCATTTGTATAATATCAATTGAGTTTGAACTAGTTTGTAAGTAATGAATATGTCAATGGATGCACATCATGTATATATCCTTTTGCATTCAATTCTAATTTGTGCTCTTTTAATTTCTAAATTTCATATTTTTATTTTACCTACACTTCAAATATTATTAATTAAGTTGGTAGGTTATGTTCTTTGGAAAGTGTCAGGAAGTAGTTTCACTTTGTTGGCTATGTTTAGCAAGATTTTGGTAGTTGGGAGTCAGGAGTGTGGTTTTGTGTTGGGATTAAGCCAAAAAAATGTTTGAACAAAATATACAAACACAAATCCCAAAAAAAATGCTTGAAGACCCAAATATGTCAAAAAAATGTTTGAAAAAAATTTGTGATCAAAAGCCCCAAACAAAACCTCTAAATAAAAATAAAAGCTGCTGATGACTATTTCAAATAAATTCTATAATGAAAAGTCCAAACAAAAGGTCCAAATAAAAATACCAACACTAAATGTTTGAATAAGAATTTATAAATAACTAATTCCTTTAGAACATTGTTCGAATAAAATATCTGATGTAGAAAATCTAAAAAAAAGTTTGATGAATAAAATATGAACAAAAGTCATGAATAAAAAACCTGATGAGAAAATACCAAAAAAATCTTCTGATGAATAAATTTTAAACATAAGTTCTGAATAACAAATTTCTTATAAATAAGGATTGAACAAAATGTCTAAAGAAAAGTTTTGAATAATTTATTTGAATAAAACTATGTCTAAAAACTTACATAGTACAAAACTACTAAAATTCATTCATAAGTTAGTCCAAAATTTATAATACCATTATTTGTATTTCCACATGTAAATATTAAGAAGTAATCAAATATAACCTGCACATCTACATAGAGGAAGAATTAACAAACAAGGCCAAATCTCAAACAAAGTACGTCCCTATTCATTCTTTAAAAAAGGGGAATGTTTGGTACAACACCTAATAACCATTTAATTGGGTGTGAACTCAAATTTATTTCCCAAACTTATGTGAGTGATCTAGTAAATAAATATGAGATTGGTGAATAAAGAGGGAACACATAGAACATCATGAAATGTCCGATCATTTACTTCAATGGATCTACTCCCACTAATTTTAGTGGAAGTATCATCACCTAACAAGATGTAAGGCATAACAATATGATCCAAGGATGAGAACATGTCCTATGATGAATCCATTTTGTGTGATTCACCAAAATTAGTAACCCATGTGAAAAGTTGGGATGTAATTGCAATAAGTGATTTTACATTATCTTTTCCCTTATTACAATTTTTAGCCTTAGAAGACTCCTGAACTAATGAAATATGATTAAAATAATTAGGGAAATTTATGTTTTTCTTATTAAACATCTTATTCAACTGGTCAATATACTTATTCATGTATTTGGATTCATCATGCCAATATTTATTATGTTAGCCACATGTGAGTCACTCTTTCTTATGTTTCCCATATGAAGAGGAGGACTCTTTTAATGCTTTGGGATTAACATCAAATTTTTAAACCTTTATTTTATTTTTTGGAATAAATATGACTTAGAGGGGGGTTAATAAGTATTTAAAACCTTTACTTCAATTATACTTAAGCAATCATGAGCATTCATTCAAGTATGTAGATCAAACAATGACTAAGTAACCATTCACATATGCATGAAACATAAGAACACAAGATAACACAACTTATCTATAGGAAAATACAAAAGGGATGAAAACCTAATGATATATACAAATGGAATATAATATTATAAGATAAACACCAAATTTATTGAAGCACCCACTTCACATGGACCACCAACCCTAACTAGCTAAGCACCAACCTAGTTAGGTTTTAACAAGCACCAAATTGCAAAGATGCACCAACACCTAGATGAATCAACACCAACCCATCAAGATGAAGTAATTAATAATATTCATAATACCTTATTTATCATATAACAAATGGTGATCTCCTTCCTCATCTCTTCACATACTTCTATCCCTCTCAACTGGCCTCTAGCCTTCTTTTCTCAACTAGGCCTCTTATTGACTTGATTAGGTCATATGACCTTGATCTCATATGAATAAACTTTTTAAAAACATCATAAATAATCATTTATAATATTTTATTGGTAATAATACCTTATTATCACCAATATATTATCTTATTCTCTTACACTCTTCACACATCAATAGGCCTAAAATTGCATAGTATTTATATAAGTCTCTTGTTCATATCCTTCTTATTTGGACAAACACCCTTAAATTATTAGTTAAAACATGAAATATATATTATTAAATCTCATACACATGGATAAAATTTTATTTTAGTCCCTTTAGGTCTGACCTATCTCAGTTAGGTCTTATCTCACCTTTAGGTCTCATGGAGACCTATTCCCATTAGGTCTATTTAGGACACATTACACTTTTCCTTCCTTAGTACACATTAAAACACATTATACATCAGTTAAAATTAATATTAAACTCAAATATACCCATTTTAACCTCATATAGGATTCATAACACTTTCTATCTCAAACCACTACTTGAAGCACACCATTAGTATTGTTCATATTAGGCCTGTGCATACTCAAAATGTCTTTCTTAAATAACTGAAGCACAAACACAAATTTGACATGAAGCCATGGAAAAAAATTATAAATACAAAATATTAATGACCTTAATATCATAAAAATATTATTTATACTTCACAACTTAGGGTAAACTTATTCAAACCCTTCTCTGTAATTAGCCCACATAGAACTGTCAACTAGCCTCAAAATGTAGTCATGAAAATTTGATCTTCAACATCTAAAAAATAATTCATATGACCAATAAAACCTTAAATATATTATTTTACACACATATATATATATATATATATATATCCCTATAAATTACAAATATCATAATGTCTAATGCCAAATATTAGTCTTGTAGACCAATTTGTTGACCTTCTCTCTCACAATCCTTACTCTGCTTGACAAGCCATTTTGGCTTCAATATTTCAAACTCTTATAATAAATTAAAAGATTATTAAAAGGATATATAGGTAATTAAATCCCAAAAAAACATGATGTGCATTAAATCCATTAATTTATGGCAAAGATCCTCCAACTCATCACTACAACTTGCTTACCCAGATCTACCAGTTTACCTTCAAACACAATTATGATGATAATGAACTTCAACACCTATGTAGACACTTTAAAATATTTCAAATTCATGTGGATAATATTATGAGATAATTATATCAATATAAAATATAAGGATACCTTGTTTAAATTATAATATATATATCTTTTATACCAATCTCATAACCTTACACCTTTACTGTCTCATCTGCACGAGATAAGTCAACTTATGAGCAACATTTTTATCATATCTATTGACCTCAAAAAAATATATCCAAATTTAACATGCATTAAATTTCTTTAAAAATATATTCATCTACTTGGATTCATCCCTAATCCATGATAACACATCCTTAATCACATTCTCACTTCTACCTGGTTTTCTCATTATTTGAACCATTAGGCCTTTTAGTGATAGGTCAACATGTATGACCAGTTTAGAATATATGAGAGGTACAATACACTTAAAAACCATCATGGACAGTAAATACAAGTCTCAATCTTCAAAAATCATCCTTTTATCAACTTTGACTTGGTCAAATCTGACTACTACAATAAATCTTTAAGAAATAAGGCCTTTCTTATAGGGCCACTCACTCACTTAACAAACTAATTACACATAGAGGTGTCTGTGAGAGTTTATTACATGATATAATATCTTAACTATCCATAAAAATCCATTTTGATAATTTTAGAACAAGATCATTCATATAAGGTCATTATTAGGGTTCTTTGAGGGTTTAAACCATCTTTCAATATTAATGATCATTCATAAATCTTAGCTCCTCATTCTAGAAACCAATTCTTGGATATTTGATCTAAAAATATTACCCATATACCATGAATATATTAATTTCTCATTAAAATTTTACACATGCCAATGAACACTTTAAAGTTCTTATCGGGTTGAGAACCCTCCATTCTATACACTCAAGAGACCTTAAAGCACTTTTTCTTGCCTTAAGCTTAAAAATTTGACCTAAAACTTGGTAAAAATATTTGAAAAAACATGAAATACCTCTAAAAATTCTCATTTTTCCATTCTTATCTTTAAATGTGAAACTCATACCTCATTTGGCCATGTTATCTCTCTTTGCTCTCTAGGCCTTGACCTATAAGTCAAAATAGGTCTTGAAAATGACCTTCTAACCACTATCAAAGATCTCAAAATATCATTTAAAAACTCAAACTACATCTATCATTCTCAAAAAATAATTTACATCCTTCATAGGCCTTGAAAACTCCTCATGACACCTCATTAGGTCAAGTAAGATCTATAACTAATCTAGTTACATACTAGGCCTGTAAGACCTACCCTTGTAATCTTACCTTGAGATTAACCTAAGTTATCCAAAAAATTATAATCATGATGAAACAATGTTATACATCCTCTTATGCATATATGCATTCATATCACCATATCATTAAGCTCATATCTTTTCACAAGGTCTCTTCATGCAATGACTAGTGTCATGACTAGGCTTCTCAAGATCTTGAAATTTGTCAACTAACCTTGAAACACTTATTAATACTTATACACATTACTCACATGAATTTAATTCTAATTATACAATATCATACATTTGTATATACCTCTCTATGCTCATCAGGTATATGCTCATGATATGACTATGCTTTTTATGATTGGGCTTCTCAAGACACCTTATATTCAAGGACTAATACTTTAAAACATGATTAACTTGACCTAAAAATTAACATAAAACTTATAAGAATAATAAGGTTGAATTCAATTTATCTTTCAATATAGATACATTAGGTTGCCTTCAAATTCTCTTTTGTCACCTAGCTTCCTTGTTATATCAGGCACACAAGCTCATATCTGACACACCATGCAACTTGAAATCACTGACATCAAGCTTGACATTAATGACAAAACTTATCAACGAAATCCATTTTTTAAATTTATGGAAAAACATTATTCAAACTGATCACTCTCATATCCCCTAGTCTGGTCAATCTACTTATTCATGGATTTGGATTCAGCATGCCAATATTTATTACATTAGCCACATGTGAGTCACTCTTTCTTGGGTTTACCATTTGAAGAGGAGGAATATTTTGATGATTTTGGATTAACATAAAATTTTTTACACTTTATTTTATTTTTTGGAATCAAGATGACTAAGAGGGGAGGGGTGAATCAGTCTTTAAAACCTTTACTTTAATTCTACTTAAGCAATCATGAACATTCATTCAAGTATGTAGATAAAAAAATGACATCATATGAAACTCCTTGGTACACATTAAAACAAATTATACATTATGGAAACATCATATTACACTAAAATATACCCTTGATAACCTCATCTAAGATTCATAACACTTTTTATCTCAAACCACTACTTGGAGCACACCATTAACATTGTTCATATTACACCTGTGCATACTAAAAAATTATGTCTTGAAAAACTAAAGCATAAACACAAATTTTAAAAAACATATATAAAAAAATATTAATTACCTTAGGGTCATCTCCATATTCTTTAAACTTAAAAAATTAGGAAAAAATTAATCATAGCCTTCTCTATAAGTAGCCCACTTAGAACTGGTAACTGGCCTCAAAACACAGTCATGGAAAATTGATCTTCAACATTTTAAATAATAATTAATATGACATATGACACATTAAATATATTATTTTACATCTATATATCCCTCTCAAGTACAAATATCACAAGGTCTAATGCCAAATATTGGTCTTGCAAACCAATTTGTTGACCTTCTCTCTCATAGTCCTTACTCTATATGACAAACCATTTTGGATTTAATATTTAAACCTATTAAATTAACTTTAAAGATTATAAAAATGATATATAGGTCACTAAAGACAAAAAAATAACATCATTTTAATTATATCCATTAACTCTGGGCAAAGAGCCTCCAAATCGTCATTGCATCTTACTTACCTAGATCTACGAGTTTACCTTCAAACACAATCATGGTGATAATGACATTCAAAACCTATGTAGACACTTTTATATATTTAAAATACATGTTTATTATCTTATTATATCATTATATAAATATAAAATAGAAGGATACCATGTTCAAATGATAATATTGGTCTTGTAGACCAATCTCATAACCTTACACCTTTATTATCTCATCTACACTAGATAGGTCAACTTATGAGAAACATTTTCATCATATATAATAAGATAAAATCCATATATATAACATGAAAATGTATTAAAAGTTTTTAAAAATATATTCATGTACTTGGATTCATCTCTAATCCATGATATCACATCCCTAATCACATTCTCACTTTTGTCTGGTTTTCTCACTATTTGCACCATTAGGCCTTTTAGAGATAGGCCAAATTATATGAATAATTTAGAATATATAAGAGATAAAATATTATCATAAACCAAAATATAAAATAAATAAAATTCTAAATCTTCAACTTTCATCCATTTAACAACTTTGACTTGGTCAAATCTTAGTGCTACACCAAATATCTGAGAAATAAAGCATTTCTTGTAGGGTCCACTCACTCACCTAATAGACCAATCATACCTAGATATTACTAAAAGATTTGAATACATGATATAATATCTTAAATATAAATACCAATATATTATAATCACTTTAGAATAATATCATTCATATTAGGTCATTACTAGGGTTCTTTGAGGGTTTAAACCATCTTCCAGTCTTAACGATTATTCATAAAGCTTATCTCCTCATTATAGAAACCAATGATTGGAAATATGAGATAATAGTATTAAATATATACTATGAATATATTATGTTCTCATCCAAAATTTATAAATGCCAATAAATACTTGAAAGATTTTTTAAGGTTGAGAACCCTCCATTCTATGCACTTAAGAGACCTTAAATCACTTTTTTGCCTTAAACTTCAAAATTTGAATTTAAAATTGGTCAAAATATTTTTTTAAAAATGAGATACCTATAAAAATTATCATTTTTATTTATTTATCTTGAAATATAAAACTCATACCTCATTTGTCCATGATTTCTCTCTTGGTTCTTTAGGCCTTAACTTGTAAGTCAAAATAGGTCTTGAAAATGACATTATAACCATTGTCCAAGATATAAAAATCTCATGTGAAAGATAAAAAAACCTATTTAATGATAAAAAAATAATTTAAATATTTCATAGGCCTTGAAAACTCCTCATGACACCTTATTAGGTCAGGCAGGATCTAGAACTAGTCTAGTTGCATACTAGGTCTGTAGGACCTACCCTTGTAGGATTACCCTAATAATAAATTTAGTGTTAAAACTAATTATAATAATGATTAAAAAACCTTATAAATCATATTATGCCTCTATGAATTCATATAATCAAGCCACTAAGCTCATATATTCTCACAGGCTCTCTTTATGTAATCACTAGTGTCATGACTAGGCTTTTCAAGCTCTTAAAACTTGACAACTGATCTTCAAACACTTTTTTAAAGATAATACACCTTTATCACATGAATTTAATTCTCCTTAGACAATATCATACCTATTTACATACCTCTCTATGCTCATCATGCATATTCTCATGATATGACTATGCTTGTTAGGATTGGGCTTTTTGAGACATCTTGTATTCAAGGACTAGTAATTGAAAACATGCTTAATTTGACCTAAAATTTGAAATCAACCTTAGAAGAATCATTAGGTTACCTTTAAATTCTCTCTTGTCACCTAGTTTCGTCATCATATTAATGTAGGGGGATCAATCATATTGTACAAAATAATCATGTTTAGTTGATTTTGGTTCTCTTAGTATGACTTAGAAGGCATTAGGGTCATTAGGTTAGTCAATTAGTGAGTCTTTTTATCCCTTTCAGATTTTACATCAAAAAGAGGCATTTGAAAATTTGAATTTATATAAGTATGTTAGGAGTGATTTTATAAAGTGTCAAGTTGTCAAATTGCTTGTGTAGAGTCCTAAAAGAGTCTAGGTTAGTTTGGTAAGGTGTTTATACATATATTTCATGAGGTGTTATAAGTTAAAATATGGAATGTAACATCCATGTGTTAGTTGTCAAGAATTAGTTATTGAAAGAAAGTAGTTTCTTTTTTTGGTAATAGTTTTGGTTTTACATAGAGATAAGTCTCTCATAGGATAGGTAGATTACAAGTTAGGAAGTGAGAAATTTAGTTTTGAGTGATGGAAGATAGGGGTATAGAGGAGATAGAGTGAATGAAAATAAAATCCCTTATATTTTATCTAGGGGATAAACTTGTTAATGTACATATTCATATAATTAATGAATTTTACATATTTTAAATGATTATATTATTCCATGTTTGGATATTTCTTTGTGACCATAATTTTATGTATGGAATTTTATAAGTCTATTGAAACAAGATTCTAGATTGCATGTTATAAGTAACAATTTTTTACAGGGTTGAAACAAGAAGCCTATGTAAATATGTGAGTGAATGGAGGTTTTCATAAGATAAAGATAATGAGTAAAGACACCTTGAAGGATTCAAAACCTTGGAATAATGTTATTATACTTTATTGGTAAGCAAGCATGCATTGAAGCACTGTATTTTCCTTGTTTTAGGTAGACTATGACTAGAACCCTATAGGAATTCTATTTGTCTAACATAGGCAAGAACCTTGTTTGGATGATGGATTAGTGTATTATTGATAGTTGGTTATAGTATTATGATGAGATAAAATTACAATGGGTAGTGAAAGGATTTGGATAATAGTTACCAGCACCTTTGGTAAGCCAAATTAGATATAACCCTTTTTGTTGATAAACAAGTAGTCTATGTGAGTTTTGTTAAATATAAAGTCAAGAAATATATTTTAATATTGAATTTACATGGAGTGGTTATAGTGTTGATATAATGTATAAATATATCAGGAAGGAGTGAAACCTTTGAATAAGTCTTAAGAGGTGTCAGATGAGTCTTTTTGTATGTAGACCCTATTTTAAGGTCCTATTGTCACTCAGATATGCACCCTTGAAGGAGATGACATGGATCTCCTCATCCAAGTGGAAAAATTTAATCACCTCTAGGATTTTGGGCAGCCTAAAGAATGAGGTGAGTCTCTAGATATGGCTAGCTCCCTTGATGTACCACTATGGATCAAACTACAACTAAACTTTGTGGGGTGAAAAGGGAGAAATAAACTGAAATCAAAGCTAAACTAATGGAGGTGATACACCAAATTTATTGATGAAATCCAACCATTTTCATATTAAAATTGAGATCAAGCAACAAACCAAACATACACTTTCCCAATCTACAACTTCTCACATCAATGTTACATTGTGAGGTCAATATGAACATCTAGGATAGGAGGACTAGACAAGAGGACTTTAATATCACTGATCAAGAGATAAACTCACTTAATCCTTGATTTATCCCAATAACACTTCACATGACCTAAAAGAATTTTTATAACTGTAAATACGTTGCAAGAATGAGTTAACATGCTAAGGAAACAAGAGTGTCACTTAAACAAAATAAAAACTTCAAGTACACAAACTAAGTATAGTCATGGGAGAGGTAATACTTAGTAAATTTATTGATCAAAAGCTATACAAATGAGTAGGGATTTTCCATGCTTAGGTGGAACATCCCATACAATGACAAAATGGCTAACTCTTATAGAGTTTGAGAGAGAGAGAGAGAGAAAGGAGGTCCAAGGGTCACAATGACAATTTTAAAGCTAATAAATTTAGATATACATGCATGATAATAAGGTATGGGTCAAACCATGCAAGGCAAGGAAGTAAAACTATCAATTTAAGTAATCAAAGTTAGGCAAAGTGGCACAAAACTCTTTTTGCACAAAAAAAAATGACTTCATGATTAGGCATATTTTAATGTCCTATAACTAATTAGGAATATTAAAAATTATTGTAATGGAAATTTATGCTCTTATAAATGCCTCTTCATTCATTAGTTACATGCTTAGTTTTTTGGAAACCTTTGAAAAGTGAACCATCATCATTTGTTGTCTAAAAAATTACCCCTTCATGTACTCTACACACTTAGCCTCAAATTTGACATAATTTGACCATGAAAATCCATGGGATAGGTTAAATTAAAATTTTAAAGAGCATCCATGGCCTTGGAAACATCAAGCAAGTTTTAAAATTAGTTTAAGTGAAGATTTTCACCCCTCTCACTAGCTTGTGCATTAGGCCAGTTTTGATTGGCAAAGTTGAAGGAACTATTTGAGAAACTTAGGGATATTTTAAAGGAGTTAAAATTAAATAGGGAGTTATCTTAAGTCTCATTATTTACATCTATTTGCTTTTCATCTCTTGAAACTTTATACAACCTACAAAACACACAAAATAGTGAGAAAATGCCTACTTCTAGCCTCATCCATACAATTTGATATAATTAATTGGAATTTTAAGGATATTTATTCAGTAATATTAAACTTAAAATAGGTATTATGGTCATAATGTGCCATTTTATTGCATATCCAAGCTCATTTTCCCAAACTAGTCACTAGATAGGGTTTAGTAGGGTTTTAGGCCTATTTTTGGTCTTAAAGTTGGTTCATAAAGATCCAACATCCAAACTACAAAATAATTATCTAAATATGATATTAATATACACTATTAACTTCCCCAAATTCCTTTTAGTCCAATATAAAACCTCTAATAAGATATGCGATTTTAAAGTGACTTATTCGAGCTCTTCTTTGCACCTTTTGCATGCTTAAGTTAATTCCTGAGCCAAAAGTGACCTTAAAATTTGATATTTATAAAAAACCTTTAATGACCTTAAAATAATGATAAATTTAACTATAAGTCTCATTTAAACGTGGAAGTGTAAATGACTCCTTGTTTGGGCATTAAGCCTAATTATGCTTAAGGAGGTTTGACTACAAACCTGATGGACTAAAGTAACCCGTATGGTTTAAAACATTATTTATTAGTTTAAAATGTTTTCATAGGTTCTATAAATCTTTTAAAAATCACTTAAAAGTATTCCTATCTTCTAGTTCATCACTTCACCTCTTTTCCTCAAAACCGCCAATCTTGTGCATAAGGGAAGTGCCCTCTATCTGAGACAAAATAGAGGGAAATTCCCATATTTTTCTCTACAAAATAAATATTTTATGGTATTAATAATATCATATAAAGGATATATACCAATTTTTATCTCTTTTTATGGTTATTTTACCATCCAAACTCTTAAGACCCAATATAGACTATTTGGAAGGCAGTTTGTGTGTGTATTTGGAGTATAGGCTATGTGTTAATTGATTGGGATTATCATCCTTAAATATTTAAATGTAAAAAGATTTTTTATTCTATAATAATCTTTATAAATTTGTTTATCATATCAAATTCATAAACTCATCCTTTTATATGTTCATTACACCCTTGCCTAGGTGACTGAGTCCTTATTTGATTATGCATCCTACTATGGCTATGTACAAAGTTCGAGGATCCTGTGTAGGCCTTGTTATCATTTTTGAAAATATACATGACAATAATATTATTACCATTGAGGTGGTAAGACACTATTTTACTAAAATTTAACTCCATTCACCACACTAATGCACTTATTACCCCCAAAACTGGATCTCTGCTTGTTATGGACTGAGACTTTTTTGGGGTCTATTGTAGGTATTTAATAGCTTTATATACTTGATCATGGTGCCCATGAAATAATTTAAACACTATATAGATTAATTTAATGTATATTTCATCTTTAATCACATTTATGTCTCATTAGGACTCAAATAGTGCCTTTCCCTCTTGACTGAGACACTTTTCTCTTTGAGACCCTACTGTAAGTGAAAATAGGGTCTCAAAAGGGGTAAGTGGGATGGTTTGATGAGTAAAATGGGAATTTTTAGATTATTTTTGACACATAAAAATTATATCATCCTAAATTTATTTTTAATGGGATAAACACCATAAGGCATGCACAAAACATAGCTTCTTCACCCCAAAACTATCTGAACCCTATTTTGGACTGAGCCACTTTGCTCTTTGTAGGCCATTATGTTTCAAATGATTTTATTATGGTATTGGTATATCTCATTTAAACTTATTGAAGTCAAAATTAACTTTTTATTCTTGTAATCCACTTGACAATACTCAAACCAACACCAAGCTTTATGTCTAGGTTATTGATTGGGACACCACTACCTGTAAGAATATTGTCTATACAATGATACCTGTAGGTCTCTTTATGAGTTGGAACACATTATAACCTATTATTTTGGAAGGCCTATATTTTATTTTTTTGGTCCTTCACTATAAAGGTCATTAAAAACATGAAACAATAATTTTTTCTCCTTTAGTGCTAAGGTCATTTTGTAATACAAACCTTGTAGGACATTATTATATGCTTTCAATCATAAAATGGCAAATTTAGATCTTTTACTAACTACCTTCCTCTCAATTTCCTAACCCCAAAATTAGTGGTTGTATTTTCCTATGATATTAATACATTATCCAATCCTTATATGCATTTAAATATTTAGGCTTCATGTTTAAATAGGTCAACAAAAACCTCTTAGGCCTTTGTTTGCTCAAAATAGGGAATATGGGCCTGAGATCTCAGTTATCACATGGATGTAGTTTTCAACTTGATTTTTCCAAAATTTCCTTTGAATAAGTATATATTGTGAATTCACATTATATGACTTAAAATAGGCTTTCAAATCATGCTTCAATACTTCAATATGTTATCTCCATCTCTCTGCCATTACCACCTGTAGGTGGTATTTGCTCATACAAGTAGTAAGCATGATATTATCAGGAATAAGAATTATCTTAGGTATTGTGAATATGAAAAAAATATTTTAAATTTTACAATAGTTTACTTATAATAATGGAAAATTATAAGGTAGTCCAAGACTCCTTTAGTCAATGTAATTTTTTTTTGCAACCACATGTATATGCACACTTCAATGGCAAACCATGTGTATGTGTAGTCCATGCATACAATATATGAATATTTATTGGATAATAAGGTTTTAATATGGAGAGAGAGAGAGAGATAATATTATATTTAAAACATGTAAATTGTATTAGCACAACCCCTTATAACCATCCACAAATCATGAAAACTCAAAAAATAATGGGAACCTGCTCATCAATATAGAATACACTAGTTTGCATATTTGAGATGAATTAGTCATAAAATAAAACTAAAAATTAAAAAAAAAAATTATACATGAGGGTACATAGAAAACATCCTCTGGGTCAAATATGACCAATTGATTTGTATGGATCTATTCAAACTGAGGGAAAATTGATAGGGTGCATGGATGAGCAAGAAGATTTGCACAATCCACTTCAAATGGATGGTTCATGAATAAAAATTTAAAATTTATACAAATTATTATATTTATTTTAATTTAATTTAGTTTAAAATAACCTCCCAAAATATTTGGACCTAAAACCCTTTGTGCTGTTAGTACCAAGCAAAAAACTGAGTGTTACTTCAATTTGTCTAGAAAAACAAAAGAGATACAAAATGTTTTTAGCATAAAAATGGATGTTTCAGATAAAAAAATAATATATATTAGTTTTATGAATATTTTGAGACATTACATGACATTAACCCATGTGGCACACTTCTCAAGGATTTATACAAGTGTCCTTTTCTTCCTTTTCTTTAAGAAAACTGACCTTTCTCTAAATGAACCCACAAATTTTCAATTTTGTCAGTTTAATAAGACTTATAAGGACACATGGATCATTAAATAACATTTTAAAACTTGAAAATTTCCCAATAAACCTATAAAAAGCATTAAATGCACTATTTTTGACCCATAAAATGACCTATAAAACACCTCATGAAAATTAATTATACCCCCTTATAGGCCTAAAAATAATTTTTTTTACTAGGGATGCCCCAATTTGACCTAAAAGTCAAATTTGGTTAACATGTCCCACATGCAAAACTATGTCATGTAAGCATTATAAAATTCATGATTGACATGTGATAGGGGTTTTGAAAAAGTAATTACATATTTTTAAAGGTGTGATAATGTTTTATATATCTTTATATGGTCATTTTAGTGATTATAATCAAGTGAAAGTCAAATAACTCCCAGAAGAGGGCTCATAGTTCTATAAAAACCCTAAGTTAGAGTTTAAACCCAAAAAGTGTGATATCTTATGTTTCCACTGATATTATTGGATAAAAATTTGTAATATAATGGTTTTTGGAATGAGGAAAATTATTTTTTATGTTTTGGAAACATATGACATCTGTACATATGGATTCTCTTGACTGAGTTCTAAGGAGAGACCTAAAGACCTAATTAGGTTTGCAAGAAGCCTAAAAAAGGTATCTAAATAAAGAGTTGGCTTGTGAAATTTCATGGAGAGGTAATAAGGGACAAAGGATGTCATATTATGTGACCATTTTTACATTTTTGATTTATAATTGATGTTACCAGTTAGATTCATTAAAAAAATATTATTAGCCTTCATGAGAGATTATGGGTTTGATGAGCAAAGTAGGCAGTTAGGGTTGAGATATGAGTTGAAGAGGAATGAGTAACATTTTTTGAACATAAATGGAACTTTTCATGATGAAAAATGCACATGTGAAACCCTAGTTAAGATATAGGTGATTTAGCTAGTCTTTGAAGGCAAATTGCTAGCAAAAGAATTAAGAATGATTGAAATGAAGTATAAGTGAGGTTTATAAGATTCAAAGGCATAGATAAAAGGGAGTTTTAAGGTGATTATTACATAATATTTAGAATATAATAACCTTATATCTTATAATCAAGTTGATAGGTAAGATCAGAAATGAGAAGATTGAATGCATGAATGTAAAATGTAGGTATCAGAGTAAAGGATTGGCAGAGTATGTAAGATGATCTACATCATTTTGGTATCATAACACAACAAGGTCATGGGAAGAGAGAAATATAACAATAGGTAGCCAAGTTAAATTATTTTATTTGATTTTTCATTTGAGTTTTGATGCATTGATGAGATAGTACAAAGTGTGCACGAAGGTTGAGAAGTGTGGTAGTAAGCCTTGAACCAGCTAGGCTTGAGAAGAAGAGTGAGAGAGATGTTGAGAAGATTAAGAAAGAGCTCATAGGTGATCTTGAGGAGAGATAGAGTAATATGTGAAGGAAAAAATAATAAAGACTAATTTGAGGTTAAGGGAGAGAGAAGATACGCCAAATGAATGGTCATGATGTGGAAAGTGAGTGAAGGCTTGTCAGAAAGAGGTATAGGTCCAAATGAGGGTAATGAGTTGATAGAAATATTCAAGGATATGAGGAGAGAGAGAGAGAGAGAGAGAGAGAGAGAGAGAGAGAGAGAGAGAGAGAGAGAGAGAGAGAGAGAGAGAGAGAGAGAGAGAGAGAGAGAGAGAGAGAGAGATAAATATGGAATAGTTGATGAGATAATCTACCACAAGAAGAAGATGGTGCAAGATGACACCAAGAAGAGAGAGATGGAGAAAGAGATGGTAGAGATGAGGTAGTAGATGGATAATTTGTTGGTCATGCTATAGTATGTGAGATAAATGGGAAGACCATACTATGGATGGTTCATTATAAAGAAGAAATTAAAGTGGAAAATAAGGTAGAATATGAATAAAATAATAATGCAAGTCATGAGAGAAGAGAGAATGCAGAAGTTATGAAAACAACTCAAAAGAGAGATGCAAATGTTTTGGTTAAATGATAAATCAAGTAAACAAGAGGTTATAAAAAATTTTGAGGTTAATGAGGTGAGTTTGTGTGTATAAAAAGAAGGTACTTACATCTAACTATGTGATAGAGGTGAAAAAAGAATCATGTCAGATAGAAAGCCTCATTAAAGGCTTGGATAATGGAGTACAACCCTATGAAGAAGATATGAATTATAATTTTTTATTTGTATATGAAACCAGTGAACAATTAGAGGTAGAATTGGTGGCTTTGGAGAATTATTTTAAAGGTGAAGTGAGAGAAAAGGGGAAGAAAATGTAGGTTACAAAAAATGAGAGCTTTGTGGGTGAAGATAAAGAAAATAAAGAAAGAGAAATGTTGGCAGCAATGAAGCATGTTGAAGTAGGAAGGCAAGACATTGTTTTTGTTGCAAGCATGAATACCATGTTAAGAGTAGGTGAAAGCATAGGTATCGAAGCAGTATATTGGGGCATCTATATCCCACATGATAGAGGTAAAGAGGAAGGAGTGAGTGCACATGGAGTTCAAGTTGATGATGCAAACAAGCAAGGACATGAGATAATAAGAATAGTGTTTGATCGAGTCAAGAATGAAATAAAAAGTGAGTAGTTGAAGCATGAAAGAGTAGGAACAATAAAAGATAATGATGATCCAAGGGAGAAAAATTGGAAGACAAGAAAGAAGAACATAACAATCCATTTGAGCTCAATTTATATGTTCCCTAGGAGTATGATGTAGGGGCATCAAGCATATTGTATAAAGTAATCATGTTTATTTGATTTTGGTTCTCTTAGTATGACTTAAAAGGCATTGGGGTCATTAGGTTAGTCCATTAGTGAGTCTTTTTATCCCTTTTGTATTTTTTCACCAAAAGAGGCATTTAAAAATTTGAATTTAAATAAGTATGTTAAGAGTGCTTTGAGAAAGTTTCAAGTTGTTAAAACTCTTTTGTATGGTCCTAAAAGAGTATAGGTTAGTTTTTTAAGGTGTTTTTCCTATATTTCATGAGGTGGCATAAGTCAAATTATGGAATGTAATGTCCATGTGTTGATTGCCGAGAATTAGTTATGGAAAGAAAGTAGTTTCTTGTTTTGGTAATAGTTTTGGTTTTACATAGAGAGAATTATCTCATAGGAGAGCTGATTAGGAGTTAAGAAGTGATAAATTTAGGTTTGAGTGTTGAAAGATAGGGGTGCAAAGGAGGCAGAGTGAATGAAAATAAAATCCCTTATATTTTATCTAGGAGATAGACTTGTTAATGTAAATATTCATACAATAAATGAAATTTCCATCTTTAAAATGATTATTATATTATATGTTTTTATATTTATTTGTGATGATAATTTGATGTATGGAATGTTATAAGTCTATTGGAATAAGATTTTAGATTGCATGTTATAAGTAACAATGTTCTGAAGGGTTGAAACAAGAAACTTGTGCAAATATGTGAGTGAATGGAGGTTTTCATAACACAAATATCATTAGTAAAGATGCCATTAAGGAGTAAAGACCTTGGAGTAATGTTTTAAGAATTTATTGGTAAGAAAAAATGCATTTAAGTCCTATATTTTCCC
Source organism: Torreya grandis (assembly GCA_037957365.1). Taxonomy (NCBI): domain Eukaryota; kingdom Viridiplantae; phylum Streptophyta; class Pinopsida; order Cupressales; family Taxaceae; genus Torreya; species Torreya grandis. The sequence goes on along the minus strand of JARHVA010000721.1, from coordinate 3,136,069 downwards.
TATTTCAAGTAGACTATGACCATAACCTTGTAGGAATTTTGTTTATCTAACATATGCAAAAACCTTGTTTGGATGATGGATTAGTGTATTATTTAGAGTTGGTTATGGTATTATTATTATATAAAATGAAAATGGGTAGTTAATGGATTTTTATAAGAGTTACCAACACCTTTCGTAAGCCAAATTACATATAACCCTATTTGTTGATAAACAAGTAGTTTGTGTGAGTTCTATTAAATAGACAGTTAAAAAATATATTTGGATATTTGAATATTTAATTTAATTAGAGTGGTTTTAGTGTTAATAAAATGTATAAAAATATTATGGAGGGTTTAAACCTTTAAATAAGTCTTAAGAGGCATCAGATGAGTCTTTTTACATGTAAACCCTATTTGAAGGTCACACAGGTACAACTATGTCATGAAAGCATTATAAATTTCATGATAGACATGTGATATGGATTTTGAAAATGTAAATAAATATTTTAAAATGGGTGATAATGTTTTACATACATTTTTATGGTCATTTTATTGATTGGAATCAAGTGAAAGTCGAATAAATCCCAGAAGAGGGCTCTCGGGTTTGCAAAAACCCTAAATTATAGTTTAAACCCAAAAAGTGTGATATATTATGTTTTCACTAATAGTATTAGATTAAAACTTGTAATATAATGGTTTTTGGAATGAGGAAATTGATTTTACAGGTTTTGTAAATGTATGGCATCTATATGTATGGATTCTATTGATTGAGTTCTAAGGAGAGACATAGAGACCTAATTAGGTCTGCAAGAAGCCTAGAAAAGATATCTGAATAAAGAGTTGGATTGTGAAATTTCATGGAGAGGTCATAAAGGATAAAGGGTGTTATATTATGTGACTATATTTCCAATGTTGATCTATACTTGATCGTACCAATCAAATTTGTCATAAAAAAGGCTATTAGCCTTCATGAGAAATTATGGGTTTGATGAGAAAAGTAAGAAATTAGGGTTGAGAGATGAGTTAAATAGGAATGAGTCATGTTTTTAGAACATAAATGGAACTTTTAATGATGATAAAATGCACGTGTGAAACCTTGGTTAAGATATAGGTGATTTGGCTAGTCTTTAAAGACAAATTTCTAGCAGAGGAATTAAGAATGATTGAAATGAAGTATACGTAAGTTGTGTAGGGTTCAAAGGCATAGACAAAAGGAAGTATTAAGGTGATTATTAAATAATATTGAGAATATAATAACCTTATATATTATAATCAAGTTTATAGGTGAGAGGAGAAATGAGAAGGTTGAATGCATGAATGTAAAATGTAGGTATCAAAATAAAGGATTGGTAGAGTATGTATGATGCTCTACATCACATATCAGGCACACAAGCTTATAGCCCACACACCATGTATCTTGAAATAAATGACATCAACCTTGACATTAATGAAAACACTTCTCAACTTGCTTAGGGTCCTTCTTGTTCTATTTATTTTACTTGCTACTCAAAAATCTTTGATTTGTCATGACTTAAATTTAAGGCATGTGGTTTAGATGACTTTAGTGTACCCATTTGAATGAGTTTATCTTTCTCATAAGTCAATTCAATAAAAATTTAATCAAAGGATGGCATGGTCCATGTAACCCCAAGGGCATGCTTGGTCGCATAGAAGGTAGAAATGAAGACAAAATAGTTAGATCCCAACTTGGAAATAATGGAAAGAATCAATTGATCAACCTTTTTGTCAATGCCACATAATTTCAAATTCACCTAAGTGATTTTAAATTTATGAATAAATATTGTAACATATCAGACTTTCTTGGGCTAAAAATAATGAGATTGTTATCCAAATCATGTCTTCTCATTATGTCTTACTTCCCAAAGAGTTTTTTGAATATTTTCTAGACTTCATTACAAGTAGTAGAAAATTCAATATGAAAGACTAGGTCGAGAGACATAGATATGATTATAAGACCATAGTATTCATCACTTCTATTTTACCATTTCATCTTCTTTACCTCAATTGTTGGTTATTTTTATGTACTCATCATGATTCAGTGTAAGCCTTTGATCCTTAAGAGTATTTTCACTTAAAATTTACGCTTTTAAAAGTTGAATGGTATAAGAGTTAAAACAAAACTCATATCTATGGTGCAAAAAAGAAGTATGCATTGAACTAAGTGTGATAAAATACTAAGAATATGAAACCACCTAAATATATAGAGGTTAAAATTTATAGGGCATGATAATATTACCAATGAATAGTGATAAAAGAATACACACTTTTATAAAAAATGTAACCTCAAAAGGAGAAACAAATTTGAAGTTCTATATGGTAAGGGTAATCTCCACTTTACAAAATTAGAAAAATGTTGGTGTGCAAACGTTTGGATTAGGTGCTAGATTTAATCCCCCACTAGTAGGAATCAAAATTTGAGCCCCCTTCATGTGACTATGCCATATGAACAAAGGGATAATACCTTTTATGAGTGCTCCCCCTCCCACTTTTGATTGATGTGATTGATGTGGGAGTGACATCACCCAAAAAATGCCTCCATTTTTAAAATGAAGAGTGTCACTCTACACTATCTTAAATTTGATGATCTTTGGGATGCCATAGATAAGTGGAACTAGAGGTCTACGTAAAAAAGTGGTGGAATCTATAGAGTGTCTAAGAAAGCATCAGAACCTAGGGAGTGTTCTAATAGCCATCAAAATATAGAGTGTGTTGGAGTAAATGTTAGAACTTGACATGTGTTCTAATAAATATCAAAATTTGATATGTTTTCAAGCATATATCAAAACACATGATGTGTTCAAATAGGTAATAGAACTTAAAAAGTGTTTATGTAGGAGCTAGAAATTGATAGGTGCTCATGTAGGGATTAGACCAAATAAGTGCTTATCTAGGGATCAAAACTTGATAAGTAATTATAAAAGGGTTAAAACCTGATAGGTGCTCATGCAAGGGCCTAAGCCTAATAGGTGCTTTTATAAGGGATATAATCCATTGAACTTGAACACAAACACTCAAAGGTCCACCTAGACTTATTTTTCTACCATGAAAATTTTTCCAACCATCAAAACTACTTGTGAAGGGTGTAAATTTTGTCAAACTAGAAAAACCTATAAAAATGTGGATTCTATATAGATTTTATAAAAATATAAAAGAGACCCACTTAGTTTCTTAACAAACCTAGAAAAACACAAAAATGGTTTTTCCTCAAAGTCATCATATGTATGGTTTTGTAAAATTTAAACAATGGCCTTGAAATACTCAAAAAAATGGTTAAAATAGTCTATCACAAAACTAAGTCATGTTTACATCTATTCTTAGCGTTTTCTACCTTCTAAATCTAATAGTATTGTCTATTTTTCATTTAGATACTTTTAGTATACATATTTACATAGATTTACAAAATGCACATTTGAAGTTCTATATGGCAAAGGCAATTTCCACATTATGAAATTGGAAAAATTTTGGGTGTGTAAAAGTTTGGATTGGGTGCTAGAGTTAAGCCCCCACTAGTAGGAATCAAAATTTAATACCCCTTGATGTGACTATACCATACGACCAAGGGGATAAGACCTTTTGTGAGTGCTCCCCCTCCCATTTTTGATTGATGTTATTAATGTGGGAGTAACATCACCTAAAAAATACCTCTATTTTTTAAATGAATAGTGTCAATATTCATTATCTTAAATTTGATGGTATCTAGGATGTCATAGACAAGTGGAAAAGGCTTTTGAAATTGGAAGTCTACTCAGGTAATTGGTGAAGTCTCTAAATAGGCATCGAAACCCAATAAGTATTCTATCAGCCATTTGAATCTAGAGTATGTTTGAGTAAGCGTGAAAACCTAACATGTGTTCTAATAGTTGTCATAACTTGAGAGGTATTCAAGCATGCATTAAAACACATGATGTGTTCAAATATGTGTTGAAACCTGACAAGTGTTTATTTAGGATCTAGAACATGGTAGGTGCTCATGTAGGGGTTAGACCTGATAGGTGTTTGTGTAGTAGTCAGAACCTAATAGGTGTTTATGCAAGCGCTGAAACCTAACAAGTGTTCATGTAGGGGCCAAAACCTAATAGGTGATTTTTCAAGGGATGAAATCCACTGATATTTCACACAACCACTCAAATTCCACCCAGACTTGTTTTTCCATGAAATTTTTGCTAACTATCAAAACTACATGTGAGGGGTGGAAATTCTTTGGAATTAGAAAAACCTCAAAAATGTGTATTCTATATAGCTTCTATAAAAATATAAAAGATATCAAATTGGTTTCTTGACAAACCTAGAAAAACCCAAAAATGGTTTTTCCTCAAAGTCACCAGATTTATGGATTTTTGTAAAATTCAAAAAATGGCCTTGAAACCCTCCAAAAATGGTCAAAAATAGACTGTCACAAAAGTAATTTGAGTTTATATCCATTCCTAGGGTTTTCCACCTTATGAATCCAATGGTGTTATCCATTTTTCACTTAGAGACTTGGAGTATGTATATTTTCATAGATTTATGAGAAACCCCACTAAACCTTATAAAATTGAAATAAATGAAAATATAGAACAAATAAGAATGCAATATCTTACAATAGAATCAATAGATTCACCTACCAACATAGATATAATACCATGTCAAAGTGGGCCAAAATTGAGAATCACCTAGATATGGTTGAGTGTATGAGTTTGAATGTATATTGAGTAGTAAAATATGAAGAACAACTCAAAAAAGGAAGAAGCTTATCTTCACAACCAAAGTTACATTAATGAGTATTCATTCTTTAGCCAAAAAGTACATTATATAGTGAGAAATTAGGTCACCCAAAAAGGTAATTAATTAAAATCATAATTATAAAATTATTTAAATTGCATTTCTCCTAATGACCTATTATTAACCTAAGCAAACTAATTAGACTATGTAGGTAAAACCGGATAGTGAGAAAAAGCCTACACTAATAGTTTTGAACTACATTAAATTTTTTATTTTTGGACCATTTCACCTTAAATTTGTGCAAGTTATCTAACTATTTTAGATATTTCATGACCTTTCCTTATGAAACCTAGTCTATATCTACTCCTTTCAAAGTAAAATGGCTAAAATTTTGTATGGTCTTTAAATTTGGTAAAATGACCATCTTTATTCATTTAAATCTTACTACATATTTCCTTTATTTTGGTCTATTTATTTAGTTATTTTTGTGATCAAGTTTAAATTTAAAATATAGTGACTATTTTCCATTTTTCAAGCCAACCATCACTTATTTTATCGTGAGTCCTTGGACAAGCCTAAAGTTTCCAAGTGTTAATCACTCACTTCCTCGAGCCTTTTTAGAACTTAGTCATTTTTCACTAAGTCTTCTAGCCCCTAAGTAATCAAGATGGTGTGAAGTGTCTAAATCTCACTTCATCATTTCCATAATTCGTTTAAAACTTTAAAGTAGGCCTTTGACCTCCTATATGATTGGGATGCTGACATGTCACGATCTAGGCTCCCTACTTAATCACATCTTCTAGATCTGTGAGTCTAGACCAAATACCTTTCATATGCATGGGATCATCCCATGTGGTGTAATCCTACTTCATCATGACCCTTATATAGTTAGTACACTATTGATCAACAATAAAACTCTCAAATGCCAAAGATAATGCCATGTGGCATGATCTTATTTACCCACTCCTTGGGATGGTTTGTATGTTTCAAAGCCTTTGGAAAGGCCCTAGTTAAGTGAAATTTGACAAGTGTTAAGATATCACCTCACCAAGATAGTATATGTAGATGGTATATTTAAAACCTCAATTAAGTAGTAGATGAGCAAAGGGATGACGTGTGGCATAACCAAGATAACTAGAGGGCACATTGGCATCTTAGTCAACATTATAGAGCTTAAATTTGATGGCCTTTTTACCCATCAAAATCATTATATCTAAAAATATACTTAAATATTTATAATTTATTTAGTTTTTTTAGGGTTATTTGGTGTATTTACCTTAGCCATTTGGTCCCTTTTGCTCCCTTTCAAATTTTTTGGCTTACTATTTATATTATTTGATCTTTAGGAATTGGTAATATTATATCCAAAGTGGGCTAATTTAGCTATGAGGCTTATTTATAGGGAAATTTTTATTCACTAATATTAGTCTATTTTTGCCTTTTATCGATTAAAATGGCTAATTATTTTCATTTTTTCATTTTGAAACTTAGTCATTTTTTTAAAAATAGACTAACTCACCTTTATTTTGAGCATTTTTGACTTAACCATTTAATTTTAAATTCAAGTTCTAATGGTTAATTTATCTTTTAAAATTATAATATCAAGTTCACTTTTCTACAAGTTCATATAACTGAAGAGATGACACCTATCGAGACCTTGATTATTTGCTTATCTAGAGTGCCTCAAATGAAGATCCCACCTATAAAACCTCTAGGTGCCCAAGATGATGCCAAATGGCATAATCTAATTTACTTGGACCTCTAGATGGTTAGTATAGAGTGAGTAGGTGTTAGAACCTCTAGGTGAATGGGATGATACCACATGGGAATATCCCACTTCCCCACTCTCTTAGGTCAATCAGAATAACTAGGTAGAGAGGAAATCAGGTGAATTCCTAGGATGAGGCCTCATGTCAACATCTCAAGTCTCTAGGGAAGTTAGGAGATATTAAACATTGGGCCAAGACCTACAAATTCTAAGTGAGTGAGATATTTCCATTTGTCAACATCTCACTACACCTTGGCCAAGGAAAACTAAAGTGACCTCTGACCCTCAATCATGTAGTGAAATAATGAAATACTCCCATGTAGAATCAAATCTAACATATGAGTACACACTAGATTTCATAAGTAGTGAAGAGGCAGCCACGCAGTCTGACTTTCTATATGAAGATATATGAACCTTCATGAAAAGAATCAATGCCCAAATTTGATATCTATCTTACATGTCCAAGCTATCTACATCCAAAAATTATTTTGTAAGCCTAATTGGATATATGTAATAAAGTTATATCTTGTATTATATTGTAAGATGGACCATGTGGTATAGATTCCTAAATAAATTAAATAGTGGTTTTGGCCAAGTGATGGTGTGAATATCAGAATCAAGTAGGTATAAACCAAAAAAGGACAAATAAATTCCTTAATTAGGTGTGATCATCATAGTGAAAGGCCTGTATAACTAGGCATTCTTTCAGATCTCAATGAATCTTGGCTTCTTAGATTCAATTCAAGAGCATAAAAGACAAAACATTATCTTGATCAGACATGGCCCCTAATACGTAAATTATGGCCAAATAAGTGTTTTGATGAGTGTTAGACTAGCTAAATCTACCTAAATTTAATTAAGAGATTAGTTGGTGTGATCTTAGTTCTAATTTCCTTAGGATTGAGTGAGATATGATTCTAATTTGATCTCAAGAAGGCACATGTGATTGAATGCTTGTAACCACCCCATGTAGTTTTTTGATTGATGAATCCATTGGCTTACATTACCTATAAAAGAATAGTATTATAATGTAATAAGGGTTGGTCCATTTTTATTATTAAAAGTTAGAATATATGACTAGACCCATTTTCATACTTTTGTAGTTAATTTTTTCCCCTTTTACATGGGTCAAGGTTGTTTGGACTCAATTTCATAATTCACCTAAATATATGATGAATCCCTATTTATGATTCATGAATTATATTGTCATATGAAATCTTTGTGAGTTGATATTATATGTATGATCATGTATACAATGAATATTTTTCCTTTATTTGAATAAATACTTAATCCTTAGACTCCTACACTTTTGTTTTCTAGTTATGCCATGCTATCCAAGTAAAGACTAGTTTACTTAAAAAGGAATTGTCTACTCAACATTTTTAGATCTATTTCCTCTACAAAGTGGGATTATATTCTATTTCTCCCCATCCTCTCTCTTTTTTGTTCCTTTTAATAACTTTGTTAAATTAGGTTTAGATTAGTTTTAATTATAGTCAGTCGCTCAAGTTTTATTTAGACTGCATGTTCATCATTTATTAATATTATTTTATGTACTATTGAATATAGATAAAATAAAAGTGTCAACCAACAAGGAAGTTCATTTATAAATCTAAATGAGATGGTTCTTCTAGGCATAATAGACCAAGTCTCTTAAGTGTATTCCAAATAGCTCCCTTATATGAAATAACTCACAATGGCTAAGTTATCTGGTACACTGAGACCTAGTAACCAAGACCTTAGGGAATATAATTTTGAGCATGATTACTTTTAAGAGATGGGAAAGGAAAGGAGGGGAATTCTTCATGAGTTGATCCTTCTCAGTCTCTCTATTTTCATCCTAGAGTTGGTACACTATGGCAAATTAACCACTAACAAATTGGTGATCAAAGGAGGGAATGACTAGAGTACATTCTTAGATCTGTTATTTTATAATTATTATAACCCATCCTTCATGTTTTTCGAACCTTTTACATTCTTAAAATTATAAACCAATATATTGACACTAGAAGGAGGTCATGAACAAAGTGCATTCTAAGAGATATTATTATTATTTTATTATAACCCATCATTAAAAATTTCCTAACCTATTTTATGCTTAAAATAACATACACATGTTGAACATTATTTCTATTATTAAGGTTTGTCATTGAAATTGTCATTGATGTCATAGGTTGTTTATGAGGTCATTGAATAATGTCTTTGTTTGATTACATCCTTGAGTGGTATTAAATTTATTAATAAACATATAAGTCATGTAATCAAGGTGTATAATCATAAAATAGAGTTTTAAGATCAATTTCTAAGTTTTTAAGTGTTTGAACCTAGCAAGAGGCTTGAGAAGGCTTGTGCATAGGATGCCTAGTCTTGTGCATGAAGGAGCATGGTGGCCTAGTGAGATGAATGAATAGATCCATAATAGGATATATGAAGTTATTTTAGTATTCATATGAGGTATTAGAGAACCCATGATAGTATTAGAGTGAACCTATAGGGGTAGGACCTATAGACCTTGCATGAAACTAGACTAGTTCTAGACCCTGCATGACCTAATGAGGTGTCATGAGATGTTATCAAGACATATTACTGATGAAAAGTATTGTTTGATAATATTAGAATTTTATTGATCATGTATATGAGGTGGATATCACATGAAAATAGTCTTGAAGGCTATTTTCAAGACTTAATGTGCTTTGGAGGTCAAGGTCCAAGCAAGCAAAGAGAGAGATGGTGGCCAAATGAGGTATGAGTTTCATATTTCAAGATAATCATGGAAAAATTAGAATTTTCATAGGTATTTAATGTTTTTTAAAGTGTTTTTAGCAAGTTTTACATCAAATTTTTCAATAAAAGGCATGGAATGTGGTTTTAAGGTTTCTTGTGTGTACAAAATGAAGGATTCTTAACTCGAGAAGAACTTTAAATTAATAATTGGCATGTTTAACCTATGCATGGGAATATAATATTTTCATGATATATCCAGAAGGTTCCTATCTCAAACTTAAAATCTTTATTTTCTAAAATATAGGGCTAATCTTTATGAACAATCATCAACACCAAAAATAGTGTTAACCCTCTCTAAAACCCTAACATTGACTTGATGAGAAATATATTGATAAAAATAGCATAGAATGATTGAAATTTATTTTATAAGTGATTGGATATTTTAATTAACTCTATTAGGAACCTACAGGTGTGAATGGTTTTTCAAGTGAGTGAGTGGACAGTATAGGAAAAGTCTTATTTCTTGGAGATTTGCTATAGAAGTTAGAGTTGACCAAGTCAAAGTTGATAAATGGATGAAGATTTAAGATTTATAATTGTGTATTATGTATATGGTGTATTATAATCAGGTTATATCCCTTATGTGTGTTAAATAGGTCATATAATTTGACCAGTCACTAATAGACCTAGTGGTGCAGATAGTGAGAAAACCAGGCACAAGTGAGAAGTTGATTAGGGATGTGTTATCATGGATTAGGGATGGATCCATATAAATGGGGATTTTTTTAAATACCTGTAATACATTTCCATATTATATATAATATTTTTAGATGATTTTATATATCATAAAACTAATCTCAAATTGACTTGTCCAACTCAGTGAGGTCTGTGTACAATGAAGTCATGAGATTGGCCTGTAAGACCAATATTGATATTAGAGATTATGATATATTTGTTGTAATTTTTTATGAATTTATTTTAAGAACATATTAATTAATTTTAATTTATTAATTATTACCTTTCATGTATCATAAATTCATGTTTACATGATTATGTTTTGAAGCTAATTGACAGTTCTAAGTGGGTTACTTGCAGAGAAGGGTTTGAGTCCTTTTGCCTTATGTAATTAAGTATAATTAATTTGGTAAATTTTTGGAGGTATTTAAGGTTATATAAATGTAATTTTTTACCATTTTTGTTTTAAAATATTGTGTTTTTGGTTTAGTTTTTCAAGACAGACTTTCTAGGTATATAGAGGCCTAATTGTGAGCAGTGCTAATTGTGTGCTTCAAGTGGTGGTTGGAGATAAATGGTGTCATGGACACAAGATGAGATTTGTATAAGTATATTAAATTTAAATATGATATTTTAAATTTGTTTTTGAAGTTTTAGAGTGTTCCAATTTGTTTAGAGGGTACATGTGCTATTGAAGTCTTAATTGAATTAGGTCTCCTTAAGGCCTAAAAAGGGGTTTTGGTCCTATATGATATGACCAAAATATTGTAATGTTTGGTTCATGTTTTTTGAATTTAATAAGGCTAATTTTATTTAAAAAACAAGTATTAAATTTTTTATGTTGACCAATAGGTGCATGAGCAAGATTCTAGTATAAAAATAAGGCCTAATATGCATAATTGTCTAATGTGTGAGGAAGTGTGAGTTGAAGTGAATGAGATATAAATTTGAAGAGATGAAGGAGATATTTTATACCATAATTAGGGTAAATGAAAACCATAATTAATATTTTAAAAGTGTATTATATATTATTATCAAGGTCATTTGACCTAACCAAGTCTTGAAGAAACCTAATTGAGCAAAGAAGGCTAGAGACCAGTTTGAGAAGGATAGGTGTGTGTGAAGAGATAAACATGGAGATAATAATATATTGTATGATAAAAAATGGTTATAAATTTTATCAAAGGCTTGAGGTGGTTGATTTGGTTATGAGTCATCCAGGGAGTTGGTGCCTTCTTGCAAGTGGGTACTTGCTAAAGCCTAGTCAAGTTGGTGCTTGGCTAGTTGGGGTTGGTGCTCTAAGTGAAGTTGGTGATTCAATAAATATTGATGTTTGAGTTATAGGATAATATTTAATTTTAATTATTACTGGGTTTTATTCCCCTTTAGTTTTTCCCACTCAAATAAATTTTCTCTTTATTATGTTCTTCTCTCATGCTCATGGTTCTTAATGTGTTGCTAGTTTACCATATTGTTTTGATATTTCATGAATGATAAGGTAAAAATTATAAAAGTTTTGAAGAATAATTCATCCCCCATTAGTAATTATGTTTTTAAAAATTGGTATTATATCTAATTTATTTGAGGCAAGTTTAGTAACTTGAAGGTGGTCCTAAGAAGCATAAGAATGTCTTGTCATCAATAAGAAGACAACATGTATGATGAAGAAGTCTAATATGATAGTGAAGAAGGAAAAGTTGAATTAGACCTTGAAAATAAACTCATAATTACACTTGATGATTTTAAACATCAAAACAATACTATCAAATATCTTAGGATTTAGTTAAAAGAGGTCAACACAAGGTGTAAGTCAAAGGAAGTTGATTATGACCAGTTGAAGATAGATATAGATTCCTTGAAGGTTGAGCATGAACTCATAGAAAAATTGAGAAATTTTTAGAGAGATAATGAGAATTCATAATAAATCAAGAGTATTAACCTAAAAAGATCAGTCAGGAAACCTAATGCTATAAAGGATAAGTCATTATGGAACCATGGTAAGTACATAAATGTTTTTTTATACATCAGTCAAAATATAGGACACATTGCAAGATTTTTCTCTAACAGAAAGGTTAAAAATATTCAACAAGACATATGAATATCCTAGAATTCATAAGAAGGATAAAAAATTGGTATGGAAGCCAAATCAAGATAGGATGGCTCATATTGAGCTCAAGAAATAAGATGGACTATTTGCCAAGGAGGAACAAAAGACCAAAAAGGACTCTATGATAGCTCAGACTACCTTTCTAATTCAAGATGAAAACATGAAATGGTATATAGATAGTGTTTTCTCAAGACACATGATAGGAGACATAAATAATTTCATCTCATTAAAGAAGAATGTTCTAGGAATAGTGAGGTTTGGAGACAACATGATTGCCAATATAGTTGGTAAGGGTGTCTTGATTTTGGACAATGGAAAGACCAAGACACAAAATGTGTTGTATGTGGAAGATATTAAATAGAACCTGCTTAATGTGACTCAAATTTTAAATCAAAGAAACACATTAACTTTTCATGATAGAGGGTGTGAGATAAGGAGAGCCAAATCATGAAGTATAATTATTAATGCCAAGAAGATAGAGAACAACCTATATGTATTGAATGAGACCAAGAAGGAGAGATGTTTCATTAACAAAATAGATGAAATTTGGATATGGAATAAAAGATTAGGTCATGTAAACTTTGATAACCTAGTGAGAATTAACACTAATAAGTCTATGAAGAACATGACTAACATCATCAAACATAGAAAAATACTTTGTAAGGCATGTCAACATGGCATTTAGACTAGAAGAAGGTTAAAGTCTAAGGATTACTCTACTACAAAACCTTTATATTTAATAAAAACTAATCCCTATGGGTCTACAAGAATTCAAAGCATTCAAGGAAATAGCTACTTCATGTTACTCATTGATAATTACATAGTTCAAGAGATGGATAGAACTATGTTGAATGACTCTATATTATCAGATGGATATTGGAGAGAGGAAATAAGTGTAGACACCTAAATCTATCCACCAATGACCATCAATTAAGATTTTGACTAATTTCCACCAAAATGTACAATTTGGCCAAAAAACACTAAAACACATTAAATGAGTTGAAATTGATATATTCAAGTGTTGATTTTGGCCAAAGTATCTTTAAATGGGGTAATTAAATTTATTAAGTAGATAACTTTGATCAAATAATTTTGAGTCAAAATGCCAATTTTGGACTTGGGTGCTCTAGATTGCTCTTTTCTATCAAGTTTCTTGTATGAGACATGTGCATTTATTATTTTAAAATGACAACATTCTAAATGGATAACAGTTAAAACACATATAACATCAACTTCATATTACAATCTAGTCAAATTTCAAGCCAACAATATGACATTTTGACCAATTTGATTAATTTGTGCACAAATTGCCAAGGTTTTGCATAAAAGTTGACTAATCATGTTTAAGGCTAATTAAACCAAATCAAGAGCTTAAGTTAATTTTCCATGGAAATTTTTGAATATTTGTTTTTATAAATTGATTATAATTAACTACATAATCAAATAACATAATCTTATAGGGTGGCATCCACAAACCATAAATGCCACAAATATCTAAATTAATGACTCCCATGCCTCATTAAGATCGTCTATGCCTAGTTAATTCCCTTCTATCCCAAATATTGATGAGCCTATTTATGTATTTTAATTACATAATTTAATTAATCCTTAGCTACACATATTCATCTTGGGATGGATGGTTCAGGTTGATTCTAAACCATTCCAAAAATCTATAAATAAGAGGCCTTGCATATTGATTTTTAAGCTTTTTTATGCCAAACTCATAATTCCCCAATGCATTAAAAAATCCATTGTAATTATTATTATAATGCCAAACTATTAAGCCAAGCCAAGCCAAGCCAAATCTAAACATGGTGTCAAGGAGAGATGGAGGTAATAACACTTCATGAGCACAAACTGAACAAGCCACTTCAACAAACTATTTGGAACATCCAAGGAAGGTGAAAGAATATTTCTTTTGCATTTTAGTTGTGTTTTCTATTCTAGTTTTGTTAAATAAGCTCCCCCCCTTGAGATAGGTTTAGGGTGTTATTTTAGTGTGTTCTTTGTTTGGATTTGATTTCATTAACTAACACCATACTATTCTCCCCCTATTGCAATCCTATGTTCACAAATGCCACACTTGGGGGGACCTAGCCTCACAAATTTGGTCAAATTATACTTGCAAGCAACATAATAACCATCATCATGAATGATCTTGGAGTGTGGAGGCAAATAGGATAAAAATTTGAGCAAAAAACCATTTTTTATAAGCCATGGTTTTATTCTTAGGACTTTCAACCCAACTGGCCTATGTAGCCCAACTCACCTATCAACCTAACTCACCTACGCATCCCAACTCACCTATCTAATCCAAATTATCTATCAACCCAAATCTCATGTCAACCTAACTCACTTGTCAATGCAACTCATCTATTTAGTCTAACTCAGCTATCAACCAAACTCACCTGTCAACCCAACTTGCCTGTCAACCCAACTTGACTATCAACCCAACTTGATTGTCAACCCAAGAGCTAAATTCTTAATGTCATTTTCTCAAAAACTTAAGTGCTTCAAATTAGTCCCTTATAATTGTGTTTTTTTAGGTTGAGGGGGTAGTTTGGAAGTTGGTTTGAATGATTTTAACTAACAAAACCTACTTTCATTTGGGTTTAAAATGAACATGTTTGATTTCAAACATTTGAATTAGTGCTTGAAATGAACCTAAGATTTGGATAAGTCTTAGATACATCTCATTTAGTTCTTAAAACACATCATAACTCTTGAAATATTTTAAATTTGGTGTTTTAATCATGAATCTAGGCTAAGATTTGAATATTTAATTTGGGCTTAAAATGAAATTAGATTTTTAATGATTCATTTAGTCTTTTTTTGTGCAATATTTTCCATTTTTGCACTTAAAACCAAGGGGATAGTAATGAACTTAATCACACATTTTAAATTTGGTGAAACAAATCAACATCACTTTAGTTGTATACAAACTCGCTTGTTGATTGTTTTAGCGAAAAGAGATATGTGTGTATGCTTTCCCATCCATCTGTTTTAGGAAACTTTTGGGATCAAAAGCATCATCTCATCACAATTTGAGCCTAGTCTAAGGCATATAAATAATCTCATCTAAAGCACTCCCAAAAAACTTACAATAGTTTGGGTGATCTTAAAATGACCCTAAATTCTTTCTATTAGTCATTTATTTTATTGCATCTTGGCTTGTGAGGGGGACTTCATTACCTCCCACAAGTTATATTGGGAAGCTTTGACCTAGGGTTTCATCTCCAAGCACTGACTTCAACCAATCCCACTATGATCAAAGGTTTGAATGATTAAATCAACTTCTAGTGTTAGAGTTACACATGGGATGTATCCATACTTCAGACATCACACTACACTGAGCAAATGATAGATGTAGTGGTTGCAAAAAGGACAAGACATTTTTACAATAAGCTAAGTGATGTAAACACCCAATTAAAGTGATACTTCTCTTGTTTTATAATGTGAAAGTTGGTAGACATGAGATCCATCTAGAAATGATTGAAAACCAATTAGTTTTAGTCAACCCCACTTTGCCACACCCTTAATAGGAATTTGGATGATTTACTTGTATTTTGTCATTTTCTTACTTGGTGTTTTGAGATTGAAACTAATATGTTTGTTTGTAAACCATGTCAAAACCATTTTTTTTATACGTCACTTTTTTGTCTAAAGAATCATTATAGTATCCATTTTACATCACACTTGTGCCTTGAATTTTTTGATAAACATGTTTGTGTGTGTGTTACTTATTTGAGTGGGGTAGTGTTATGCTACCCAAAACATGTCAAACCATTTTTGCCTTTGAGTATTTGAAACATAACATTTATCACATCATTCAAACATGTTTACGCCATTAGGATGCTCAATTTATTTCAATACTTGTTTACCATTGCACCAAAAACTATTTATTTTAAACCATGTCATATCAGCCATTTAGACCTTGTTTATGCTCCGTTATGTTGTCCAATCTTGTCTAGCTTGTTTGGTAAAATCCTAGTTTTCAACGTTGAGTTTTAAATTAACTGTAAGTTTGGATTCAAACATTGATTGATTTCTATTTAGGCCTCAATTTGTGGGACTGATACATAGATCTTTCTCTTTTAGGTTTTATAGCTTTGGTTAATCAATTACCGAAATTTGAAGACTATTAATTGTTTATTTATTCATAAAGCCTATCCTTATCATTTTTTATGTCTTTATTTGGGAGAACACAACCTTTCTCTAGGTGCATTTTACCTCATGCATTATACCAACTGATCATGTTTATGTTTGATTCTATGTATGGGTTTATGTCAAAGTTATTTCCAAACTTGTTAGATTAAATCAAATTCACATCATGCCTTTATTTTAAGTCTAAATTTTGACACCTTTTGGCTAAAATTCCTAGCACAACCTGTTTAGATAAAATACCTAGGAAGTCTGTTCCCTTTCCTCATTTAGACCTTGTTTGGAACACTTTGACCTAGACTTTTGACATGCTAGTTTTTATTCAGATGCTTGACCTTTTATGTGTATGACATTTAACATTAGAATATTTTATAAAAAATATTAGCACAAACCATTTTGGATATACAACTCCATTTTCAGACCACATTAGAGATATAATTCCACTTTCAACCAAGTTAGACCTAGTTTGAACCATTTATCCTTTGGACATAGTTTTTTACAGTTAAAAAAAATCTAGGACTTTTATTTCATAGCTTTCATCATTTATGTAGATATGTCTAGCTACACTTATGGTGGATTCACATAAAATGAAACTTATGATATAATGGCTGCACAAAATCCCATTAAGAACCCCTGTAGAGAAAGATTTTCTAAGGAGTTTTATTATTCTCCATATAATACTCCATATGGGGAACATAGTCAAAATACACAAAATCCAAATTAAATTACTAATTGGGATGATATGGTTTATGATGAATTTTAAGACCCAACTATAGATAATGTTGTTTGGGATATGGATCCATACCCTCTTTACAATAATCAATACACATAACATATTCAAGAACCAACTTATGATCCAACTCAAGATTGGGATGATATGGTTTATGAGGAGGATATAGATTCTTTTGCTTGTGAAAAATACCAAGCTCCATAATTATCCAAACTAATCCTTCCAATATCTATTCCTTTAGATTGTGTGAGTAATCAAGTTTTAGAATTCCCTTCATTATTCTAGGACCTAGTCTTTTGGCTTGTGCAAGCAACCAAGCCCCTCACCACCCTATCATTACCATTTTAGGACTTCATCCTTTGGATCATGTGAAAAATCATGTTCCCCAATGCCCTACCATTATCCATCCATAGGCCATTTCTCATCTAATACCAATCTAATCAAAACCTCAACCCATATAATCATTCAAAGACCAAGTTATGTTCAAAACTTATATTTTCCAACTCATAGGAAACCAAGGCCAAGAAAAGCAACCAATCCAAGATATTTTTGTTGAACTAATAACTTGTGATAAGTTAACCTATAATGAATCACCTATTGATCCTATACTAATTATCAAGGAGTCTCACTATGATGAGTCATTCTTTGTTGAGTCACTTTTTAATGATTATAACTGCCTTTGGGAAAATCATTACCTTGATCATATGCCTATTTTTCAAGAGCCTCTTATTGATAAGCCATTCTTTTAGGATTTGTCTCTTGACCTTTTTTCCATCCTAGAGGAGTCCCACTTTGACAAACCAATTTTTTTGGAGCCTATTATGACATCAAAGGCTATTACTTGTCTAATACCAAACATTTAACAAGACATCATTGTAATAGAGTACCTATTAAATGAAGAATAAAAATTAGAGTCAAGTTCTATTCTTGAATTGACATTAGATTTAGCATTAGAACTAGAACTAACATTAGTATTAACATCAAATTCAAAGTCCATTGAGTCAGAATTAGATTCAGAAACAAAATACATTCATGATTATTACAATATTGGTTAAACATGTCTCACAGATTAATTTGAATACATTTGTGATCCTTTTATAGTTTTTGAGGATGAGTAATTTAGCTTCAACATGAGTTATCCTAGTATCTTTTATGATGATTGTATAGCCTCTCCCCATTCCATTTCCATTCCATAGGCCATTACCATTAACCAAAATAGCCATATTATTAATATTCCATCTCCCATAAGTGTCAATTGGGACCAAAAAGATCACACTTTATTGAATTACATCCATGGTGACATAGTAGTTAAAGAAGAGAAATAAGGTGAACACCACATTAATATATCAGAAGAACACTCTCCTAGTGAAACCTTTTTGGAGGAATTAGGGGACAAGCATAGTTCAAAATCAACATCTTCTAGCGAAACTTTTTTGAAAGTGCTAGAAGATAATCAAAGTCAAAATTCAAAGTTCCTTAGTGAAAATTTATTAAAGGTATTATGAAACAATAAAGACAACTTCATTGATGAAAACCTCCTTCACTAATAGATGAGCACAAAATTCCTTCACTACTTGATAATATCAAAGATCAAATCAAAATATCTTCCAATTGACAACCTAATCAGATGGTAGCTACTCTCAAGATCAAATAATATAAAAATTTGGTGATCCTTAAAGAGAATATTTAGAGGTATTCAGTCCTACCAAATCCAAATTTATGTCAAATTTGGCATCATCAACATTATGTGTGATTGAATGTCCCAATCTTCATTTATTTCCAAACCATTACCCATTCCATTATCATTTACCATTCCATTTCACAATCAAACCTACCATCCATTATTTGTTCCTATTTACTATCCATGGCTACACTTTCCTTTGTAGAGGTTACAAAGATACCTTGTCTCAACACTTGAAGGAGTCATAATCAATGACCAATGAAGATCAAAAAAGCATTCTTGGTATCCAAATATGTAAGTATTTTTTGAAAAAGTAACTATTTAGATGAGGTGTGGGCTAACAATTAACATGATTAATTATTTTGTTTGTATCATTTGATGATTAGGATGCACATCTCCACTTCAGTAGGAACAACATTATCATATTCCATTTACCATACCTACACCAAACACATCATAAACCAAAAGCCATCACCCAGGCCAAAAACATGTATCATGCCATTTCATTTACCATATTTTTTTGCCATTGTCACATATCTCAGTCAATCACCTTCTCACTTGGGGGTAACCCTCTTACCATTTTATAAAATCTATGAAAACCCATCATTATCCTACGTAATAACATACCATCCTATCATTCCATTCCTATCTAGACCAAATAATATTTTTTTCATCCAACATAATCCTATTTTGATCTTGGTTCCTTTGGTTCTTCTCACACTTTTTGTGAGGTGATTATGATAAATTTTTAATAATCAATCAAATATGTGTTTCAATGATAGTCTATGAAATTAGTGTGATAGTTGATCTGGAAAGATATCTTTAATTTTCCATCCTATATCAAAGTTGGTTTATGTGAGCCTGATTATAACTACCTATGGGAAAATAAGTGTTTCACTAGTATTGATAATAATTATAACCACCTATGGGATAATTAGTATCATTGATATATTCCATGGTATACTAGTTATAACCACCTATGGGAAAACTAGGGGAAAAATTTATTTATCATGCATTGCCACATCACCTTATCATTCTTGTTTTCATTTGACTAGCCATTTGTTAGATTTAAGAAATTTTTGGGACCTAATGGGTTTTTCCTCATCTTTTGTGTGGATGTAATTACTATGCCTTAAGGTCATTCCAGGACTATGTGGGTAACACCCAATTCATGTTGAGGTCACCTCAGTCCTCCTAAGCCACACTTTCACCATTTTGTGAGCAACCTAAGCCACGTTCTCATCATTTATGAGAAACCTAATCCAAAAAATCTCACCATTTTACGAGTAGGTATATTTTAATTCTCTAATGACTTAGGTTACCTCAAAATACTAAAACATTCAAATATTTCAAAATCCAAAAACATTTGTCCTATCTAAGCCTAGTTATTTATCCTCCATCCACCCTATTAGGGCAAAGTCATTGTTAAGATGCTTTATTTTGATTTTGTTTTTAGGATTTTTTTGTTTGTTTATTATAATTTAGTTATTTATTTTTTTATTTTTCTATTTTTTTGTTTGTTTGTTCGCTTGCCTGCTTGTTTGATTTTAGCACTGTTGCCTTGACTTAGTCTATATACATTCATTGGGTGATTCCTCAAGCACATTATTCTTGAGTCTATCCATATTCATATGTGAAAATTATCATCATGGTTTTTATCATTGGTGCATTATTTTCAATTATTTATTATATTGAGAGTTAGTCCTTATGTATATTTTGAGATAGTCTTCATGATGTTCTATCATGATGCATACCATCATGTGCTATAAAAAAATATAGCTTCAAAAAGGTCTATAATTAATGGAGATATAAAAGTTTATCCTTGAAACCTTGAAAAATCCTTCCATCCACCCTTGATTAAATCAACCCAATGACCATTCTAGTTGTATCATTTCTAATAAGGACAAGTATCTCCTCATTGGTAGGTGTAACTGAATTATTTCTATTGATCAATCTTATTATTCTATTCATCTCTTTCATCACTTTGTGCCCACTCATATTTAATATATATTATAGGTTATATAATTGAGTTATGCTTGATAATTATCCCTAATTGGGGCACAATCATCTTTATAAAACAATCTAGGTCCCTTATGGGCAAATCACTATTTTGACTTTTATTCCTAATTATAACTACCTTTGGGTAAATCAGTATTCTTTTTAAATCAATGCATGAAAGAATTTTCTCAATTGGATTAATATTAACCATGGGTTAATTTCACCTTTATTATTGCTTCTTTTTTGAGGGACCATCCATCAACAAATGTAATGGTCACTCCCTTGAGGGGGTATCATTATAGACTTTTAAAAAACCATTTGGATCATTATTCTTCAATCATCATCTTCATTTTGGCATACAGGCCAATTCTCATTATTTGAGAAGACATATCTTTGCCTATGGTTTGAAACATCTTCCAAAATAGGAGAAAATTTTAGACACCTAAATTTGGCCACCAATGACCATTAATTAGGATTTTGACTAATTTCCACCAAAATGCACAATTTAGCCTAAAAACACTAAAACAAATTTTATGAGTTGAAATTGTTATATTAAAGTGAAAAATTTGGATAGAGTATCATTAAATGGGTTTATACAATTAATGAAGTATCTAACTTTGATCAAATCATTTCGAGTCAAAATGCCAATTTTGCACTTGGGTGCTCTGGATTGCTCTTTTCTATAAAATTTCTTGTATGAGACATGTGCCTTTGTTATTTTACATTGACAACATCCTAAATGGGATAATGGTTCCAACACATCTAAAATTAACTTTTAATTCTAATCCAATCAATTTTCAAGCCAAAAATAAGACATTTTGACCAATTTGATTAATTTGTACACAAATTGCCAATGTTTTGCATCAAAGTTGACTAATCATGTTTAAGGATAATTAGACTAAATCAAGAGATTAAGTTAATTTTCCATGGAAATTTTTGAATATTTATTTTTATAAATTTATTTTCATTAAATATATCATCAAATGATATCATCCTATGGGGTGGCATCCACAAGCCATAAATGCCACAAATATCTGAATTAACACCTCCCATGCCTCATTAAGACCCTTCATGCCTAGTTAATGCCCATCTGTCCCAAATATTTATGATACTATTTATTAATTTTAATTACATAATTGAATTAATATTTATCCATACATTTTCATCTTGAGATGGATAGTTCAGGATGATTCTAAACCATTCTAAAAATCTATAAATAAGAGGTCTTGCCTATTGATTTTTAAGCTCTTTTATGCCAAACTTATAATTCCCAAATGCATTAAAAAATACATTACAATTAGTGTTAAAATGTAAAATTATTTATCTAAGCCAGGCTAAACATGGTGCCAAAGAGAGATGGAGGTATCCACACTTCATTGATGTAGACTTCATGAGCACAAACTGAGCAAGTCACTTCAACAAGATATTTAGAGCATCCAAAAAAGGTGAAAGAAGGTTTATTTTACATTTTAGTTATGTTTTCTATTCTATTATTATTAACTAAGCTCCCCCATCAAGGCTTAAGGTGTTAGCTATTAGTGTTTTATTTTAATTTGATTTCATATACTAACACAATACTAATCTCCCCTTATTACAATCCTATTCTCATAGTAAGCACCTTTGTCTAAATTTTGAATAGAAGACATATAAGGACTAATGGAAAAAATACTCCTTATGAACTATGAAAGGGCAAACCTACAAATGTAGAACACTTTAGAATGTTTGAGAGTAAATGTTTCATCAAAAGAGATGATGAATACTAGGGTAAGTTTGATTGCATATTTGATGAATGCATACTCTTAGGATACTCATCAATGAGAATAGCCTATATATGTTATAACAAAAGACTACAAAAGATAGTGGAAAGCACCAATGTAAGGATTGATGAGATAAGGAAATCTCACTCACAATAAAAGAACACCTTAGAGAATGTGTATTTTAAGAATGAAGAGGAGAATATAGAGGTTGATGAGGAATAATAAATTGAAGAGAGATAGGACTTAAAAGGACCCTCAACATAGATTTAAAGAGACCACCTTGAATCTCAAATCCTTGGAAACAAGAATACATGTATGCAAACTAAGATAAGATTGGTAAGTGATATAAATCAAGGAAATGATCTATTATTTAATATTGAACTTAAGATTCTTATAGAATTAAACAAAGAGAAATTTTGGATAGGTTCTATGAATGAGGAGTTAGACCAAATAGGGAAAAATGAGACTTGGGAACTAGTTCCTAGGCCTAAAGTCAAGAATGTCATTAGCATAAAATGGGTGTTTAGAAACAAGTTGAATTAATATGGAGAAGTCACTAGGAAAAGGATATATTGGTATACAAGGGATATGCACAAGTTGGAAGAGTAGACTTTGAGAATACCCTTGCACCAATATTAAGATTGGAGGTCATCATATTGTTTTTATCTTATGTAAGATTAAAAGGACTCAAGGTATACTAGATGTATGTCAAATATACATTTTAAAATTAGAATTTGGAAGAATAAGTGTACATTAAGTAACCTAAAGAGTTTTGACTATCATATGACAAAGACTATGTTTTCATATTGAATAATGTTCTCTATGGTCTAGAGAAAACTCCTAGATCTTGGTATGCTAGGTTGGATAAGTATTTTTTAGATGAAGGATTAAAAAGAGGAGTTGTAGATAGTAATATATACATCAAGATGTAATATGACTATCATTTGATAGTATTTGTCTATGTAGATGACATCATATTTGGTGGAAATAATGAGAACATGACAAAGGCCTTTGCAAAGATGATGAATAAATATTTTGAGATGTCCATGTTAGGAAAACTATCATTCTTTCTTGGGTTGTAAATCACTAAATTTAAAAAAGGTATATTCATTTTAAAAGCCAAGTACATAATATAAATGTTAAAAAAGTTTGAGATGGAGGATTGCAAGGTAGTTAGTACACCCATGATCATAGGATATAAGTTGAGAAAGGAAGATGAGTATTCAAAGGTCAATTAGATGTCATATAGGTCATTGATTAGAAGTTTTTTATACACCACTACCTCTAGACCTGACATCATACAAGTAGTAGGTCTTATGGGAAGGTTTCAAGAAGATCCAAAGGAAAATCATCTAAAAGAATTAAAAAGGATACTCAAGTATCTCAAAGAGATTATGGAATATGGATTATGGTATCCAAGAAGCAAGGAGTTCAATTTGATAGTTTGCACAAATGCAAATTGGGTAAGAATTATAGATGATAGGAAGAGTCCTAGTGGAGGAGCCTTCTTCCTATGTGGGTGCCTAGTCTCATGGATAAAAAAGAAGAAAATATAAATAGCTTTGTCCACTTGTGAGGTTGAGTACATTACTATAAATTCATGTTGCACTTATGTCCTATGGATGAGACAGACCCCAAAAGACTACAAGGTGGAGTATGATGGTCTTAGTCCTATCTATTAAGATAATATAAATGATATAATAATCTCAAAGAACCCTATCATACACTCAAGGACCAAACACATTCCCATCAAGTATCATTTTATAAGAGAGTATGTAAGTGAAAAAAGTGTCAAAATTTAATATGTTTCTACATAGGATCAAATTTCATACATCTTGACCAAACCACTTCCAAAGGTAACTTTTGAATGCCTAAGATAGGAATTAGGTGTAATTCCTACCCCTCACAATAATTAAAGAAGTAAAATTATTAGGGGGAACTAATAATTATCATTATATCCAAGAATAGGTGAGTTTTTTCAATTAAGTATGCATGGAGATAGGGGAACATGTTTTTTTTATGTCTCATAAACTCATAGTTATGTGTGTTGAGTATTTTGGCCGCAAGGAGTATGATCTAAGGAATTACAAACATCACTTTATAATTTATGTTAAAGGGGGAAAAATAAAAAAATGAGGAGATAAGGATGATTATTTTTTTAGTATGGTTACCATTAATTACAAAGGGAGAGATTGTTGAGCATTGTTTCTATTGTTGAGGTTTGGCATTGAAATTACCATTGATGTCAAAGGTTGTTCATGAGGTCATTAAACTATGTATTTATTTTATTTCATCCTTGAGAGGTATGAAATTAGTTGAGAAACATATAAGGCATGTAATCAAGGTGTATAGCTATTAAATATAGTTTTAAAATTAGTTACCAAAGTTGTCAAGTGTTTGAACCTAGCAAGAGACTTGAGAAGGCTTGTGTATAAGATGCCTAGTCTTGTGCATGAAGGAGCATGGTGACCTAGTGAGATGTATTCACATAGACATAAGAGTTTTTATGAGTTTTTAAATCATGAATATGAGGCATTATATCACTCATGAGAGTTTCAGAGTGAGCCTGTAGGGTAGGACCTACAGACATAACATGTAATTAGATTAGTTTCAGACCCTACCTAACCTAATGAGGTGCCATGAGGTGTTTTCAAGACCTATGAATGATGAAAATTAGTGATTTAGAATATTATAATTTTATTTTTCATGTATATGAGGTGCATAACACATGAAAAGAGGCTTGAAGTCTAGTTTCAAGACCTAATGTGGTTTGCTAGTCAAGGTCCAAGTAAGCAAAGAGAGAGATGGTGGCCAAATGAGGTAAAATTTTTATATTTCAAGATAATAATGAAAAATTTAGCATTTAAATATGTATATAATGTTTTTTAGGTGTGTTTAACAATTTTGTGGTAAAATTTTTCAATAAAAGGTATGAAATGTGGTTTTGAGGTTTCCTGTGTGTACAAAATGAAGGATTCTCAACTCGAGAAAAACTTTCAAGTACTCATTGGCATGTGTAAAATTTTCATTGAAACCTAAGTTTTTCATGGTATAAGGGTAATGGCATTAGATCAAATTTATAATAATTGGTTTTTATAAGAGGAGGCTAAGCTTTATGAATAATTGTTAACACTAGAAATAGTGTCAACCCTTTCTAAAACCCTAACATTGACCTAATGAGAGATATTGATAAAAACAAACCAAAATGGTTTGGAATGGATATTTAAGTTATTTTAAGTTATATTTAACTCTCTCAGACACCTCTATGTGTGATTGTTTTTTAGGTGAGTGAGTGGACCCTATAGGAAAAGCCTTATTTCTCAAAGATTTCTTGTAGAAGTTTAGAGTTAACCAAGTCAAGGTTGATAAATGGATGAATTTTGAAGATTTATACTTTTATATTATGTAAATTTTGGTTTATTATTATTTTATATCCCTTATGGGTGATAAACTAGTCATACGAGTTGACCAGTCACTAATAGACCTAGTGGTAAAGATAGTGAGAAAACTAAACATAGTGAGAAGTTGATTAGGGATGGATCCAAATTCATGGAGATATTTTTCAATACCTATAATACATGTCAATATTATATATATTATTTTTATATTATTGTATATAGCATCAATTTTCTCTCAAATTGACTTGTCTAACTCAGTGAGGTATGTGTATAGTGAAGTCATGAGATTGGTCTATAAGATCAATATTGCTATTAGAGATTATGATCTATTTATTGTAAGTTATTATAAGGTTATTTTAAGATCATATAAATTAATTATAATTTCTTAAGTATTCCCTTTCATGTATCATAATTTCATGTTTCCATGACTATGTTTTTAAGCAAGTTGATAGTTCTAAGTGGGCTACTTGTAGAGAAGGGTTTGAGTCCTTTTTACCTATGTAATGAAGTATAATTAATCTAGTGAAGTTTTTGAGGTATTTAAGGGTATATTTATGATTTTTTTCCCATGGTTATTTTACAGTATTGTGTTTTTGGTTTAGTTGTTCAAGACAAACTTTCTGGGTATGCACATGCCTAATTATGAATAGTGATAATGGCATGCTTCAAGTGGTGTTTAGAGCTAAAAGGTGTCATGGATAGAATATGAGTTTTTTAGGGGTATATTAAAGTGAAATATGATATTTTAATACTATTTTTGAAGTTTTAAAGTGTTCTAAGGTGTTCAAAGTGTAATGTGTGCTAATGAAGACCTAATTAATTTAGGTCTCTTTAAGGCCTAAAAAAGGGTTTTGGTCATATATGCTATGACAAACATATTTTAATTTTGGTTCATGCTTGTTTCATGTCCTAAGGACCAATTTATTTAAAAAAATAAGTGTTAAAGTGTGTATTTATAAGTAATAGGTGTACGATCAAGAGTCTAGTATAAGAACAAGGCCTAATAGGCCTAATTGTCTAGTGTGTGAGGAAGTGTTAGTTGAAGTGAATGAGATAGAAATTTCAAGAGATAAATGAGGTATTTTAGACCATAAATAGGGTAAAAATAAACCATTATTAGTATTTTAAATGGGTAATATATATTATTATCAAGGTCATTTGACCTAACTAAGTCTTGAAGAGACCTAATTGAGTAAAGAAGGCTAGAGACCAATTTGAGAAGGATATGTGTGTTTGAAGAGATGAAGATGGATATATTAATCTATTATATGAGAAATAAATGGTTATTAAGGTGATAAAATAATTTATGTGGTTTATTTGGTGCTAAGTCATCTAGGGGGTTGGTGCCTCCTTGGAAGTGGGTGTTTACTATAGCCTAGTCAAGTTGGTGCTTGGCTAGTTGGGGTTGGTGATCCAAGTGAAGTTTATGCTTCACTAAATCTTGATGTTTGAATTATAGGATATTATTCCACTTGTATCATTAGTGTTTTTTATTCCCCTTGAGGTTTTCTCAATAAAATAAGTTTTTTATGTGTTATGTTCTTCTCTCATGCTCATGGCTCTTAATGTGTTTCTAGTTTACCATATTGTTTTGACAGTTCACGAATGATAAGGTAAAAAGTGTAAAAGTTTTGAAGACTGATTCACCCCTCCTCTCATTCATTATATTTCCAAAAACATAAATATTGGTGTGAACTAAGTGAATAATGAGAGTTGTTCGTTGATGATTCTTATAGCCTGTCCTTCATGCTTTCCCAACTTATTGTATTCTTTAAACACAAACAAAAAAATTGACACTTGAAGGAGGCCTTGAATAATATAATATTTGATGTTTATAATTAATTTTAGTCTTATTTATTACTTTTAAACCATATTATCTGACTAAACACATCAATAATATTTGAACCCATATATTTCCTTAGCTTGGCTTGGTGGAGGTTTTTGCCCTATGAACATTTGAGGGCCTTCTCATGAATTACTTAATAACCTAGATAAATTTTATTATAATTATACACATGGTGGGATTAAAATGGTTGAATAAGAAATATATTCATTTAAATAGACCATCATCTGAACCCAAATCCAAAATGAGGATGTGGCTTGCAACCTATTCCCTTATTCTCTAGATGAAGATGCTTACCATTAGTACTTATTATTGCCAAATGGATACGTCATATCATGGGATATCTTTGAAAATTTGTTTGTAAACCATTTTAGTGTACCTATTTATCTTGATACCTTTTATTATTAAATTTTTATAGCCTTTAGGGAGCCTAATGAACCCATGAGCTCATTCAATAGTCATTTTCACCTACTATACAAGAGATTGAAAGACCCATTCCTACAAATAGAGGTGGTGGCTATTAAGTTTTATCTTAGAGTATTGGATAATAAAACTATTATGCTTATATATAGGACCCAATGTGCACTCACATCTATAGCATGAACTTACCAATAAGCTCTTATCATTGAACAATAGTCCATGCCACATGGTTATGGTGTTGAATAATTTTACTTGTTAGGACATTTGGGTATTTATAACTAAAATAGTATGACTTATTTTCCTATAATTAATCCTATATAAGAATTTGGGAATTATATTACATCATTGCCTCAAGATTACAACCAATCTCACCCACCTATGATGAATGAGAACACTATTTTTGATTTTAATGCATATAATTATGATAATTATATATATGATCAGTAAGTTATTTTACCTTGTGTTAATGATTAAGTGTCTTTTAGTGTTTTTACTAATCAAGTGTCATTTTTTGAAGGAGGTAATCAACTAAAAATGTATGGGATAACTTATGAGACTAGATTCCTAGTCTCACAACTTAAATTCCATGGATTTAAAAATGGGACAAGTCTTAAAGTAGTCATGCTAATTAAGAATAATCCATTAATTAGGTAGGATACAATCCTTGAGAGTAGTGCTGAGGATGAGTTTGATGATGAAGAAGTAACATTCATCTCGAGTGAGTTCCCATATGAATATCCAATTATGAAAGAGTGTGTACATAAGAGGAAATATTAGACACTTCTTGTAGGTAGTCTGGAGATGAAATAAAAGAGTTAGAGTAGATGGATGAATAAGATGCATGATATGTATATAAAATACTCATATCATATATTTTTTCTCTTATATTTATAAATATGTATCTATAATATCAATAACATTGTGGTATAAAACTATCCCCCATCTCTTCATTAGAGATGGAGGAAGTATAAGAGATAAAAATGGTTGTCCTTGCATATAAAAAATTGGAATATTTGAAGAAAATAGTATAATGAGACTATAGTAGCCATGATATTACCTAAAAATAGACCTAATCAAGTTTAAAGTGAGCAATCATGAGCATAATGGCTTGAATGAATAAATAACACTAATGAGAGTTGAAGCTAACAATGACCTAATCTAATGTAGCTCTTCGTATACCTCCACCACTGATGATAATTCTATAAATTTAATGACTTGGGAAGAACCAAGTCTACATATTTTGGATGATGAAAATGATAACATGTATATTACCAATGTGTTCATGTTAGCCAAAGAGTAGCCAATAGTGGATTCACCACTTGGATGTCACAAACAAAATATCTTTGCTAGGTTGGGTATACAATTTTCCATGGTATGTGTTGAGGGTTACCCCTATCCCTCACAAAAATTTAATGTTTGGGTATAGGTATATCTCAAAATATATCCCAAATTCTTCATGTTAATGAAATTTATGTACATGGTTGAGGTTTTAAGCATAAAACTACTTAATTTTCATGAAGACATTATTAATAAGGCTATTCACGATAATGTTTTTCAATAAGTAATATATTTTGGAAAAAATGTATGCCTCATTTTCAAGATCAACACGTTTTGGATCCACTACTGTGATCATCAGGAAAAATTGTTATCAATTTTTCCTAATGTAGGATCACAATAGTGGATCTAAAACGTATCTATCTTGAAAATCAAATAGTTTTTTCCCAGAAGCTATTACTTATTATTTTATGGACTATGGAAGCATAAAATATTTAATTCTTTTCAATGTTAAGGATAAAATATACATAAATACATGTAATACCTTGGTAATATTTCTACCAACCTTATTAAAATATTGAACATGAATATGTGTTGTTTTAGGTGTACAATTAGTGAAGAAGTCTTATTGCTTTTTAAAAAAACATATCCTAAACCTATATTTAAATTTGATATATCTTGGAATGAACCTATAAATAATTTAATTTTTATTTCTCTTGATTTCCCTTCCTTAATTTTCATGCTTTTTTATTTATGTTATTTAGATTAGGACTATTTCCTATCTTATTTTATTTCTTTCTTTGTTTGGTCTATCCTAACTATTTCATCATATGGTTCCATGTTGATCAATGAAAAATGATGAATTGAAAGACATATAAGTAGGTATCATAATTAAAGTTATGTGATAAGGTGATTCTTGAGTCATTTTTGTACTTTGGATCCTATTATTAGGATAGTTTTGAAGGCTTTGACTATTATATGTGTTTTGAATATATTTTGGATTAGCTAAGTTTGGGTAAATCTAGTTAACCACTAAAAGTATCCTCTTGAATCCAGGCAAAAATTTCACATCTTAAATAATTTATGAATCTTCTTGGGTGAACCTATTGTGGTAAAAAATTATGTGAAAAATATATAGTTCTACCTTTCATTTGCCATAGTGGTCCCCAACACAAACTAAAATAATAAAATCAAGAGAAAAGATAAAAGAAGAATAGAAAAAAAATCAATCTAAAAAAAACTTAGTATTGGGTGATTTAAGTAATATATATTGGGGATATGGATGTATAGATGGAAGTAGGGTAAGGCCTCAAGTGGGATTAGAGGTAACTCAGTTGGGGCTATAGATTCCTAGATGGTAGTAGAGTAATGTCCAAGAAAACATATTCAAGGTAGGACTCACTTGCCTAATAGTTAGAACCATATCATTTAATCCCTATATAACTTATAAAATAGTAAATTAATTCTCTTACACATCAGGTCCATAGGGATACTAATTTGGTCACTTAGATGCTCCCATCTTGTACCTTCATAAATTTGTTCATGTTTCATGCATTGTTCTAACTATAAATTTTAGGTTCTTTGACTCCTTTATTCCAAAATACTCAGAAGTATTTTATATTAGAGTCACCATTTGTTGTTTCTTACACAACACACCCTGATTTCATCACTAAAATCATAAAACCTCTTTCTACTCTAGAGTATGGTCTTTTAGTTTAATCAAGTTTGAGTTTATTTTATTTATTGATATAATTGGAAAGGTTCCTTAGGAGGTTGTACTGATAATATTAAATTTGATCCAATCTTTAAAATAAGTCTAAAATTAAAAGTTACATTATATTCACTTAGTTTAAAAGAGTCTACATTGATACAACTATCTAAATTTCCTTAAAAATGATAATTCTGGTCTATTTTAGATCATGTTTTGAATTTCATTAAAGTTTCCATTTTTAGACCATTTCACTATAGATTTTTGCAATTTATCTAACTATTTTAGAGTTTTAATGACCTTTACTTATGAAACCTAGTCCATATATTCTCCTTTTAAAAGTAAAAAGGTTAAAATTCTATATGGTCTTTATTTTTAGACTTAGTCATTTTATTCATGTTGGATTGGTTAGATTGAAATTCAAAAAAATGCTTGTATTTATTTATTTACATTTTATTGTATATTTCCTTTATTGTGGCCTATTGCATTAGTAATTTTTTTTGAAGAAGTTTAAATTTAAAATATAATGTCTATTATCTCTTTTGTAGGCCAATATTCACTTATTCTCCTGTGAGTCCCTAAATAAGTCTAGAGTTACCAAGTGTCAGTCATTCACTTCCTTAGGCCTTTTTGGGTCTGAGTGTTTTATGATAAGTATTATGGCCTCTAGGTAAGTGAGATGGTTCCAAGTGTCTAAATATCACTTTGGTGCTTACCTAAGTCATTTAAAACTTCAAATCAGGCCTTTGGCCTCCCAAATAACCAAGATGATGACATGTGTCATAATCCAAGATTACCATTTCATCATAACTTATAGATCTATGAGCCAATGCCAAAGACATTTCAAATGCATGAGATCATTTTACATGGCATAATCCTACTTCATTATGGATCTGGAATAGTCAGTACACTACCAATCAATAAACAAGCTCCCAGATCCCCAAGATCATGTTATGTGGCATGATATGTTTCCCCATTCCCAAAAATAGTATGTATGTTTCAAAGCCTTTGGTGAGGCCCCATATAGGTGAGTTATTAACAAGTTTCAAGATATCACCTCAATAATACAACATAGGTAGATGGCCTATTTGGAATCTTAATTAGGTAGTGGATGAGTGATGGGTTATTATGTGGCATGACCAAGACAACTAGAGGGCACAATGACATCATATTCAACCTTATAGATCTTAAATTTAATAGTTATATTGACCATAAAAACCATCAGACCTAAAAATGGACTTAAATATTTGTGATTTATTAAGTTGTTTTTAGGGTTTCTTTAGTGTATTTTCCTTAACCATCTGGTCCCTTTTGATTCCTTTCAAGTTTTTTGATTGACTATTTATATTATTTCATCTTTAGGAATTGGTAATATTATATCTAAATGGGGATAATTTGGTTGTGGGTTTTACAAATAGGGAAGTTCTTTCCAATAATCTTGGTCCATTTCTACCTTTTATCAATTAAAGTGGCTAATCATTTTCATTATTTCATTTTGAAACTTAGTCATTTTTTGTAAAATGGACTAACTCACCTTTATTTTGAGCCTTTTTAACTTATCCATTTAACTTGAAATTCAGGTTATAATGGATAATTTATCTTTTCAAATTCTAATGACTAGTTCAATTTTTTGCAAGCCTAAATGAATGTGGAGCTACCACTTGTCAAGACCTCCCTTATACATTTTTGAAGAGTGCCTTAAATGAACAACCCATCCAAATATCCTTTGGGTACCTAAGATGATGCCATGTAGTATAATATAATTTCTTTGGGGCCCTGTATGATAAGTATAGAGTGAGTGGTGGTAGACCTTCTAGGTGAAGAGGATGATACCAAATGGTAACATCCTACTTCCCCACTCTCCCAAATCAATTAGAATAGAAAGGTGGAGAGGGGATTGCATGAGTGTCTAGGATGATACCACCTATTAACATCTTAGGGATGTATGGTAGTTAGGACACATTAAACATTGGGAAATGACCTATGATATCCAAGTGAGTGAGGTCTTTCCACTTATCAAGATATTATTACACACTGGCCAAGAAAAGGTTAAGAAACCTAGGACCTTTAGTTAATAAACAGAATAATGAAATACTACCATGTATCATTAACCTTGACATATGATGACATGTTTTAATTCATAATAAATGAAGAGGTATCCATGTAGTGTGAATCTCTAGATGAAGATACATAAACCTCCATGAAAGGGATCAATGCCCAAATTTAATGGCTATATTTCTTATATATACTATATAAATCTAGAAATTAGACCACAAGCCTAATCAAATATATGCAATCAAGTTATATCTTGTCATCTAGTATAAGAAGTACCATGTGGCATATATTCATAAGTAAATCTGATAGTGAGTTTAGACCAATTATGGTGTGAATGTCAAGATTAAGTAGGCATAAACCACAAAAGGATAAAGAAACCTTAATCAGGCATGATAATCATAGTGCAAGATATGACCAAATATTCATTCTTTTATAACTCAACAACTCTTGGCTACCAAAATTCAATTTGATAGCATAAAATAAAAAATATCTTGATCAAGCATGGACTCTACTATGAAGATTGTTGCCAACTACCTATTTTGATGAATGTTAGATTAGATAAAGATGATTAAGTTTAATTTAGAGATTAGTTGACATGATCTTGGTCTTGATTTCCTTGAGATTGAGTGAAATTTGATTCAAATTTGATCTCAAGATGGAATATCTCATTGAATGCTTGTAACCATCTTATATAGTAGGTTGATTGAATGCTTGTAACCATCTTGTATAAGACCAATTATATAATATAATAAGGGTTGGTATATTTTTAATATTAGAAGTTAGAATAGAGGACCAAATCCATAATCCTAATTTTTAGTTATTTTTTCCATTTTTGCATGGGTTGAGGCTATTTGGACTCAATTTTGTAATTCACATGAGTATATGATGATTCCCCATTTATGTTTTAGGAATTATCTTATCATTTTAAATATTTATTAGTTGATACTCTATGCATACTCATGTATACAATGGTTGGTTTCCCTCTATTTTTATAAACCTCTATTTGCATAAATACTTCATCCTTAGAATCTTTCACCTTCTTTATTTTCTGGTGTGCCATGTTATTCGAGTAGAGATTGGTTTACTTAAAAGGACTTATCTACTCAATAAAATAAGATGTATTTACTTTATAAAACAATCTCATCTTCTCCTTATCCCTACCATCTCTCTCTTTTTTTATTTTTTATATCTTTGTTAGATTATATTTAGAGTAGTTTGAATTGTAGTTAGTATCTCAAGTTTTATATGGACTACATGTTCATCATTTACTTGTCTTATTTTATGTACTGTTGAATCTAGATAAAATATAAGTGTCAATTAGCAAGGAAGTTCATTGATAAATCTAAATGATCCAGTTCTTATAGGCAAAATATACCAAGTCTCTTTCATAAGTATTGAAGTGTATTAAAAACATGCCCATTATATGGAATAACTTTCATAAACCAATTGAGGTATCTAATATGCTAAGACCTAGTAACCAAGACCTTAGGAAAGCTACTATCGATCATGCTTCATTTTAGGAGAAGTGGAAGGGAAGGAGGGGGAATCCTCATGAGTTGAGACTTATCTCTATATTTTTTCTTCCTAGAGTTGGTGTGTTGTGACAAATAGACTACCAAAAAAAATGTCATTTAACTTATCTAATAGAGCAAAGCCTATGCACTAGACAATCTCTTAAAGGATAAAATATTTAAATTTGTCAAAATATGAATGTATCTCACATATATGTATGTTTACACTAAAATGATGAAAGAAAAAAATGAACAATAAATAAAAGAAGAGAAATCAAACAAAAAAAGAAGAAAAATAATAAATCAAACTAATAAAAAAAACCAATATCAACATAAATCTAATCTAGAAAAACTACGAAAATATAAATAAACACCTCAATAAAATAGATCTAACACTAATCTAAAGAGCTAAACTAATTAGGATAAACAAATAAGAAAATAAAAGAGTGTGAGAATTTGTAAAAGAATCAACTAAGGATTATGAAAGTGTGATTTTATTGAGAAAATTTTGAAATAAGTTTTATTTCAAACAAATATTTCAATAAAAGATCACTATACAATCAAAAATTCAACAATTTATCATAAAATAATTTATTTTGTCATTATTAAGGAAACTTACAAGAAGTTTTGTGTATATGAATACAAGTATGAAATAATCAAAGAAATTAACACTTTATAATATTTATATAATTAGTTATAAATAAAATAAGAAACCTAGGTATACCTATGTTATTCAAGTGGATTACTTCACCATCAAAGAAGACATCATTTGGTTTATCCAAGTGATTTTTCAATCTTAGAGATGCTTGCACATTATAATAAATATATCGAAGCTTTAAAATTGAAGAGATATTAATACATGTATGTTTTATTTCCCTTATTATGTGTCTTCAATCTCTTTATAAATTACCTTCATTGAAGGTGGGTTATATTTAAAGTTGTAACTAACCTTTAGTTAGTTATGGTTTTAAATTTAATTAACTTTAAAAATTCAATTAATTTATTATTAGTTGATTTATAAATTATAAAGCTGATAACTTAACTTTATGTTGTATAACTTTAAAATAAATTTCATAAGATTAGATTTAAATAATGGAAACCAAATTAAAATTATCTAATGGGTGGGGACCATCGTAACTTGTCAAATATCACTAAATAATTTTATATATGTGAGTATAATTAAATGATAAATAATAATATGATAAATATTTAAACAACTCAAAAACATCATAATATATAACATCATGATCAATATTCCAAATAAAAAATATGTTTTGAATCATCAAAATATCATTGTAGAAACACTATGGAACCATCACTGTTAAAACTAAGCATACTATGCAAAATAAAAATATTAAAACCATTATCAATGACAATTTTAACTAAATGTAAAAAAAACAATATAACCAATGCTTCAAGAAACTCTGTACCCAATAATATAAACATCAAAACCAAAAAATCACCATACTATAAATACTATCCTTATACACATCCCATGTTCCATTTAAATAATTTGAATAGTATAAAGATGAATTCAACTCTAAACTATATTATTTTATATAAGCCCTAACAACTAAAATATTCATATTTTAATAATGAATAAGTTATTAAAATGTTTGTCTAAAAGGATATATGATAAAAATGTCTTCATGTAGAAGATATTATCAAAGAAATGATTCACTAAGACAATACTACATTATTACATGTATTGTATATGTAATTTAAATCCTTGTAATGAAAATTTCAAAATAGTCGAACAATAATCCAAAATTGACATGTTTTATTCAAACCTTAATATTTGCACAATTCATGTCAAAAAGATCAAAATGTATATTTGATTTAAGAAACTTTTGTAAGTACCAACTCAAAAATGATCATTTTTAACATGTAGAAAACCATCCCATGTTGAGATATCTATACATAATAGACTCAAAACCCTTAGACCTAAATAGTATCGGTAATGAAAACCTAAACAATCTTATTTATATCAAAAATAATTATTGATATAAACTATGATAATTGAGTAAGTTTACAAGAAGGGTAACATATATTTTCACATATTTGGACTCAACCTATGATATGATGAAAAACTCAAAAAAATGAAATGAACATAACAAAGATGTTGTGAAAAAAAGATGCACAATGAAAATAAAGTTATTTCCTTCAATGAATATGCACTTCATTCCATCAAAAATAATAATAATAAATTTCCTCTTACATGACAAAGAAATTGAGCAAACTGAAACAAATGGGTCCAAGCCAAATCACATTGTCTAGCCTCCAAAACTAATTCTATAGAATGCAGGTTTTATAGTATATCTTGAGTTGAAAGAGAATAAAATATAATAAACACATGTTTTATGGTGGTCAAGTTTCCAATTCACACAATAAACATTAAAGCCAACATGTCCTCCAAAGTTGGTGAGATAAAAAAACATTCTATCAATATGATAAACAAACCAAAGCTAAACAATGAATTCAATAGACACCAAATGAGCTTAGCAAAAATAATTTTGGTGAACACTATATCCTCAACCAATTTTATTTATTGAAAATAAAATAAACATAGGTACTGCAGTTTAAATACTTAGATCTGAATATACACTAAAATCTTCATTATATATTTAGCTTTAATTTCTAATACATTCAAAACCATATTTATTAAAAACTAAAATTGAGTCATCTTGTTAATAAAATATGACATCGATTAAATGTCAAGCTGGGTTCAGGTCATATATAAAGAATTTATACTATCTAGGACATAAGTGACCCCATATAAATTAACTACTAAACCATGTATATTGATGACTTCCAAATAACTTCGCAACATGAATTAGTAACCACCAAATTTTATCCTACCTTTGCCCACCGACAACTTGAAATGAGGTAGGGACAAACATTTAATGTAAAGATCACCATTTACAAAAATAAATACATTAAAAAATATTAGCTTTAAATATGAGTAATTTTCATATAAATTTCCTCGAGAATATCTAAATATCTAGGAACTTTATCAATTAATGTGAGACTCGATGTTAATGTTTTAATCAAGACTAGGTAACAAAAAAATATGAGTTAGGTTATAAATATTACCAAATGCCATGTAAAAAATGAATCAAAACCATACAAATTTCATATATGTATCACAAAATATGCAAACCTTGATATCATCATGTGAAGTTCAAATCATGTTAGAAACATTTTGACCACTTCAAAAATGAATGCAAGATTGAGTCACATTGTGCAAATGTATATCAATAATGTGAATGTTTATGTTATGAATATTACAATTAGTGAACACATAATATATAACTAGTATATTACATGGATATTCACAACTCTATGATAGTTATTAAAACATAATTCTAACCTTTGAATGCAAAAAATGTCCCTCTATAATAATTTGATCAAATGCTATGCAATTTTTAATTCTCTTAATGAAACTACAAATGTTAAACAAAAAAACACAACATAATGTAATATTAATTCATACACAAATAAAAAAAATTGTTAAATTAATTCAAATAAGTGGTGTAATGGTATCCTTAAAGTCCTTTCAATGACAATAATGTATTATGACCTATTAGGCTTATAGCCTAATATCCTTAAGCCTATTTGTGTTTTTGGATTTTAAAAATATAAATAATACCTTTTGGTGATTAAAATAAATTAAAAATTTATATATAATTATAAATTATGATAAAAAATTTTAGATTATTTTATAACCAAAGATTCAAACAATTTTGAATGTTGCTCTTTCTCACCTTATTTAGGCGTATTGAGGGGTATTGTAACTTATTTATCACTTTTAACAATACTTATAAATATATTCACAACTAGAAACCAATTTTTCCTCTTATATATACCCTAAATTATTTTTTTACAAATTTTCAAATGATTTTGATCACTAATTTGAGAGATAAGTGAGTTTCCAGACTTCAAAACCCTATTTTCTTGAATTCCTATAGGTTTGTCTTACATAATCCCTTATAATTTATTGTACAAGAGTTACAGACTAATAAAACACTTTAAAACCTTATTAAATATTACCTATAAAATAATCACATTTTTTAGGAAGTTTAAATGGATAAATCTCAAGAAAAAAGTAATTTTAGTTTCTAAAACCCTATACTAAGGTTTTACAGTCTATAGACTACTCAAGAGTACTAATCTAAAGGTAATTTTAGATATAAAGGATTTAAAGTATTGGTTTAGCTTTTATTTAGACCTATAATATGTTAATTATACATTAAATCTATTCTAGAGGCTTTCTAATCACAAAACATACATGAAACCTCCCTATTTTATTAGATTATGTGTATAGAACTTTGTTTTCAATTCCTATAGATTGAGAAATTTGCTTTCCAAATTTAAATAAGAAGAAATAACCTTCATCACATGGAATTATACTTAAAAAAAATATGTAAACTATATTATAATAAACACAAATTTATTTTATTTAAAAATATTTACAATCTAATATTCAAACCTATAACTTTTGATAGACCAACAAAGAATTCTCAAACTTGCACACCTCTATTTTCTCAACTGAGTTCTTATTATCCAAATATTGTATTATATATATAATTTTTTGATAATTTTAGGTATATAAAAGGTATAAAATTTTCTTGAGTCTATTTTTCATCTTTAAGTTCTCTCAACTATCAAAACTCAACTTAGTACATACATAGTTTAGCTTTCTTGTATGTTGCATTCATCTTATTTGAACCAAAAATGATTTGAAAAAAATTAAAACTAAGGTGAAAGGTTAAAATAAATTTAAAATTTAATTTTAAACCCTAATTATCCCTCACTTAAATTTTAGGTCCTTTAAAACTTACAAAGACTCTTGAAACTATCATTAAAAATTCAAATTTTTGAAATGTTCATTTTGGTAGGAATGTTGGAAATTAATCCAAATGGATTAAATTTGATAAATTAATCATAAATAAGGATTATTATTGAACACACACAACCTCTTATACATTACAAATATAAAAAAAAACATAATAGACTTATCTATAAGCATGCACTTGCAATAGACTACCAAGGAACACAAGACTTGTTAATGAACTCCTACTCATGAGCTATTCAACATTAATGCCATTATTGATGATATATTAAGGTGTAATACATGTTAAATCATAAATTGGATTGTTTTACACTTTATCAATTATTCAAATTACTCTTTGTCTATGTTATTCTTCACCACCTTCTTGTCTAGAATGTCTTCAAGTTCATCTAGGTGTGCCTTTGGTAGTTG
This sequence comes from Torreya grandis, assembly GCA_037957365.1. Lineage (NCBI taxonomy): Eukaryota > Viridiplantae > Streptophyta > Pinopsida > Cupressales > Taxaceae > Torreya > Torreya grandis. Next base: position 3,096,235 of record JARHVA010000721.1, on the reverse strand, counting down.
TTGCTCCTAATGGATGATCTGATTAGATTTGTATTTAGGTGATTTTTATAATTTATCCTATCCTCTAAAATTATATATATTATCTACATTAAATATATGTGAGATTCCAATGTCCTATGTGAAATTTTTTTAAGGTCTTTGCAAGGTCCTATATTCTTCATTTTCAACTTATTATATTCCCATTTTAGAAATATATCTTTCCTAATATTAATAATTATAATATAACATAATTAAAAATTCACGTCTCTTATTTTAAAATAATTATTCTTTTTATACTTAAACTCATCTTTAGCTTTTGTTTTACCTATTCATAGAGTTCTTACATATATACTACAAAATATTCTCCTTCTGCACTTCTTCTCTATTAATTTCCTAAGTTTATAAAATCATATAATACCCTTGGATTAATTAAATATAAAACATTAAATTTAATAAATCCTATTCTTCTATTTGGAGACTAATTATATGAAAATTTTGCCTGAGCTAGTACTTGATCCCATTATTTGGGATGATCACTTACCAAGATTTTGAGGATGTTTCTAATGATTGTATAATAATTATGAGGATGGTAATATAAAATAAAACTTAAATTTTCCCCCCAGTTTATTATAAATACTCCTCCAAAAGTTACCAACAAACTTAGTGTCCTTGTTAGATACAATGTTTCTAGGAAGCCCATGTAATCTTACTACTTTTAAAAATAGATCAAGAATATGAGTTGCATCACTTGTTTTTATACAAGTAATAAAATGATACATTTTATAAAACTTATAAACTATTAAAACTATTTGATCATTACCTTTTTTATTTTTTGGAACCCCAAGTACAAAATCCATGCTAACTAAATCTCGTGGCCTAATAAAAAATAGTAGTGGCTAGTATAGGCCTTATTTTGACTTGTAAATTTGGAATATTTAAATATTATACATATTTAAACAAAAAATTTCACATCATATTTCATTCCTATCCAATAATAATGTGCACTCAATTGAGCAAGTGTCTTGTCTTGTCTAAAATGCCCTGCCAAACTACCACTACGTTTTTCCTTCAATAAGTTATCTCTCATTGAACCTTTGGGTATGAATAGATGGATTAAATTGATTAATAATCCATATTTAATCATAAAATCCATCCATGGACTCTTATATATACTCACTATATTCTCACATACATCATAAGCTTCTTTAAAATCAAGATCTTCCTTATACAAGTCCCTCAATGAGTCAATCCTAAGAAGTTGACTTGAGACTCCTAAAAAATTAGATTTATCCTAATCAAATCATATAATTTTTTTTTAAAAATTATCCAATTTTATTCTTGATAAAAAAACAAAAACTTTGAAAAAATTCTACCCATTTTATGTGCCTTTGACTTAGCTTAGTTTGACTACTTATAAACTGTAAAACATGGCTATTTATATACATTACAAAAAATTTAGGTATCAATTTGTGTCTTCATTTCTTCAAGGATTAAATAATAACATATAAATATTGGTAATTTTTTGAATACCTCTTCTTTTCTTCATTAAGTTTCTCACTAAAATAGGCAATTGGTTTGACTTCTTGACTTAGAACAACTCCTATGGCAGTTCTACTAGCATCACATTCCACTTGGAAAAGTTTCCAAAAATTGGGTAATAATAGAACGGGTTGATCTATAATATTCTTGTTAAGAATATACAAACTTTTATTAGTTTCCTTAGTCCATATGAATATTTATTTGTTCCCCTTGATTTTTTCCATAATTGGAGCACAAATACTTTTGAAATTTATTATAAAATTTATGTAAAAACTAGCTAAGCCATTAAAAAATCTTACATAAAATGGATTATTTAGAGTAGGTCATTTCATTATGGATTTAAATTTATCCTTATCCATATTCTATCCCTCTTGATAGATAACAAAACCAGATAAACCATTTTTTCTTCATAAAATTTCACTTCTTGATATTGATTAGTAGCTTTTCTTCATGCAAATTATTCAAAACCATTCTAAGATGTATTATATGTTCTTCCTTTGACTTAATATAAATAAATATATCATTAAGGTAAAAAATTACAAATTTACCTGTGAAATCCTTGAAGACCTCATTCATAATCCTTATGAATGTTATTAAAATATAAGTTATCCCAAATGGCATAACAAGCCATTCATAGAGCCCATAATCAGTTTTAAAAGAAGTCTTACATTCATCTCCATCTTTAATTATAATATTATGATAGCCACTCTTCAAATCTATCTTGGAAAAGTATCTTACACCACTTAGAAAATCCATTAGATCATCAATTCTAGGCAAATTAAATATATAACTTATTGTGATCTTATTAATATCTCTTAAATCAGTACATATTCTCCAATATCCATATTTTTGGGTGATAAGACTATTATAATAGCACAAGGACTCAAAATCTCCCTGATTATTACTTTATCAGACAATTTATGCACTTGATTCTTAATCTCCTCATTCTCCTTTGGTGTCATCCTATATGCTGCCTTGTTTGGGAGTTTGGCTCCTAGAATGAGGTATATATGGTGACTAATGTTCCTAATTGGAGGTAATTAATTAATAATTTCATCCAAAATAATATCCATAAACTCATTCAAGAAATTCTAAATTTTGATAAGTAAATCAATCAATTTTTTAGTGGTAACAACTATCCTAGGCTTATTAATCAATGCATAACTTACCTCTTCCTTTCTGATTTGCTATAAGAAATCTTTGACACTTATTAACATTACCTTAGGACTATCTTCTCATACTGAATTCTCATGCTTCAAATGTGTAAATGTATAATTCTTTTCATCCTTCAAAGGTGTAAGTGTATGCTTTTTTCCATCCTTCTTAAAGAGATAGGTAGTGTTTCTCCCATAATGTATTACCTTCCTATTAAATTAAAAATATCGACCCAGAATAACATGGTAATTATCTTTTTACATTATATCACATAACACCTCATCCTTGTAACTTCCTATATGAAATTACACCTTACATTATTCATTCACCAAGACTTGATGTCCTTTTTGCAGCTAGGACACCTTTCAAAGAGTAGGATTGTATTTATTTAAGCTTAGCCTATCAACCATCTTAGATGACACTAAATTATTAGTACTTCCATTATTTAAAGTGATTTTATATCACTTACGCTTATATTTCTAGGTTGTTCTAAATAGTGTCTTCTTTTGAGCAAGCTCTTTAATATTTTTGTTGGGCTAAAGAAAAACCCTCTTCATAAGCAAATATTCTCCAACTTTAGGTGCATCTTCATGAGAAGTTGGTACAACACTCACATCTTCATTATCTTAATATTTGTGAGCACTACCTTGACTTATGGAAGGGTTCTTTGGGCAATTATAAGATCTATGACCATACTTATTACACTTGAAATAGTTACCTGTAAAGCCTCTTCCTCTACCTCTGTTAAACAGTTTCTTATCGATGAAATAATAGCCACCTCTTATGAATTTTACTTTGATTTGTGAGATACTAGTTTCTTCATGATGAGCTTGTAGTTGACTCCTTCCACCATGCTATCCTCTTCTCTTATTAGTTTTACCTCTATCTTTTTAATCTTGAGCTTGTTTCCTTGATAATTTATCGTATGCTTTAGGGCATATTGTTATGCCTCCTCAACTAATCTTGGTTTCCAAATACTGATTTCATCTTGAACATTGAATCTCAATACATTCATATATTTGGCCACCTTTTTAGCATCTTTTCCAGTGTGAATATCTTTGATAGTTAACCTCTAAAATTCTTCTATGTAGTTTGTAACTATCATCTCCTTTTTTCTTAGATTTTAAAGTCTCTTAAAGAGATAAGTTTGATAATACCTTGGCATAAAATTTACTTTCAACTTGGCCACCATCCTATCCAAACTCTTGATCTTGGTTTTTATTTTTCTCCTTATTTCATCTTGTACTCCATCCCACTAAAGGGATGCATGTTCTTTCAATCTAGTAATTATAAACTTCATATTATTGTCATCATCTTTTATGCTTTCATAGTCAAAATACTTGTCCATGGAATTGATCTAATCAACCGGCTTTTCTACATTTAGGCTACCTTCACACATAGGTACCTCTAACTTGGGATTAGAACTAAACCCCATAACTAATCTAACCAATGTTTCTTCTGATCTCTCTTCTAATTCCTCTAGTTATGCCCCTTATTCTTGACACCACTCTTATTATTCTCTATCACTAAAATCTACCATGTTAACTCATCTCCTATGAGCAATATCCATGGCCTACAACCTAGCCTAAATATTCTTAATCTCCTCAAGCAACACTTATTGAGTAGGTTGTGTTCTTTTACCTATACCTCTTGCTCTAATTTCCATCATTAAAAACTTCTATATTAGCTTTTCAATCAAATACAGAGATCATTTCAATCTTGAGACAAAAATTACTATGATCTAATACAATAAATGGTGTAAGGGTGTCCTTAAAGTCCTTTCAATGATAATAATTTATTCTTACCTATTAGTCTTATAACCTATTATCCTTAAGAACATTTATGTTTTTTGAAGTTACCAATATAAATTAGACTATTTGGTGATGAAAATAACTTAATCATGTATATAAAATGAAGAATTATGATAAAAAAACTTTATATTCTTTTATGACCAAAGTTTCAAACAAATTTGAATGTTGTTATTTCTAGAATTATTTAGGCCTATTAAGGGGTATTTTAGCTTATGTATCACTTAATATAGTACTTATAAGTATATTCAAAACTAAAAACCAATTGGATCCTCTTATTTATTCCCTCTAGTCTCTGTCTACAAATTTTCAAATGATTTAGATCATCAGTTTGAGAGATAATTGAGTTTACAAACTTCAAAACCCTATTTTCCTTGATTCCTATAGGTTTCATTAAAAATTTAATTATAATTTATTGTAAAGGTGATTAAAAACATGTAAACCACATTAAAAATTTATTAAATATTCCATAGAAACTAATTATAAAGTTTCAGGAAGTTTGAATGGATAAATCTAAAAAAAAAGCAATTTTAATTTGAAGATAATTTGATATATGAAGGTTTTAAATGATTTGTCTCACTTTTATTTATACCTTTAATATATTAATTAAAACTTATAACTATTATACATGTTTTATAATCATAATTAATACATGAAACCTCCCTATTTTATTAGATTGTATGCACATAACTCTATTTTCAATTCTTACAAACAAAAATTTGCTTTCCAACTTGAAATAAGAATAAATAACCTTCACCACATGGACTTATATTCATATAAAAACTATATTGGAATCAACATAAAGTTATTTTATTTAGAAATATTTATAATTAATATTCAAACCTATAATTTTTGATAGACTAACATAGAATTCTCAAACTTGCACACCTCTATTTTCTCAATTGAGTTCTTATTATCTAAATATTGCATTATCCATCTCATTTTTTAATTTTTTTAGGTATATAAAATGTATAAACTTGTCTTGAGTCTATTTCTCATCACTAAGTTCTTTTAACCTTCAAAACTCAACTTAGTACATACTTAGTTTAGGCTTTTTATACATTGCATTCATCTTGTTTGACCTAAACATGATTTTAATGAATTTAAAACTAAGGTGAAAAGGTTAAAATAAATTTAAAATATACTTTTATACCTTAAGGATCCATCACTTAAAGTTTAGGAGCTTTACAACTTGCTAAGACTCTTGAAACTCTCATTGAAAATTCAATTTTTTTAATGTTAATTTTGGTGAGAAAGTTGGACAAGTGAAGCCTAAATAAGGATTATTATTAACCACACACAACCTCCTAGACCTTATAAAGACAAAAATAACATTATATACCTATCTATATGCATGCACCTGCATCAATAAGTCACCCCCACCAATAATTTTAATTTTTACAGATCAAACCATCATATGCGAGAATTAGATAATTTCAAGGCTTAAAGGGGTATTGAAATTTTATATAACACTAGCAACCTTACTAGCTAGTATCACATGTTAAATTGGGTTGTAATCAGAGTTATGAATGTTATGGAATTAGGAGTGTGATCCAAACTAGTCATTTCCTAATTATCTATGTACAAACCCCTTCAAATATATTATAATTAAAAGATATAGGTTATTAGCTAGTGTGGCGTAGAGAAAAAGAAAGATTAAATAATTAATTTAGGGATGGATGAAAATATATGTATAGCCTATAATATCAATTCTAAAATAAATTAAATTTCATAAAAAAATATTGAGTGTTTTTTCCCATATAAAATATTGATCATAATTTTAACAAGCAATCAAATATTTTATAGATAAATACTTACAATAATATGGCATAGATGTTTGTCTCTTCATTAATAATGATGAATACCTCATAGTTACTAATAAAAGAGTTGGACACAAAACAAAATTAAATAAAAGAAATAACATAAAATAGAAAAACAAAGAATAAAAACATAAAACCAAAATTGACACAATATATACAAAAGGAAAATAGAAGCAAAACAATTTAACTAACATAAAAAATATTCCACTAGAGACAAAATGAAGGACATGCTAATGTCAAAATATAATAAAGATTAATAAATAAGGCCTAATCCATGAGACAGGTAAAAAAATAAATGGTGGGTGATCTCTTTGAATATAACTATAATTTAAGATATCACTTTAAGAATGAATATATTCATCATACATCAAATATTTTAAAGGTGGAAGACAAAATGATAAACACATCATATATCATTATATAAAGGTAGATGAAACATACTATGCATAAAATTAAGGGGTCCAAACTCTTTTATTATAAATGAAGGCTATCAATTTGATTTGTAAAGAGATGAAGATATTTATAATTAGGATAATGAGAATTTAGATCAAGAAAATGATTTATTTGTTTGAATATATCTTCCATATTTTCCCTAATTTTTTTAACAAATAGTTATGAGTAATCTTTAGGTTTAGTATAATCAATTAGGGTTGTTTCAAACTCTGGAAGGTCATAAAATTTGAAACATTCATGATCAATATTATTTATCATGCCATCTGATTATGATTGGTGAATGAAAGTTTAATGAAATATTTTATACTAGAGAGTATGGAGAATAAAACCTATCATATTCAATTTCCATAAATTCATTGCTCATCTAGTATCTGAAACATTAAGATATTCAATTTTTTTTCTATTATAGAACTTAATCCAACATTGTAGAGACACTTTTTTCATTTTGAATGTGATATTTTGAATCAAAATTAGAATTTAAATTATAAGTAGAAATAAAATTAGATTTTAGATTGATATGAAAAATAACATAGTCATAAGGAGAATAATTCATATTATTAATAAAGTAAGAAAATTCTTATTCCAAAGAATATTAAATATCTAAATATTATGGTTCAGATTTCCTCAAAACATCATCAACTTCTCCATTAACCATATTTGAAATAAAACCAAGAATGGTTTCATTTGATAAAAGGTTATTATCAGCTGAGAAATAGGATTTAAGACAAATGATGTCATTAGATGACTAATTAGGCATATCAAATGAATCAGAGTATTCTAATTCTAAATCTGATAAAAAATTAAGATTTAGTTCTAAATCAAAACATTCGGATGAAGAATCTAAACTATAATCTAAATTTTGAGAGAAATTTATAGTACTAAATGCCATGATTTTATCATAAACATAAAATATAGAAAATTATTTTTGAAACTTGTATTCAAAATCAAATATTGAAGTAGAGAAAATTTTGCATTTGAACATATCATGGTCGAGCAAACAAAGCTTACATTTTTTTCAATTTTGTCTTAGAATGTGAGAAAATATCAAAGCTAATTTAAAGTCAACAATATCAATTTTTTGAATAGTTTTATTATAAATCTTAGGTATATTGTTATTAAAATAGAGAAAAAATATTTTAGCACTTGGTCTAAAAGAATTGAGGGTTTCATTTAATTTTGAAAGAATGCACAACACATATTTTTTAATGAATTATTTTTCTTGACAATAAAGCATAACCTATGATATAAGATTTTGATTTACTTTATTTTTGATTAAAATTTTGATATAATTCCATTCTTAAGTGAGTTCATCCACCTTGACTATAACCGAGCAAGAATAAGTCACTAAACATAGAATCAAAATATGAGAAACCAATTATAATAACTATTAAAATGTAAACTCCCAACTAGTTATTATAATGGAATAGGATGGAAAATTATTGAAGATAAGAATGGATAATAGTTAATAAATAAAATTGATTTAAAAATATTTATTAGAGTCTTTAAATTTGTTGATAGTGAAATTTGTATCATCAAAGAATTAACATGTTTACCTATTGTGAAGGTCAAGATGGAATCATACCAATTTAATCGTAAGGGACCTATGGTTGAGAATTAGTCCTGAGACATGTAAATGGGTATTTTAATTTTTTTGGATTAATACATTTAATAATAAATCTAAATAAAACTTATAAATATTTTATAAAATTTATCAAACACAACACTATTATAGACCATGTCTATAAGGAAGATGCTTATTAAAAATGCTATGAGCAAATATGTTAATCACTAATTCAATTTACTATTTAGTAATCTAAAATTAGGTATAAAAATATCATCTAACCTATATAATATATTAAAGCCTATGGGCTAGCCAATCCCTTGAAGGACATACTATTCAGATTTATCAAAAGATGAATGCATCTCACATATATGAGAGTATAATTGAATGATTAATAATATTATGATAAAAATTTAAAAAACTCAAAAACATCATAATCCTTAATGAAACATATAATAACATCATTGTCAATATTAAATTTAAAAAAATTATTTTGAATCATCAAAATATCACTATGAAAACACTCTAGAACCATCACTGTCAAAACTAAGCATACTATCCAAACTAAAAATATATAAATCATTGTAAAGGAAATGTTGAACTGGAAGTAAAAAATAAACAATATAACCAATGCCTCAAGAAACTAAGTACCAAAAAATATAAACATCATAACCAAAAATCACCATACTATAAATATTGTCCTTACACACATCCCAAGTTCCATTTAACATAGCTTCCACAATAATTCAAATAGTATGAAGATTAGTTCAACTATAAATTGTATTATTTTATATAAACCCTAGAAACTAAAATATTCATATTTAAATAATGACCGAGTCATTGAAATATTCATCTAAAAGAATATAATAAATATGACTTCATGCAAAAGAAAATTATTATTAAAGAAATAATCACTAAGACCATAATACATTATTGCATGTATTGTATCCAAAATTAAAATACTTGTAAGGAAAATTTCATAATAGTAAAAAAATAATCCAAAATTGACATGTTTTTATTTAAACCTTAATATTTTCACAATTTATGTCAAAAGGAGTAAAACATGCAATTAATTCAAGATAATTTTCTAAGTACCAACTTAGAAATGATAATTTTTAACACATAGAGAACCATCCCATGATAATACACACACGCGCATGCACACGCGTGCACACACACACACACACGCGTGCACACACACACACACACACACACACACACACACACACACACACACACACACACACACACACACACACACACACACACACACACACACACACACACACACACACACACACACACACACACACACACAATAAACTCAAAACCCTTAAACCTAAATAGTTATTAGTAGTGAAAACATGAATAAACATATTTACATCAATAATAATTACTGGTAGAAATTGTGATAACTAAGTAAGTTTACTAGGGGTAACATATATTTTCACATATTTTGACTCAACCTACCATATGACAAAAAAACCCAAAAATATGAAATGAACACAATAAAGATGTATTTTTCATATTTCATTGAAATAAAAACCATTGAGTATATCATCAAGGCATAAAATACGTACATAATTAGAATATTATATCATTAGTGTATAACTTTAGGAAGTAGATAACCCATAAAACTTATCCAAGTCAATATTAAAATGCATAATTGGGATAATAATGCATGGCTGTTAAAGTAATGCATAATCATTATCAAAATACATACTAAGAAAATAAAACCCTAAGTGTTTGATTTGATATTCATACATGAAACTTTTAAATTTGTATTTTCATAATTGATAGTAACCAAATTTTTTTAGAAGTTATTCACAAGTTATATCAACATTATTCATAATATTTTAAAATAAGATTGAGGATAAATTTTCAAAACTAAAATAGTAATTCATAAAGATTGTGATTTTGTCAACTTTTAATTATTCTCAACCATAGATTGATTATGTCATGAAAAAAGAGACATGTAATGCAAATAAGTTATTTCCTTTAATGAATATGCACTTCATTCCATCAAAAACAAAAACAAAAACAATAAACTTATTCATACTTTCCAGAGATACTGAGCACATTGAAACAAATGGGTCCAAGACAAATCACCTTATTTAGCCTCTAAAACTAATTTTGTAGAATGTAGGTTCCAGCGATATATTGAGTCAAATGAGAAGAAAATACAATAACCAAATGTTTTATGGTATTCAAGTTTCAAGTGCACATAATAATTGAAATTAAATCCAATGTGTCCTCTAAAGTTGGTGAGACAAAAGAATCTTCTAGAAATATGTCAACCAAACCAAAGCTAAACAATGCATTCAATGACCACTAAATGAGCTTGGCAAACATAATTTTGGTGAACACTATATCCTAAGCCAGCTTTCTTTACTGACAACAAAATAAACAGAGGTACCAAATAAGAGATTTGATGTTTTCACAGCCCATGTAAATGATAATTTGATTTCTAGATAAAACTATGTGCGTGTTTTTCATCGACGTGTTTCGAATCACAATCTATGATTCATCCTCAAGAAACTTTTCTTGGATGGAACTACAACCCAAATTCCTTTTTAATATATCCAAGGCTAAAAAATATGTGAAAATGGTTAGATATGATATTAATTCTAAATAACATTATAGAGATGAATGTATAAAAGAATAGATAAAATAAACTTAAATGTGGAGTCTCACTCCCATAGGGTATGCATAGGGGGATAGAGAATTGCCTCCAAAGGAGTTTGACCAAGATGCATGACATGACATTTTTTTGAGGGAATAAATTTAAAAATAAATTGAGATGAAATCAAGGTTGATAAGAAGATGAAAATGGAAGTTAAAATAATAACAAAATAATACCAAGGAGATAAGGGTGTAAGAGGAGGGGGCCAACTAGGTTCTAATTTTTTCAACTTATTGATTCTAGGTCTAAAATAATGAAAAACATCACTAAGTTCATGAAGGAATCATCCCTATAATATTTGATTAAGAAGAAATTCCTTCCCAACAAAGAGGTAACCCCAAGAATCTATGGGTCCCACAAAATACATAAACTAACATACCTCTTAGACCTATCACAGATACCACAAACTCTCCCACCTATAACAATGTGGATTTATTAACTACCAATCTTAAACCCTTAGTAGGGATAACCTTCTCCTTCATTCATAATTATTTGTATTTTATAAACTTTGTTAAAAATAACAAAATTACAGGTTAATGAATTATTGGTGAGATTCAACATGGTTTTCATTTACTCCAAGGTTATGATAGGGGAGGCTATTGATGTCATGCATGCTTATACAAATGAGGAAACAACTAAGTTAGTTGATTTATGTCATAGATCTACTTTATTTTCATTCAAAGGGGTCATTTTTGACCAAATAGAAGGGATTACAATGGGATCCCCATTGTCTCCCATCATATCTAACCTATATATGGAGAAATTTGAAGAGAGAGCACTCCACTCCTTCCATCTAAAACCCAAATGGTAGAATAAATATGTTAACAATTCAAATTTGTGCTAGCAACATGGTGGATACACGCTAGAAGAGTTCCATATGTACCTCAATAGCTTGGTTCCTAGTATTCAATTCACTAAGAAGGTGGAACAAGAAAAAAACTTATGTTTATTAGATTTCCTCCTTCCATAAAATATAGATGTTTATTTATCCCAAAAAATTTATTGAAAAAGCACACACACAAACCTTTATTTGCATACCACTTCTCATCATCACCTGAACCAAAAATTAGAAATGTAAAAAACTCAGCCACTAGATCATTTAGAGTATGTGATGATAATAACTTAGAGTAATAATTGGACCATTTAAAAAATGTTTTTTTAAAATAATGGTTATAAAAATAGGCAAAAATCAAGAGCATTTAAACAAGCTAAATAAAATCACACTAGGCATAGTGGTTCTAAAACTTCATCAACTAGTCTCATAACCTTCATGCCTTATGTCAAAGGTATTTTAAATAAAATTTACAAGATATTGAAATTCCAAAAAATCTCCACAACTTTCCTACCTTTACACAAACTTAGATAATGCATTAACTCAATTAATGACTAGGTCGATCCTTGAAAAAAGAATGGAGTGTACAAGATAGAATGTTCATGTGGAATTCCCTACATTAGTAAAATAGGAAGATATATTCAAATCAAAATTAAAGAAAATGAAACTAAAATTAGAATTTATAAATTTATAAAATCATCTCTCATGAAACACTCCCTAAAAAATAAACATTCTATTTGCATTAATAGGACAAAGGTCCTTGTGGTGGAAAACCATTATCATAAATGTAAGTTGAGAGAGACCATTAAAATCAGTTGACATGCCCTTAATATTAATCATGATGAAGGAAAATGTATTAATAAAATGTGGAGACCCATAATAAACAAGTTAAAAAACTTTATAACCTACCTAGACCCCTCTTCTTACACCTTTGTATCCTTAGTCTTATCTTGTTATTAATTTAACCTCCATTATCATCTTATTAGCACCCTTGATTTCGTCTCACTTTCATTTTAAATTTATTCCCTCAATAAAAATATCATGTCATGAATCTTTGTAAAACTCTTTTGGAGGAAATTATCATCCCCCTATGCATACCCTATGGGAGCGAGCCTCAACATTTAAGATTCTTTTATCCATTCTTTTGGACTCTCATATCTACAATGTTTTTCAACATTAATATCACATCTAACCATTTACACATATTTTTTAGCTTTGGATATTTTTAAAAGGAAGTTGGGTTTCATTTCCATCCAAGAATAAATTCTTGACGATGAATCATAGATTGTGATTTGAAATGCATTGCTGAAAAACATGTACACAATTTTTTTTAGAAATCAGATTTTTAAATAGGTATTATTGACCAAACTATACCCTAGGTTAAATTTGGTCAAACCGATTTCATATTCAAACTTGTTATAGGGTCATTTTAGGTTTTAAATGTTCACCATGGTCCTAAATGAGGTCACATAACATGTTTTAACCTTGTCATATTTGTCCTTATTTTCTAATGTCAGTTTATACCATCTTTTTGTCATTTAATGAATTGTACAATTTTACAAAAAAGGAAAAATGTGTCAAGAAGCTAACTAATATACTAAATGTTAGGGAATTTTAGATAATAGTTTTGAGATTAAAATTTTGTAGGTTCAACATTAAAACAAGAAGATCAACTATAAAAAATGTAATTTTAAGTAGTTGTATAGACTATATGACTCATCTAGAATATGTGAAGGACTCAAGAAGGTCTACTAACATACCCATAGGTATTTCCCAAGTTCAATTAGCTTCAAAATATCAAAAAATGGTAAAAATTAATTTTTCTCTCCTATCGTTCCCTTAGATAGGTCAAGAAGGGTCAACAATTTTCTATTGGTATTGATAGGAGAAGAGGAGTTGGAGAGTGAGCACTTAGGGGATGTTAGTAGTCCACATGAGCTCTCATTTCATGGTTATGTTTTTTATATTGATGGTATGTACTATATTAAAAATAAATAAGGTTTTTAACACTTGAAAACTACCTATACAACCCTAACACCTTGGTTTTCTCATCTATTTGCATTGGGCTATGTGAATCAAGTGGTATATGTGAACTTGCAAAACATATCCACCATGTAATGATAGTTTTAAACTAGTTTGACATATGTTGCTATAAAGGGTAAGCATAAGTATCTCATTATGCTATAAGTGAGCACCATTGAAGGTTGAAGACAATTTTTGAAAATTATAGAGTTTCATCTTCTATGAGTGGCTTCAAAATAAGAATAACACACCTATGTTCATCCCCTTAAAGCATGGATTATCATATTCTCCACTAAAATTTATATTTGAGAGAGCTCTAAGGTAACTCAAAGAAAATGAAGTGAAAACAAGCTAGCATACCTAAGGGATACCTACATTGTTATGTGTGTAGGTAGTCAAAAGTATAAGAGCATGATGATGTGCCTTGAAGAGGCTATGAGGCTTGAAATGTAGTGAGAATGCCTTTTGGTAAAGATGAAAGATTGTAGGATGGCATGATATGTTTGGAAGACCACTTCAAGCAACACCTATAGGTGTAGAGTTGAGAAAAGTTCTAAAGGGGATGAATTCCCTTAGTTTATCTAAAAAAGGATTCTACTCTATATAATTTCATATGTTGGTGAATGTATATGAGTCTAAGTAGACCTAACAATTTCATTCTTGTAGCCTAGATGGAGATGTCACATGTTGACATATGAAAAATATGTTAGGTCAAAGAGATGGTGGTAGGATATGTTTTGACCCACTCAAGTCTATATTAGAAACACTCAGATAACTATAGTGATATCAGACCAAAATAAACCTAGAACATTACATTGTAATAATGACACTATAGTATATTGATGGTGAAGGCATGGTTATAAAGTAGAAATATGTCTATCTAGGTGTGAAATACCCTTAGTGACATCAAGAGGGACCAAAAGAGTAAAGTAAAATATTAAATCATGTATCATCACCTACATGATTCCTTTGACTTCCCTAATTTCCACCTATAGTATAACTCAGGAAACACACTAGCCTCAAGCTAATGGAGAATGCAGGTTTGGTTGACAGACAAAGGTATAAGTTGAGGATGGTTACATATAAATCATTATAAAAATATTAATATTACAATTAAAGTGATTCTTATAGGGAAATAAGAAATAAAATATGAACTAAACTAGGTTTTCAAACTCCATGCTCAATCAAGCAAAACCCTACACATAGACACATGCCTAGAATCTAGTTTGGAGAGTTTGAAATGTTAAGGACTTTATGAGTGTGATATATCTCTAAAAATTGGTACATAAGTTCATCATGAACTAAAAAATACCTCCATGATATATTTTAGGTCAAACTAATAGAGGAATCACTCTCTATTTTGTCTTAGACCAGAGGCACTCCTTGAATAAGATAATCTACATACCTAATACATGGATGGTAAAAAGATAAATGATGGAGCCTTGTATAATTGTGAGAATATGTATACATTTTAATTTAATATGATAAATTATGGAGAAGTACATAAATCCATTAGGACCACTTATAAGTGGTCACATACTTAGAAACCTAGTCAATGCCTATAAAGCCTAAAATTAGACATGAATCATCAGGTCTCTAACTCGATTCATATGACCATATGATCTTCCAAAAAAAATTTAGAGCCTTCATGGGAGAGTTTAGGATATATTTTACCCATTATTTTTCATGTAATATCCCAAATTGGTCATTTTTGGCCTAAATCTATCTCAAGGGTGTCTCAAATTCAAGTAGCTAATCAAGAAGACATTTTATTTAACTCATATCTATGCAGAAAATGTGAATGGTGTCTCAATAACTTAGTTATATTTGAGGGAGGTATTGAAACAAAACTCAATGGTATTAGTTTAAGGGTTAATGGCTTAACATTTATGAATCATTGTTAATAACCTAAATGACCTCAAACCCTCTTAAAAACCTCTCAAGATCTTGATGAGAAAGATATGGTGAGAAATGCATCAAAAATGGGTAAATTGGCCTAGAAGATGATTTGGACATGTTTGTAACTCTCTCAATCTCCTTGACACTCAATTTTTTTGTACTATCACTTGTACAGATAGGTTAGATTTTGTGTTTTCTATAAGTTTTAAGGTAATATGAAGGTGAAGAAGGGAATTTATAGTTGAAATACATTATGGAAGGTATATTAATATTTATTTCAACTCTTAATACCTGATTCTCACCTTAGTCATTCATGAAGATGCCTTTTCTAAACTAGTTATTGCAGGCAATCTTGAATAGGATAGTGAGAAAGAAGGTGATTACCAAATGGAAGTGAGAGGAGTGATATTGAGTTTTATTAAAGTATATTTGATATATAAAAGGAAAAATAAGGTATGAAAATGTTTCCAACATATCTAAAATGAATATCCTTGAGTGTGTGCAAGTCACTTAAGTGATAAGTGTAATAGTCTAGGGCTAGATGACTAGTGAGCAGTTACAAAGAAGCGAACAACAAGTGTCAAAGAGAAACTATTAGTTTAGGGGTGTATCATGACCCACACCTATCATATTTAAACCTTTTTAGGATATGGTATATGTTTCAACAACTTTAAAGTTAGTTTCAAGCAGTTAAGTGTACTCATCATCAATATGTAGTTTCAAGAAGGACACGAAGTGTTCTTATTCCAACTTCAAGAATAGGTCATGTTTTAGATGGAAACTTATCTAATAATACTTCATGAACTATTTTATAACTCCTTTTATTACATTATAACTAGCCTTCAAGCCTTGAAACTTTGCATGATGACTCTTTAATTTTAGTTCTTCTCTCTTCTCTCTTATGCTTTATATATTCAAGCCATTTTGGCCTTATAAACAATCCATAATTGGTATGGGTAAGCCCTGCTAGTTTGACATATTTTTTTCCTTTGAATAAAGTTACAAAGCTGATTTAGTCTCTACAATTCTTTCCTAAGTATGTCAATTAGTTCATTTTGATGACAAATGATGAATGTTTCCTACTTACTTCTATTCTACTCTTGTATGCCTTATGTGAGAAACATCTCTTATAATAGGTCTCATGAAGTGTATATATATATATATATATATATATATATATATATATATATATATATATATATATATATATATATATATTAGGTGTGCTTTGAAGCATGAGAGAGATTATTAGTGTCTAAGATTAGGCCTCCTATTCACCTACCTTTGTATATGCATTTTAATCTACCTCCATGTAGTAAAACTTATGCTAGAAGACCCTTGAATTAAGATCAATTTTAGTAGTATACCTTCTTAGTGAAAATAAAAGTATGTTTATGGAGTTATCTTTGGTATATTACCTCCATTAGTGTAGGTTAATTTTATGCTTCCTTATTTTATTTTCACCCCCAATAGCGATTATTGTAGTGTAGTGTGTGAGCCTACAAGATAGATCAAGGGAACTAGCCCATAATCTAGAGATCTATCTCTTGTAGCAACTTGCCTATATGTAGATATAGTTCCATGTTATACAAAATTTGAGGATGTCTCATTAACTTCTCTAGGTTAAAAATTTATGATATAACAAGTACTAAAGTTTAAATACCTATATGTGCATGTGCACCAAAATGACCATTATATTCTTAGCTTTAATTTCTAATTATTTCAAAACTAAATTCCTTTAAAACCAAAACTGACTCATCTTATTAATAAATTATTACATTGATTAAATGTTAAACTGGGTCTTGGTCATAGATTTTTTTTTAATTCTAGCTAGGACATAAGTTACCCCCTCCAAATTAACTATTAAACAATATATCTTGATGATCTCCAAATAACTTAGTAAATTGACTTAATAACTACCAAATCTTCTACCACCTTTACCCACCAAAAACTTGAAAGAAGGTAGGGACAAACCTTTAATTCAAATATCACCATGTACATAAACAAACCCATATAACATTTTATATTTTAATTTGAATACTTTGCATATAAATTGCATTTATAATATATAAATATATAATCACTCCATCAATTAATGTGAGCATTGATGCTAATTTAAGCCTTGATGGTAATATTATAATCAAAACTAGGTAAGAAAATAACCTATATTAGTTAGTTTACTAATATTACCAAATGTCATGTAAAAAATAAATAAAAACCATTCAAAGTTCCCTTGGTAGTTATCATCTATTGTACATCACAAACTATGCAAACCTTGATATCACAATGTGAATTTCAAATCATGTTAGCAACATTTCAACCACTTCAAGTATAAATACAATATTGAGTCACATTGTACAAATGGATATCAATCATATGAATGTTGTGTCATGAAAATTTTAATTAACAAAAAAATAATTTTTAACTAGAATATTCCATGGATATTAAAAACTCTACAACATTTATTAAAACATCATTTTAACCTCTATATGTATAAAAATGTACCTTTACAAAAATTTGATAAAATTATATGCAATGTTTGATTATCTTAATGACACTATGAATGTTTAAACCAAACAAAAAAACATTATTTCATATTAAATTATATTCACATAAAATAACCATTAAATTAATGCAAACAAGTTTACCCCTCAAACAATTTTAAGTTTCATGGCTTAGACCATCGTGTGCAAGAGTTAAATTATTTATATTTTTAAACAGGGGTAATAAAATTTGCTTTAACATTGACAACCATGCTAGCTAGTTTCACATGTAAATTTGGGTTATAATTAAAATTGTGAATTTTAGGGACTTAGGAGTGCAATTTAGGCCAATTGTTTCCTAAGAAGCTATGTGTGAATACATTAAAATATTTTATAGTTAAGGGATAGTTTGTTCATGTAGTGTGGCATGAATAATAGGAAATATTAAATAAGTAAATTTGGGCTAGATGAAAATATCTACATAGCCTAGAATATCAATTCTAGAATCAAGTAATGTTTATAAAAACAAAATATTCAGTACTTCTTTTGGTATAAAAGATTGATCACAATTGTAACAAAGTATTTAAATATTTGATAAATAAATACTTATAGTAATATGGCATATTTTTTTCTCCTACTTCATAATTATGAATACATCATAATTACTGACAAGAGAATTGGACAAAAACCAAAACAAAATAAAAGAAATAACTAAAAATAGAAAATAAATAAAATAATAGAAAACCAAAATCAACAAAATATATATAAAAGGAAAAGAGAAGAAAACAATTTAACCAACATCAAAAATTTCCCACTATGAGACAAACTAAAGGACAAGATGATGTTGAAAGATTAAAAAGATAAAGAAATAAGACTTTATCCATGAGAGAGGCAAAATAATAAATGGAAAGGGATCACTTTCAATAGAACTATAATGTAAGACATCACTTTTGGAATTAATATTTTCATCATACATCGAACTATAATATTTTAAATCAATAAGACAAAATGATAAAAACATCATATATGTTTGTATTAAGGTAGCTAAAACATTACTAGGCACACCTTTAGCGAGTCCAAACTCTTGTTTTATAAACAAAAGGATATCAGTTGGATTCGTAAAGAGATGAATATATTATTATATACGATAATGAGCATTCAAATCAAGGAAATGTTTTTTTTTTGTTTGAAGGTGTCTTTCATATTTTCCCTATATTTTTTAACAAATAATTTTTATTATTTTTTAGGTTTAATATATTCAATTGTAGTTGTTATTGCAAACTCTAGATGGTCATAAAATTTGAAACATTCATAATCAATATTATTTATCATGCCATCTAATTCTGATTGATGAATAAAAGAGTAATGACATATGTTATACTCACCTTTTCATATCACATCATGATTTGGAGTATCTTGAAAATCAAAACTTTCATATTTAATTTATATCAATTGATTACTCACGTAGTAGCTACAACGCCAAGATATTTAATTTGTTTCCTATTGTTATAGAACTTAATCCAACATTGTAGAGATAATGTTTTTCATTTTGAATGTGATATTTTGAATCAAAATTAATAGGATAATTATCATAAAAAATCAAATTAGATTTAAGATAGTTATAAAAAATAACAAAGTCATAAGGAGTTGAATTCCTATTATTAAGAAATAAAGTAGATTCTAACTCCAAATAATTTTACATATCTAAATATTCCAGTTTAGAACTCCTAAAAACATCATCAACTTATCCATTATCCATATTTGAAAGAAAATCAAGAATAGTTTTGTTTGATAAAAGGTTATTATCAGTTGGTAAATAGGAGTTCAGAGAAATTATGTCATTAGATGACTAATTAGGCATATCAAATGAATCATATTGTTCTAATTTTGAATCTAATTAAAAACCATGATTTTTTGTATAAATCACCACATTCTAATGAATAATCTAAACTATAATATAAAATTTGAGAGGCATTTATAGTAATAAATTCCATGATTTTATCATAAAAAATATAGAAAATTATTTATGGAATTTATGTTAAAAATCAAACATTAAAGGAGAGAAAATTTTGCATTTGAACATATCATGATTGAGCAAGAAAAGATTACAATTTTTTTGTCTTTAAATGCGAACAAATCTGAGAGCTAATTTAAAGTCAACAATACCAATTTTTTGAATAATTTTATTATAATTTCCAAGTATATTGTTCTTCCAATAGGGAAATAAGAGCTCACCACTTAGTCTGAAAGAAATGAGAATTTCATTTAATTTATAAAGAAAGTACAACACATATTTTCCAATGAATTATTTTTAATACCAAGAAAGCATAAAATAGGATATTATATTTTTATGTACTTGATTTTTGATTAAGTGTTTGATGTAAATCCATTATTGAGTGAGATCATTTGCCTTGACTATAATCAAGAAAGAATAAGTCACTAAACATAGAATTAAAATACAAGTGACTAATTATGATAACTATGAAATTAGAAACTGGCGACCAGTTATGGTAATGAAATAAGATGTAAAAATATTTAAGATAAGAATGGATAATAGTTTAGAAAATAAAATTGATTTAAACATATCCAGAAAAGACACCAAATTTTTTGATGGTGAAATTTGTATCATTAATAAATCAACCTACTCACTTATCATGAACATCAAGATGGAATCATACTAGTTTGATGATAAGGATCATATGGTTGAAAATCAGTCCCAAGGTGTGAAAAGGGGTATTTTAAATTTTTGGTATTAATATGTTTAATGATAAATCTAAATTAAGCTCATAACTATTTTATAAAATAAATCAAGGATAACACTATTATTGACCATGTCTAGAAGGAAGATACTTATAAATAATAATAGAATCAAATACGCTAATCACTACTTCAATGTACTATTTAACCAATCTCAAATTAGGTATAAAACTATCATCTAACCTATCTGATAGAGCAAACCTGTCAACTAGGTAGTCCCTTAAAGGGAAGAATATTCAAACTTTTCAAAATATGTATATATATATATATATATATATATATATATATATATATATATATATATATATATATATATCTCACACACACACACACACATGTTCACACTAAAAGGATGGATAAAATAAACAAATGAGAAAGAAAGGAAGATCAAATGGATAAAACAAGAATAAAAATTAGAAATAAAATAATGATAAACTAACCAGTATCATCACAAATCTAATCTACAACAATTAATACAAAAACACCTAGACAGAACAAATCTAACACTTATATATATATATATATATATATATATATATATATATATATATATATAAAACTAAGCATGTAAAAGAGTACAAGAATTTGTAAAATAATCAACTTAGGATTATGAATGAGTGATTTTATTGAGAACATTTTGAAATAAGTTTGATTAAAAACAAATCTTTCAGAAAAATATCACAATACAATTGAAATTTCAACAATCTATCATAAAATATAATGTTTTCATCATTATTTATGCAAAGTACATTAAGTTATAAACATATGACTGCAAGTCTTATATCATCAAAGACATTAATACTTAATAATATTTAGATAATTAATTATAGATAAATCAATAAAACTAGACAAACCTATGTTATTCAAGTAGATTACTTCATTGACATAGAAGATATCATTTGGTCTATCTACAAGTGATTATTCAATCTTAGAGATGCTTTCATGAAAGAAAAAAATTTATGCAAGCTTGAAAATATAAGAGCTCTTTATACCTATGTGTTTTATCCCATGTGTTATGTGTCTTCATTCTCCTTGTAAAATAACTTTATTGAAGGTGGTTATGTTTTAAGTTGAAACTAACCTTTTGTTGGTTATAGTTGTAAAATTAATTATTTTTAAAAATTTAGTTACTTTATTATTAATTATTTTATAATTTATAAAGATTATAACATAAATTTATGTTTTATAACCTTACAATAAAGTTCAAGAGATTGAATTAGAATAATAGAGGAAATTTAAAATTCTCTAATGGGTGGGGGCCCTTATAACCTATCAAACATTATTAATCAATTATTTGGATGAGAGTATAATTAAATAATTAATAATACTATGCTAAAATTTTAAATAACTAAAAACACCATAATCCATAATGCAACATAGTATAACATCATGATCAGTATGCCAAGTTAACAAATTGTTCTTAATTATCAAAATATCATTGAAAAAATATTGGAACCATCACTGTCAATACTGAGCATACTCTCCAAACTAAAAATAATGAAACCACTTTCAAAGAAATGTTGAATTGAAATTAACAAATAAATAATATAACCAATGCCTCAAGAAACTAAGTACCCAACAATATGAACATCAGAACTAAAAATCACCATATTAAAAATAATGTCCTTATACACATCCCAAGTTACATTTACCATAGCTTCAAAAATAATTCAAATAATATGAAGATAAATTCAACTGTAAACTATATTCTTTTATGTAAACCTTAGTAGCTAAAATATTCATATTTTAATAATGGCTTAGTTATTTAAATATTCATCTAAAATGCTATATAATAAAAAATACTTCATGTAGAAGAAACTTATGCTTAAAGAGATGATTCACTAAGACTATACTACATTATTTTATTTATTGTATCCATAATTGAGATAATTGTAAGGAAAATTTCATAATAGTCAAGAAATAATCCAAAATTGACATGCTTTCTTCAAACCTTAATATTTTCACAATTTATGTCAAAAGGAGAAAAATGTGAAATTACTTCAAGAAACATTTTTGAGTGGCATAATTGAGTTAATTGTAAGGAAATTTTCATAATAGTCAAACAATAATCCAAAATTGACATGCTTTCTTCAAACCTTAATATTTTCATAATTTATGTCAAAAGGAGAAAAATGTGAAATTACTTCAAGAAACATTTCTAAGTACCCACTCAGAAATGATCAATTTTGACATATAGAAAACCATCCCATGTTGAGATACTGGTACATAATAGACTAAAAAACCCCAAACCTGAATAGTTACCAATAATGAAAAATAAAACAATGATATTTATGTCAACAATAATTATTGATAGAAACTATGATAACCAAGGAAGTTTATTAATAAGGGTGACATGTCTTTTCACATATTTGGACTCAAACTCTGATATAACAAGAAATAAAAGAAGATAAAATGAACACAACAATATTCCATTTTCATATTTCATTGTAATAAAAACCACTATGTATATTATCAAAGTACAAAATGCATATGCAATCATAATACTTTATCATTAGTTTATAATCACATCCAGAAAAAATACCTAGAAAACTTAGCCAAACTGAGATTAAAATGCATAGTTGGGATACTAATGCATGGCTTCTATAGTAATTCATATCCAATATCTTGATACATATTAATAAACTAAAACCTTAAGTAATTGACTAAAAATTCATGCTTGAAACTTCAAAATTAGTATTTGCCAAAATTAATAGTATAACCAAAACATTTCAAAAGCTCTTGATAAGTTCTCTATCATTATTCATAATATTTTCAAATAAAAATGAGGATAACTTTTCAAAACTAAAACAACAATTCAAAAATCTTGTTATTTTGTCAACTTTTCATTATTCTCAACCACAAACTAATTATGTCATGAAAAAAGAGACATGTAATGAAAATAAAACTATTTAATTAAATGAATATGCACTTCATTCCATTAAAAAAACAATAAACTACCTCATACCTACCAAAAAAAATAAGCACATTAAAATAAATGGGTCCAAAATGAATCACTTTATTTAGCCTCCAAAACTAATTATGCATAATGTAAGTTCTAATGGAGAGCTTGAGTCAAATGAGAATAAAATATCATAACCACACATTTTATGGTGGTTGAATTTCCAATGCACATAATAAATGTGGTTAAAGCCAATATGTCTTCCAAAGTTGGAGAGACAAAATAACCTTATAATAGTTTGATAAACAAACCAAAGATGAACAATGAATTCAATGGCCACTAAATGAGATTAACAAACATAACTTTGGTGAACACTATATCTTAGACCACCTTTATTTTTGATATAAATATCAATGTAGGTAAAAAAATTTAAATACCTATATTTTCATGTACATTGAAATCTCCATTATATACTTAACTTTAATTTCTAATGCATTTATAAACAAATTCCTTGAAAACCTAAAATGAGTCATTTTGTTAATAAAATATGACATTGATTAAATTTCAAGTTTGGTATAGATCATAGAGAAACAATTTATATTAGATAAAACATAAGTGACCCCATCCAAATGAACCACTAAACCATGTATCTTAATGATTACCAAAATTTTTAGTAACATGACTTAGCAACTACCAAATCTTTTTCCACCTTTTTCCCACTAAAAACTTGAAATAAGGAAATGAAAAGCCTTTAATTCTAAGATCACCATGTATGCAAACAAATCCATCTAACATCTTATCTTTAAATTTGAATACTTTGCATATAAATTTCCTTGAGAATATGTAAACATTTAGGCCTTTCATCAATTAATGTGATCCTTGAGGCTAATCTAGGTAACGAAACAACCTATATGAGATAGGTTACCAATATTACAAAATGTCATCTAAAAAATCAATTAAAATAATTCAAACTTTCCTTATTAGCTATCATCAAATGTATATGACAAACTATGAAAACCTTGATATCATAATGTGAAGTTCAAATCATGTTAGTAGCATTTCAACCACTTCAAGTATGAATGCAAGATTGAGTCACATTGAAAATTTATATCAATCATATAAATGATGTGTTACAAAAATTTCAACTAGTGAACAACCAATCTACAACTATAATATTCCATTGATATTAATAACGTTAAGATAATTATGAAAACATCATTACAGCTTCTAAATACAAAAATGACCATTTACAACAATGCATAAAATTCTATGTAATGTTTGATTCTCTTAAGTAAATTTAAAATTAAAAAACATAATTATATCATATTAAATCATACACATAGAATTTTTTTGTTAAATGAATGCAAAAAATATGGCCCTACCAACAATTTTAAGTTTCATGGCTCAAGCCATCATATGCGAGAATTAAATAATTTAAAATTTCAAAGGTGAGTGGTGTACTAAAATTTACTATAACATGTCTTCATTTAGAATAGTTCAATTTTTTATTGTTTGAATGAAGGCATGATGGAGGGATGATTGTAAAATTAAAAATGAAGTGTATGATCCCCTAGTGTTATAATTAAAAATAATGAAGGTGACATTTCAATAGTGCCCATATAAAAAATCCAATGATGAACACTAAAAATTATCATTGGAATCTAAAATTTGATGGATCTAAGTCTAAACAAGTCTACTATACTAGAATTGAACTCATCAATCCCCATAGAAAATCTTATTTAGCTACATTTAGGATGCAATTTTCTTTCAAAAATAATATGATTAAGTATGAAGCATTGGTCCATGGAATTCAATTTTCCCTTAAGAATAAATTTAAGTGCCTAAAGTTATTACGGGACTCAAAATTAGTGGTCAAACAAGCCATAAATCAATATGATTTTAATGATATGCAATTATCAAGATATTAGAACAAAGTACATAATCTAATATAAAATTTTGATGCATTTTATATACAAGTTATTCCATGTAGAAGAAATTACATAGATGATGCTTTAACAATAACTACAAGTACTCCAAAGCCAATTGTAGACTCTAAGTTAAATATATTTTCATAGAGATGGTATCTACTCCTTCCATTCTAGATAATGTTATAAAATTTCAAGTTTTTAATAATGCTCAACATATAATTGAGTTCATCAAAAATATAGATGTGTTTGAATCCCAAATCATAAATGAAGCTAATAGAGATGATTTTAAGCTAGATGGTGATGGAATGATGACTATGAAAACAAACAAGATACTAAAAGGTATGAATTAAATACAAATAATCTTTGACATGGATTATAAAGATTAAAAATAAGACAACTTTTAAAGGTATTTTACATAAGTATTTTAATTTAGTGAGTGCAAGCCATTCAAAAATGTACAACTTGTACCTATATTGAAAATTAGGGAATTACACAAGTCCATAAGGATTATAAAGATGTCACAACTTAGAGTTATGAATATATAAAGGTATTTTACACCTCAATCCTTACTCACACCATTCCCATCAAACTAGGAGTCAAACCTTTTTGTCAGTGGTAAAAGCCTATAAATCCTTTGTTAGAACCTTTGATTCTCAAAGAAGTATAAAAGCTATTATTATCCAAAGTAATTTTATAGTTAGGAACTCCATGTAGGTCACAAATCTTGTCCCAATTTAGAAAAATAATGGAAAAATTCATGTGTATAGACTTCAAAAATTTGAATTGAACTTAAAGTAAGAATAATTATCCATTTCCATCACTAGATAAGACATTGAAAATAGTGAATGGATCTCAAATTATGTCATTCTTGGTTGGTTATTTTGGTTATAATTAGTTCATGATGAATTATGAATATGAAATCAAGATAAATTTCAGAACCAAATGGGAGACATTTGCACATAAAAGAATGCCTTTTAGTCTAACAAATATGTGTGCTAATTTTTATTATGGTATAAACATTGCATTTAGGGATATAATTTTTAAGTGAATTATCACCTACATGGATGACCTGACCATATTTTATAAGAATAGGAAAGACAATGTAAAAGGATTGATAAAAGTGTTGAAAATAAGTAGAGAACATGGCATCTATTTGAATCCAAGGAAGTGCATATTTAGATTCAAATAAGGCAATCTATTGGGCCATGTAATTTATAAAAATGGCATATAAATAGATCCAAATAGATTGGAATAAACTCTAAAAATTCCCTTGCCTGGAAGTAGAAAGGAGCTTAAGTCATTATTTGGAATATTAAGTTTATACAAAAGTTTATTTTAGGGTTTATTGAAATAGTCAGGGAATTAAACAACATAATGAAGAAGGATGCAAAAATTGAATGGAATACTAAATCAAAATTTACATTTTTAAGAATTAAAAAGTCAATTGTGAATGATCTAGTGTTGATAAGTCCATATTATACACAAACCTTCTATATATATTCTTTTTCTTTTAAACACTTAAGTAATTCTATTTTGAATTAGAAAAAGGAGGTGGGTGATGAAATAACAATGTCATTCATAAAATATCTACTCATAAATTATGAACTCAGGTATTCTACTATAGATAAGCAAGATTTTTGCATTGATTAATAAAAAATTCAGCCATTATATCTTTCACAACAAATTGTTTGCTATTGTATCAAACACTATTGTGAAAGAAATGTTGATGAAAATGAGCTAGGTGAATGAAGAGGATAATGGATGACCATTTTTTAAGAATCATAGAGATTCAACCAATGAAAATTTTAAGAGTGAAAGGATTAATAAATATCATAGTAGAAGTTGATTCTTAGATTGTTTGTTAGTAGTATATTGTGCAATCTATCATGGATGATGAGTGACATTATGAAATAGTTTAATAATTTATGAACAACACTTGATTTTATTTAATTCCACTTAAATAAGAGCATGAATCCTAAATATAAAACACTTTATGATCAAATAAAGAGTGTTGTACATGAGTAACTGTGAGGGTATCTATTTAAGGTTTTTGAATAAAGATGAAGCAATTGAAATACTAAAATATTTTCATGAAAATATAGAGATGGAAATAGCTAAAGAAGTGATAAAACTCAACAAATACTTAGGAATGGATAGTATTGGTTCCATTTTTTCAAATATGCTCACTCACACATTAGTAGTTTACCCATTATCCAAGTTACAATATAAAAAAAGTGTAGCTATGCTATGTGTTTTGATGAATGTCATCAATACTCTTCATTTAATTAAATTTATTTAGTTAAGTAATATCAATTTGGGGTTGGTGTATAAATGATATATTCATTAGGTAACATAATACATTTAGGTAATAGTTATTTTCTTAACAATACCTTGAATGAATTGAAATTACAAAATTAAAACACACTTGGAAAGAAATGAAACACACATATAGAATTGAAATTTCATGAATTGAAACACAAATTTCATGAAAGGAAACTAAAAAAATATTGGTCTATGGATCCAATTATTTTTCATGTTATATGATACTCCAAACATAAAATAAATATTCATAAACTGAAATAAAACATAGATAAATCCAAACTAGAAAACATAAATACAAACTAACCATCTTTTTCCTTAGGTTGAGTGGACCCCTTTCTCTCCCCTTAAAAAATGACTAAAAATAAGAAAATTTAGAAATGATCAAATGATTCACCAAATCTAGTCTTTTTACAACTTTATAGTTATTCTTATTATCCATTCTATGAATGAGAAGGTTGTATTTATAATATAATAACTTCTTGTTTAAGTGTAACAACTAATAAATCAATATTGAATTCTTTAAATTAACAACCTAAAAAATAATTTTTCAACTAATTATTATTCTAGGATAACAACCTAATAACTTATATGCATAGAATATTTGGAGAATTATACTAATCCCCATCATTCAAGGAAAAAATAGTTGGAAGTGCTAGATCCACTATCTTATATTTTTTGGAGATAATCTAGTGTGATTTACTATATTTCCATTATTTTTTCTGAGAGAATCAATCATGATCTTGACTAATTTAGTTTTATTCTAAAAAATTGATGTTGAGATATTTATAGTAGTTGAAATACTATACACATCTTACCTTCTTTGAAAATACATATTTTAAAAAATAATATAAATATATTTCATAGAAATAATTTCTAAAAATAGGTAGAAATCATCTCTATAGATCTTTAATTTCATGTTTTCATAGTCATAGACCTCTGTATTTTATTTCCGGTGACTTTGTTAGCTATACTAGTGACTTCTAGAGCTAGACTGGTGACTTTTGGATCTAACTTAAAATGAACATCAATTTTGCATATAGACTTGGATCAAGATGATTATTTTTTCAAACTTGCATATTTTTTTGAGATTAATCCAAATATGTAATAATATTATAATGAAATATATTTTTTATGATAATTTTATCCTTTTCCCATAACCTATCCATTTTAGTTTTACATCTTCACAAGACAAAATAGCAAACACACCAACACAAAAAGGCATAATATATTTTCGATTAATGCAAGGTTGATTTATGCCTTGGATTATCTTACATTATTGGTCCTCAAGAGATTCTAAATAGATTTGGAGATACATTATATAAGTCTCCAAAGCTACTAATGATCTCTATAGCTATCAATGCTATCAAGATTTGATCTCTAGATCTACTACTTATCTTAGGAGATACTACACATCTCAAAAGCTAGTGTTGTATAGAAATTCAAATCTCCTATAATAATATAGACATAATTTATAAATTATAAATTGATTAACTCAACTCTACTATCTACATTAATGAGTCATTATGATCTACATATACAATATTTGAGAGATGTTTCTAAATTATTAGAAAAAATTAAAAATTAATATTATAATGACTTATAAAGAATAAACCAAATATATCTTATATTTTACTCTAAAATAGCATAATAAATTTAAACTTACATCTAAATCCACTTTAAAATGTAATCAGAGGGAGAGAAAATGTCATATAAATGAGACATATTATGGTCTCATTATCTCTCCCATACTTAACTTCATGCATGTCCTCATGGATGCTATTGGCTTCTCTTTAGATTTAGATTTCTCAATCATTTATTGCAACCATATTATTTCTATAAGTCTTTCAACTTATTCTATCAAAAAAACATGTCCCCTACATTTTCCATCTTCTAAAATGTTCATAAGATTTATTTCTTATGCTAGTCCATGATGATATTGAGATTTCAAGTAATGGAGTTTTGTACCTTATTTTTCACCACTATTTTATATGTTATGATCATGTTAAAAATTACATTACTTTACTCTATAGAAATATGTATTAGAAAATTAGTTTTGGATATTAGCTTCCTGATTATATACTTCATCTCATTGATTTTTCCAACCCATATAAATTGAACTAAAAGATCCTAATAAATTTTATTGTAAAATAACTAATGCATTTTACTAATTTTTGTAAAGAGTTGCCTACTAGTTTTCAACTCTTTATTTTATCTCTACCACACTTCATGCATGGGGGGATTTTTTTTATTTTATTTCTTTTTTTAAATAAATATATATATATATCCTCTTGTCATAAATTTCATCAAGTGGATATATTGTAATTCAAAAACTTACAACTGTATTTAAAGATAAAATAATAGAATAGATACATGAATTTTAATCGTAGTTATCCTTATTTTCTTCTTTTCAATGAAGTCAAAGTTATTTGATGCTAAAATAGAGTAGATAGTCTAGATTAATTAGGTAAAAATATATTATTGTTAGGAAAAGCAACCATTTGTTTGTTTTCAAATCTTCTCATAAATTTTATTTATTTTTTACCCTCGATCAATTAGGAATCTAATTTTCTAATTAATACTCTTTTATATAATATATGGTTAACCAATAAGCTAGTTTTCTTACCACAATTATCAAAAATACTTGAGGGTTTTTGCTATTTTTTTTACATTTAAATAAATGATAAGATGATGAGAAATTATGAATTTTTTGTTCCATTTCCTCTTCAAAACTCAAATCAACTAAAAAGTTGATTGTACTCATGAATTTATCCTTCTATGAGCTAGATTTACTAAATTTCAATTGTATTCTTGAGGCAATATGAACTTACTCATCTAATTATTATATGAGTATTGAAAATATATTTGATAAAATCTAATATCACTAAGATGATTAATCTGCATTCCTTGATTACATTTGTGATTGATCTCAAAAATATCTTATCAAAGTTTATCAAACAAATCTAGTGAGAACTATAATTTAATATTTTTAGAGTTTTTTAAAACTTATTGTACCAACCATGTTATTATGAATTTCATGGTAAAACAACTCTCTAGAAGATAATTGACATTTATGATCAAAACAACCTTCATAAGCAATGCTTAAATCATAATCTAATCATGCTTAATTTGATTGTGATTTTTATAAAAAAGCAAAATACATGGAATATTTCTGAAATCAAATTTATTTATCACACCAAAGAGTGAAATAATATGATCAATAATACCTATAGACTACACTAAATTATTATATGTTGTTTTGAATTAATAGTTATAATATTATGTCAAAAGGTTAAAAATATATCTAATAACATGGGTTGTTTATATAAAACCCTATTCGACATTCAATTTTTATTCGAGCTCCCATTCCCACTTCCAATGAATTTGAAATTTGCCGAAGCAATTCTGGTGACAGGTGTGGATGGGATCGCCGCTACAGGTATGGATGGGATCGCCGCTATAGGTGAGGTCCTCTCTTCTGCGGGAAATGGAGATACATCGGTTCTGCATCCGGCCCTTGCTTCTGGTTTAGGGTATGAACCCAGGGGGAGATCCTTTGCAGATGTGGCGGCCTTTGAAGCAGATTTACATACTGCACTTCCTCATACAACTTTTGGGCAAAGACGCATCACACCTGTAAGTGCTTCAAAACCAAAGCAGGTTTCTCTAGACCCTGAATTAGTAGAAAGTATCGACCAAAAGGTAGAATAGTTGTCCTCTTGTGCTGCCATTTTGTGTTTTTGTGGTTTTTGGCCTTCCTATGTAGATCTAGAGGATTGGATTAAAAAGAACTGGTCGCATATCACAGAAGCTCAGATTCATCTCTGTGCCAGGGGTTTTTTTATAATAGTTTTTAAAAACCCTGAGGATAGAAAAGCTATATTGTGTCACAATAAATTTTCTTGGCAGGGCAGATTTCCTCTTATGGCCAAACCTTGGCATAAAGATTTTAATCCTCTTTCAGAATCCTTTAATAAGATCCCAATATGGGTGCGGCTCCCTTATCTTCCATTACACCTTTGGAATGAGGTGGTTTTTAGAACCATAGGAAATGTTTTAGGGGATTTTTTATATGAGGAAGATTGTCCACTAACTCATTCAACCTGTGCACAATTTTTGGTAGATCTTGATGTCTCTAAGGGCCTTCCTGAGGCGATCTGTCTTGAATCCCCTTGGGGTAATTGGACACAAATTCTAGATTATGAGGGGATCCCTTTTCGGTGCAGGAAATGCAACCAAATGGGACATATAGCTGATAGCTGTGGTGTTGGGAAATCTCATCCTAGACGTTCTCCTTCTTGGTGGACTAAGGAATCCTTAGTTCACAAAGTTGACAAACAACCTTTGGAATCTTCTTCTGAATCTGAGACTGAGAATGAGGAAAGTTTGCAATCCAAACTAGAAGATGAAGAAGACTCATTGGTGAATCATTTTAATGAAGCAGTAGCTGTGGGTAGTGAATCTGTTGAGCCAGAAGAGGAGGTGGTGGTATCTTCCCCTATTTTGGAGGATCTCTCTAAGAGATAGGTAATGTATAACTCTCACAAGGATTTTATGCCTCTTGGGATCCAAAGATCCATGTCTTCTGAGGTATGGGATGCTGAGGCAGCTAAGGTGGAGGATGGTTGGACAACTGTAAGAAGAAAGAAGTCAAAGCTTTTGGTTCCTCCCCTTGATATGAATCTTTGGTCAAGTAAAAAAAATAACCCAAACTTAAAAGATACATCTAAAGCCCCCTTTCACTGACTGGTTTTCTCTGGGGGCTATATTCTGGCTGGGTTTTTTGGGTTTTGGTTTTAGCTTGCTGTTTCTACTGGTCATCTTTCAAATCAGTGTTTTGACTGCCAGGTTTTATGGTTTTATTTTTGTAAGTTGGTTCTTTTGTAAACCTGGCAGTGTTTGTGTTTCCAAAACTTTGTTTTTTGGGTTTTGCTCGGATGTTTATCTGGTGGGTCCAGGTCCATTTTAAACCTGTTTTAGCTACTTCCTAGTAGTGTTTTTTAGGCTTTGCCTGTGGTCTTTGACGTTCTCTCTTTTGCTCTTTGTAACAGGGTTTCGGGGCCCCTTCAAAACCTGCTTTTACCCTTAATCTAAAACATGGGTTGTTTATAAACCATCCCTTTGATATATTTCTTGCATAATTTCACATGTTTACTAAAGTTTTTTGATTCAAGCATGCATAAAAGAGAAATTGAGAAACAATGAAACATCATTTATTATGAATGAATGTAATTGAGGGATTAATTTATTAATGACTAATGGAATATTTATTATGGATTGAATAACTACCTCAAATGGGTTATATTATTATGGTTTAATTTGGGTGTGGTCTTATCCCCGATTATGGATGACATTCAATAGGTGGGAAAATTGTCATTTCATTATTATACACTATTTAAGCCAACATATTAATAACTTTATGTGTAAAAATAAATTTAATTGATAAATGATATAGGAGAAGGTTGGGATAGTTTATTTTTTGAGATTCCCATAACCAACATAATGTTAATGTTTGGGTAGAATTTTTCATGAATGGGATTGGTATTTTAACAATTAGCTGAGTAGCTATTGTAAAAAATTTGAACAATGTTGAGATAGTGAGGGTATGTAATCCAAGTATGAGATGCATAATTATAGGAAGAATATTTATATTTATATGTAAAACAAAAATACATATATGAAATTCCTTGATTTAGTGGCCATGGTTATCTTTGAGTTGTAAATAAAATTTTCATGCTTCCATTTTCGTCCATTGATTCTTGTATGTTAGCCTTATTTATCCAAATAACTTGGAATTCATACTCAACATCTCTAAATCAAAAAATGGTCAAATATTATTTTATTGTTTGTTCTTGAACTATTTCTCCCTCTAGTAATTTTTAAATTATACTCTCTTTTTCAACTACTAAAAAAATATCAACTATTGTATATTGAATCATCATGTCAAGAGGTTAAAAATAAGATTCAACATTTTTAGGAGTAACAACGTTCCTTTTTGTATCAATATATGGAGATAAAATTATTGTTAGTATGTATTAATTAACATGTTCATAGAGGGATATTATAGGTTGAACATTAAAAATAATATAGATGTAGGTGTGAAGCCCTTGTCTTCATTGTTTATACCTCACTTAATATCATGCATGTCTTACATGCTACTAATTCTCTCTACATCCTTTTTTTTGTTTTGTTAGTAGTAAAAGTTGTCTCTCTTTTATTTTATCTCTATTACAAAATTTGTTCCATGAATCATTTTTCCTTGTTGTAACTCTTGTATCATAGCTTTGAGGGTCAAAATCTCTTGATATACAACAATCAAATATGCATTTCTTATCCACCTTGCATTAATATTCATGGATGAATCTCCTTGAATAAGGTTTTTAGCCATTTATTATTTTACAAAGAATTAGTATTATTTTATTTGTTAATAGTTTTTAAGGGTAATACTTCTTTGGAATCTATTCTATTTTTTAGAAGAACTATTATATAGATGAATCACTATCATGTTTCACTAACTCCAAACTATAAAGACAAGAAATTAATTTAGAAACTTTAATTTATATTTTAATACAATATAGGAGAATGGAAAGGAAGAAAAAGAGGAAGAATTTATAACAAAACTATTTACTAAATACCTTCATAAATAAAAATTGATGTCTATTTTCAAAGTTATTATCATGTTTCACTTACTTCAACTAAAAAAAAGGCCATCTATTCTCACCCCAAATTATTTTTTTCTTTTATGAAGAAAGGGAATTCAACCCTTTGGAAATTTCACTAGGAATATTAACAAAGAGACCAATTATGATAATTCCCTAATAACACTAGTGTCCTTGGAAATGATTCTAAAAATGATGAGTGTTAAAAACATATTCATTTAATTAACTTTAATTAGTTGATTCATATCAATATAAGGTTGGTGTCTAATGTATACATGCATTAAGGCACAAAATACATTAAGTTAAAATATTTTATTAACAACAAACTTTCATGAATTGAAATTATAAAATCAAAACACACTTTGCAATAAAGAAAAAACCTTTATAGATTTGACACACATTGCATGAAAGGAAACTAAACAAATTTTAGTCTATAAATCCAATTAGTTTTTATGTTATATGATAATCCAAACATAAAATAAATATTCAAAAATTAAAACAAAATATAGATAAATCTAATCTATAAAATATAAATATAAACAAACATTTTTTCACAAGTTGAGTGGGTTCTTGCTCTCCCCTTAGAAAAAGGACTAAAAATATGAAACTTTATAAATACTCAAATGCTTTATTAAACTTAGTATTCTTCCAACTTTAAAATTATTCCTATTATCCATTCTATGAATGAGAAGGTTGTATTAATATATATATATATATATATATATATATATATATATATATATATATATATATATATATATATATATATATATATATATATATATATATATATATATATATATATATATATATAAGAGTAACAACTGAACAAATCAGTTTTAAAACTAATTTCTTAATCTTAATAACCTCACAAATTAGTTTAAAAATTATTCTTATCCTAGGATAAAAACCTAAAAAATTAGATGCATATAATATCTAGAGAATTATACTAATACCCATCATTCAAGGAAAAAATATTTGGAAGTGATAGATCCACTATCTTATAATTTGTTAGAGAGAATCCAATGTGATTTGTTTTTTTCCAAAAAAATATTATTTAGATGGAGAAAATCAATCATGATCTTGAAAAATTTAGTTTTATTCCAACTTGATGTTGATATATTCATAGTAGTTGAAATACTATAAACATCTTTCCTTCTTTAAAAATACCCATTTTAGATATAATATAAATTTCATATAAATAATTCTAAAAATAGGTAACAATTATAGATCAAGAATCCAAAAGAGAATAGCCAATATTTAGTGAAAAAATAAAAACAAATTTAAGACATAACA
Source organism: Torreya grandis (assembly GCA_037957365.1). Taxonomy (NCBI): domain Eukaryota; kingdom Viridiplantae; phylum Streptophyta; class Pinopsida; order Cupressales; family Taxaceae; genus Torreya; species Torreya grandis. Next base: position 3,060,143 of record JARHVA010000721.1, on the reverse strand, counting down.
TTTCAAGCCTAATCCTTAGGTTGAGCTATGTGGTAAATGATAAAAAAATAAAATTAGAAGATAAAAAAACATACTTTTACCTCCCTTGAAGATTTGCTTGAAAAATAGTCTAAAGAGGTCAAACTCAGCTTACAGATGTAGAAGTAGTTTTCAATAGTTTATTCCTCATGTGTAAAACATCTCTCCTTATCTACACTTGATTTTGGATTGGTCTTGGATTTGGCATGAAAATTGGTTGAATTATGGCCATGATATTTGGTAGAGCTTCACTACTTTAGCTAACCATTTTGAAAGAGTGCATATACCCTTTCATTTATAAATTTGGCAAATGATTGTGGATCATCCATCTTGAGATGAAGATCAAGGGCCTAATATCAGTAATCCATTATCATAAATGATAAATATGGAGTATGGAATAAAAGGTATGGGGTATGTTATAGAAATATAAGAGATTCAAATCATGACCCCTTTGTGTGTGTAAGAGGGGTGTAAGAGGAAGAGTGTGTAAGGGGGGTGTAAGAGCTTGTAAGATATCTTACTTGCACACTTGGTATGATGATGTCACCTTGGGTGAGGCAATATTCCAATTTTGAATATAGAAAATAGATAATTTCCAAATCCATGGAATTTATCATTAAGAGTAGATTAGGTTAATTAATTAACCATTAGAGAAAAAGTGATTTTGGTAAGGTTGAAAATGTTAATATAAAACAAAATCATAATAAAAATGAAGTATTTGATTTTAAGTGTCTACATTTTTCTCCAATTTGAGAAGGTGTTGCGAGACACTAGGCACAATAAAATATTTTCAAAGAATGAAAAATTTGTTAAGAATAAATTTGATAATGCTTTAGGAATTATGTGTTCAAATTTTTTTAAATTTATTGAAAATTAGTTCACAAGGAATCTCCAAAAAAAAATTTGGAAGCCCATAATGCTCCCTCAAGGGAGTGGTCAAAAATAAGATTGATGGACAGGGCCTTAAAAAGAATAAAATTGACAAGAAAAATGAAATTAACCCATGGATGAGATTAACTTACTTGAGTTTATGATTGCATGCTTTTATTTATAAAGTTTAAGGAAAATAGAACTAAATTATCCCCAAAATAGGGGGAAGTGGGAAGGATAAATCCTAAAATAAGCAACACACTTTGACCTGCCCAAAATAAGGTGAAAGCTACAAGCTTAGAATTAGAAGAAATAATAAATAAGGGTATTGGCCCCAAAAAGGGTGGTCTTGGTTGATCATAATAATGTGCCCCAATAGGGTAGATTTTATCATTGATTCAATGGGTTACCCTAATAGGGAGGGTTTGATTGTTGATTGATCTAAATGGTCTACCCCAGTAGGGTAGATTTTCATCTGGACAAATGATGATTAGGAAATTGATAGATTGGTTAGAAATCATAAATTAAGGGTGTAAAATATTACAAATATTAATTATGAGTGGGTAAAAACATAAGTGCAATGGTATAATGACTTTTCAAAGAATGAAGAAGATATAAGAAACTAGACACATGAGAATGCTCAAAGGAAATGAACCAAATGATGAAGAATAATGATTTAAGAATGATGTTATTGGATTGGAATAATATGAATGCTAAAAATAATAAAATAATGCTGGCCAAGATGACCTCAAGAATTGAATGTAATTGAGCACTGCTTACATAGTCCATAGGGACCTCAGGAAAATGTAGTTCTCCCAAAAATGAGAATGAAAAGTAAGGAAATGGTTATGACTTTTTGCATCTACTCAAATGTTTCATTAGTAGAATATAACTTAGTCATGAAATCTAGTGATTAGATTAGATTGGTACAAAATGATATATTTTGTTGTGACATTGCAAATTAGACTTATAGAACCTAATTTTTAATGCAACACTTAATGGTATGTACCATGATATAAAACACCATTATGACTTGTTCATGTTATGCATAAGGATGGACCCATGATCCAATAGAAAATTATAAATAATAAACCAAAGATAAAAACCATGATGATAATGTTGATATATGATAATAGATGGACTCAAGTATGATTGTGTGATAGGAATCACCATGATGATGTCCATGTTGACATAATGGATTGAGTTGAGGTGACAATATAAACAAAACAAACAAGAAAATAACCAAATACACACAAACACACATAAATTTGAAAATAAAATTAAGATAAAGTATCTTGTTGTTTAACCAAATCAAAATACACGTGTGAAGGCTCAATGAGATGGTTAAATGGATGGTGCCCCCAAGAAAGGATACATGAAAGGAAAAGACATATCTCAAGGTAGCTAAAATAATTAGAACCAATAATGGGTTTCCCTAGTATGGCAGATTTGGGAAGGACATATCCCAACAATGGTTTAGGCCCTAAAATTATTGGATTAAGGATATTTTTGACTAGAATTTGGACAAGATAATTTTTTTTGAACTTTGTGGATTTATATCTCTCATGGAGATTGTAAGTCTATTTTTATTTTTAAGAATTTTTTGGAATGTTTTTATGTTTTTGGAATCTCAACTCAATAAAGGATTATGAGATGCAAAGTGTGTTTTATCTCACAAAATGGAAAGAGCATGGATTAAAATGCTCAAAAAATGGAGAGAGCATGGATTATGTTTCTCTAAAAATAAAAAGATCACAAAAAATGGGTGATCATGTTGACCATAGAAATAACGTTGACTACATAGTCCAAATGGATGTCAAGTTATTATATCTAAAATTACAATGAAAGATACTACTATTTAATAGTAGGTTTAGGTAGGAAAATGGCACAACATGATTAATTTCATATGATTAACTCAAAAAATGGTGAGAACATGGAAAAGGGGTGACCAAGTTAACCTCAAAAATTGAGTGATGCCTACATAGTCTAAATGGACCTTAGGTCTATATAGTTTAATCTATAGTGTGAGATACTACTAGTCAATAGTAGGTTGAGGAATATGAATGTCATAGGAAAAAAATCAAATGGTATAGGATAATGAATGAAAATGAGGTAAAGGACTAAGGGTTTCTAAGAACCATGTTACTTAGGAGACAAATGAGTCTAGTTATCAAAGTATCACGCAAATAATAGGCCATAATAATTCCCAAATAGGTCTCAATACACCTTTAACTTCTATAACAAGGTAAAGACAAGAAGACTAATGATAAACATAATATGGGCTAGGTTGAATATGATTGAATGGTTAAAATGTATTGAATGTCATGGACTGTAATGGTCTATAATGTAGATAGGGCTACCCCTAAGTGTTAAGATACTTGTAGACAATAAATTATTTACACATGATGTCAGAAACTTGGTTTCCATCATGGTACTTATCCAAGGCATCACAAGCATGGTTTTCACCATTGGATGAATTATTTCTATTTATCTATTTATCTATTGATTATTTTTTATTTTTAGTTGATTTTTATGAATTTTTAATATTTGGTAGCATATCAACTAAATGAAGGATTATTAGATGCATAATGTGGACCCTTTTTTATCTAACCAATACCTACTTAGAATTGTTTCTCTATATGAGTCCTTATATTGATATGAATGAGATGACTGTTGTCATGATCTTTGTTGGTCCTTTATTTTATTTCCTTTAAACCTCTTAACAAGATGTCTTTGTAGTCTATTGAAAAAAGAGTGATTCCAAGAAGGGTAAATAAGGGTGGGTATGGGATAAATGGTATGATTGGATAATGTAATATAGGTCTTGAATGGATAATAGTATCAAAATAAAATGTATAATGGTTGATGGGAAAATCAAGATTAAGATTTTTAGTCATGCACATTATTATTCATTCTATATTTGACTTAATTTTTGATATGGTAAGGACAATATTAAATTCAATAACTAATTCATCAATAAATGAGGAACTAATTGGATCAGCTATTGGTGCCTCAAACAGGTTTTCACTAATAAAGTCTTCTTAATTATTTTGACTTAGATTGACCAATAGTGCCTTGAATAAGGTTTTACTGAGGGATGTTGATAATTCAATTTTATTATCTCTTAGTTCCTTAAGTAAGGTTTCACTAAAATATTATAATTTTTTATTCTCATTATCATCTAACACCTCAAATAAGGTTTCATTAGAATATGTTTAGTTTAGACTTTAATTTTCCCCTAACAAATCAAGCAAAATTTCACTAGGAGATTATTCTTATGATTGGATATTATCTCACTTCCCAAAAAATTATTAAACTAAGATCTCACCAAGGAATAAGTTCAACAATTCATGATTCTATCGATCCTAATTGACATTTGTGGGAGGAGGTATATCAATATAATTTCTAGGATGGTTAATTATAAAGGCATGGGTAATGGCAATATAAGGATAAAAGGTATCAAAATCCTCATAGAGGCTACTCAAAGAACATATGTCAATATCTAAAGAAGCTTCCTCAAAAAATGTGGAAGGATCATAAGTTATTTTAATTGGATGTACTAGAAGTGTGTATCCAATGTCATAATACCTAGTAATATATTTTAATTCTAAAGTTGATTCTAACTCAAGAGGATTTGAACATGATGTTGAGACTGATGTTAATTCTAATTTTTATGCTAAATCTAATATTAGTTCTGAAAGAAAACCTAATTCTAATATTGGTTCTAAAATGGAACCTAATTTTTATATTGAAGTAATCATAAAGAGAGCCTATTAAATCATGTTATCCATAAGTACCTTGTTAAAAAATTTCTTGAAAATGAAGGCTTTAGGATGAATAAATGCTTGAAAGTAGGGGAATTTTGGAAATGGTGAAATAATGGTCTCTATCTCAATAATAATGGGATATTCAAAGATGGACTCATCGAAGATGCGTCCTATGTCAAATAGATTCCCTTTATAGAATGTAGATGACTATCAATGGTTTGGACCTAAGAAAAGATGGGTGATTCAAAAAAATGTTGAAAATTAGTTGTTTATATTGATTTTTATTTGGAAGTGTACATATTTGATTGTTTTTGGGAAGGGGATCATGACATATCTTGATTGCATAGTTATTAGACTTAGGCACATTTGGATTTTCAATAGATAAAGGTATTTAGAGGGGAAATTGCATAACAAGTCTACACTGTTGGATTACAAGAGGTGTTTATTTAGGAGATATAATAAAATAACATAGGTTATATATTATAAATCCAACCAAAATTTTAGTACTGAGCTTTAACAATCTCACAAGGTTTTCATCTTTATTTTCAATAAGGTGTAGTGTAAATTGGTATTATCCATAGTCTGCATTAGATGACACATTATGAGTCATTATTAATTTTATTCATGATTGGCACTGAATGGCTTATTTTTAGGTTAAATTAAGAAAATTTATCCCTTACTTCTTGACTAAAGACTGATGATGCTAGAATAGTTATAGGATCACAAAATTCTATGACTTAGATTAACCTTATACTAATACCCCCAAGCAAGTATACATGTAAGGGGAATTAGATGGAATAAATTGACCCCAAATAAGGCAAACTTGGTCTTAATTAGATTGGGCCCAAAGAGGGTGGTCTTGATTTGATTGGACCCAAATAGCGTGAATGACACAAATTGGAATGGGCCCAAAAGATGGTAGTCTTGGTTTTGGCTTTAAAATTCCCCAAACATGGTAGATTGGTACAAATTAGAATTGGTTAAAAATATCTTGATTTGATTAGCCCTTAACATGGAAAATTTTCATAGGTTAGTATGGGCCCAAATAAGGGTGGACTTGGTCTTAAATATAATTATAATGGGTGAAAAAATAGGGTGGTCTTGGTCTTAATTATAATGATCCCCAAGTAGGGTGGTCTTGGTCTTAAATTGGAATTACCCCAAACAAGGAGGATTGGCATAGATTGGAAAAATTCCCTAAACATGGTAGATTGGCATAAATTAGAATTGGTCTAAATGCTTTTTATTTAATTAGCCCTAAAAAGGGATGATTAGCCTAGAAATGATTCAAATTAAAGAAAGGATGGATGTCATGACTTTATCATTCCTAACTCACATGTGTGGGAGATTGAATGGAAAGATAAGAAGTGATTTGAATTGGAATATAATTAATTTTGGAATAGTTGGATTTGGAATGAATAGACTTGATTTGGCATTAGAATGTGGTTCAAGACAACCTTGATTGGATTGGAATGACATGTTACATAATTGGTTTGGTACATGGTTCAATATTAGTTGGATTTGGCTTTGAATTGAATGGATTGGTACATGGTTCAAGATGGACATGATTTATCTTTGATTGGCACCTTAGTCAAAGCTGACCTAATTTAGATTTTAAAATTGAGTTTGATATAAATTGAATATTTACTTGGGTCTATCAATGTAAATGTTCAAATAGAATAGTTCAATCAAATTTTATTCATTCAAGTATCCAAATAGGAGAGGTGTGTGAATCAAACTTGTTTTAAAAATGGTTCACAAATTTTGGTACATCAAAGGCTTTCAACAAGTTTGACTTTGGTTTAGAATTTTGGTTCTAAAGTTCCTTTGACTTGATTGTAAAATTTGACCTAGGATTTAAAAAAAAAATTGCTTTAGAATGTTGGTTTGGTATGAATTTGTGTGAACTTTGGATTAGAAATTAGTTTTAAACAATGTTTGACTAGAATTAGTTCAAATCATTTGACGTCAATTAAACTTGATTTGATTTGGATAGTTGGATAGATTTGAACTTTGGAAGAAGAGTAAAATTGTGTTTGTATTTTAGAAAAGGTCTAATTTGATTTCTTTTAGATTGACCTAGTCAACCCTATTTGGCATTGGTATTGGCTTAGACTTGAATTGGAACTTAGTTTGGAATTAGAATTTGGTATTCAAATTGGTATTAAAATTTTGAATTTGAATTGGTATTGAAATTAGACTTGGAATTTGTATTAGGTTTGAAACAAAATGAATGATATAATGACACAATATGGGCATGATGTTAGAATTTTGGACTTGGTTTGAAATGGAAAATTGGTTTAGAACAAGACTCTTGGTTCAAATTAGGTAGCCTAATGATGTGGTTTGGATGAGTAATATAGGTATTTGGACCAATTTTTAACATGTCACTTTTATTTGACCAATAATTTTGGTGGAGTAACACCTCATTGTGTCTGTATAAAAATATTTTGGATTTAGACTTGGTTTGTTTGATTTGGTCTCATGTGTAAACAAGGTTTTGACACAATAATAAAAAAATAACACATAATCATTACAAGGCGATTTAATAACTAATGAAAGTATGCATGACATACATTGAACCATTTGAAATACTTTCCTTGAGAGATGATTATAAAGTTTAAATGTTCATTAAAGAAATTATTGTAATTATCAGTGGTATTTTAACCCCACCCTTCTCTCTCAAGGTTCTTATGATCAAGGCAATCTTCAAGGGATATTACCTTTTCACCCATGCATCAATGAATGATTCATAACAAAAGAGGCATCTAAGAAGTAATCTAAGATAAAACCATCTGTGATAGTGTCTTTCCCCTTCATAACCATTTTAATTGTAAAGGTATCAATGAAATGCTAATGGATTTGGGATTTGTTTATTATTTTACTTGGGCTTTCTAGATGGTCCTTATATACCTCATATTATATGGGCACACGTTCATTAATGAAGAAGTCCAATATTATTTCCAAGATTTCTTGTTTCAATGGTACCACACCTTGGCCTAAAATATTAGAAATAACTCCCTAGTGTTACTTTCCTCACATGAAAATGTACAAGCACACAACCAGGCCTTCATGATGAAAATTATCCTAAATTTATATACCCCACTAAATAAATGGGGTTTAGTACAATTATAGGATGTCACTTCCTAGGTCAATGCACCCTAAAGACTTGCATGAAGGTGATGAAATCTACCCACATATTCAAATGAAAAATAGAATGAAAGGAAAATATAAACTTTTACATTTCTAAGTCACCCAAAAGGGGAGGGTATACATGCAAAAGAAACCCATAAGATAATAAATCAATAAGTAAACTTGTAATAAAGTAAATAAATTTGAAAATTAACAAGTTTTTCTTATAACCCAATTCGAATTTGAATTTATTTTAATTTCAAAATTGAAATTTGAAGTAGAATTGATTTGTTTGAATCAAAATACCAGTTCTTTGGTCAAAGTCCTAAAACACAAATAATTATAAGTTTGATAAAATTGGTTTTGATTTAATAAGGATATTTACATACAATTTGTTTAAGTCTAGGCCTTGTTAAAGAATGATTTCAAAATTACACATAAAAATTAAATTTCTAAGTCTTTTAATTTCACCACTACAACCTGAAAATAGAACATAAAAAAATCTAAAATAATTTATTTACTACAAAAAATGATTTTTTTATCAACGATGATGAATCCACTATTAAATTAAATGATTTCATTGATTTTGACCTTCACATAAATGATTTTACCAATTATATGAATATTTTTTCTACTATTAACTATAATTTCACAAATATTGCAACAACCCCACTAGGTTTTACCAAGATAGAGTAATTTAAAAAAAATTAGTTACATAAATTCACACAATAGATTTCACCATGAGAAATATAAATAAGTGATATTTAACTAAATGTATTATATTAGTTAACTCAAAAGTTTTATAGCTAATCCATTTAGCTAATGATCACTCTGAAAATTATATAATAACTCATGAGCAATGTTAAATAACCAATAAAGCCTACTTTTATTTCATTAAAGTAATAATACAATTTCAACTATGATTGATATAACATAATAACCACTACTGTAGCATTAAAATTAATAAATAGTAAATTTTTATAAATAATAAATCCTCAATATATAATAATATAATGATACAAATCTCTATGGAGCATGAGTTCTACACTAACTCAAGTATCTATCTATAATCTCAAGTGAATTCTAGTGTAATACTATTATAGGGATGAATAACATCATTCAAGTGATTTTCCACACCAACCAAGGACCATCAATCCCCTACACTATCTCCCAACAAGGGAATGACCCTTTCTTCATGGATGGGTAGATAATGACAATGTGGGAATTTGGAGGGACAAACTAGAACTCATGTGTTGTAAGATAACTAATACATGATGTGTACCATAAAGAAATTTATTCTAATGATATCATACAAACATATAAACAATATCAAACATATGAAAGGATAATGTTTAACTATAAACATTACTTTGGTCAAAGTTTTCAAATAGTTAATGATCTCTAGGATTAGTCAATTTCATATACACTACTCAATCAAATTACACCTCATCTTGAATTGATGGTACTAATTAATCCATTAGAATCTATCCACTATTTATTTAGTGTCATAAATGTGATATTTGGTTAATTATATAATAATATAAAAAGCAATAATTTAATCAAAATATTCCCTATTAGCAGATATAAAATATGTTAAGTACAAAAATATCAAATACATACATTTAGTCCATTAAATGAAATGCAAAGAATATAATAGTCATATTATTTATTATAGAATAATAAATAAAATAATAAACAATCCTCAATATAAACATACCATCTGGATAATAATTACATCTAAACTACAATTTCCCAATATCAAAATGTAACTTGAAATGTTATTTCATGTACGAAACATAAAATTAATCACAACTTATTTATTTGTTCATATTCCATAAATATAACAAAATCTAATCATATATAAAACTTATTATGATCTATATTTAAACAATTGAAATCATTTATTTTAATGCTTCAACTAAAAATTAAATACTTGAAAAAGCACCTATATTACCCTACTATATAATAATGTTTACCAACATACAATAAGTTGTGTACATCTATATATGGCATAATCATTCTTAGATTTATAAAATTATCAACAAATCATATGTTTATACCATGTATACATGTACTATTTATAGACTCTCATATAATTTTTTATTTATTCACTAATATAATAATGTATTCATTATAATCTAAGTAGACAATCCATTGTCTATGATCTTAGAGTATCTCATATACTTTTAGTATACATTAAACTATAATAAATTATATTAACCCATATAATCCCCAATTTAATTATTTTTATTATAAATTATATATTATAAATAATATTACCAATTTGAAATTCATCCATTCAATTATTTACCAAATTCTATTATTTTAAAAGACATAAATCAGTCAAATCACAGACCTATTCAAATTTATTTCAACTATAAAGATTGAAGATTAAATGCTCAACTATGTCTAAATATTGAGAATTTTGTCTGAATATAAATCACTCCTTGACCATGAAAAACACTTTATACAATATAAAATTCAATCTAATACTAAAACCTATTATAATCTATGTGTGGCTCTCACTAATAATTTAAAAGACCAATCTGAATGTATATTACATGGACATAATAAGATAATCATTCCACTAGTAAACTCATCCTTTTTATTTATATAGTTTACCCCAAATTGAAAATAAAACTTATCTATGATATACATTTCATCTATGTCGATGAGTACAATTTTTCACTCTTCATTCTAATTCTTAATAACCGACTTGTAAATATGTATACCTATGCATTAATCTAAATACACAACCAACTATATATACTTCTACCCAAATCGTTATCTACCATAGGAATCATTACTAGGTTACAAGATTTTATATGTTTATGGTTGGAAATAATTAAACCCAATTACATATATATTAAATTATGTATTATATAGGCTTTAATAATAGAGACAGAGCATATATCCCTTAGCACATAATTTATAAATCCGTTCAAAGCTAACACATGTAGAATTTATTTAAAATTCTTTACATTTGAATATATATACATGTGTGTGTGTATTTATCATCGAGCCTTTAAATCCCAAGTACACCCCCCCCTCCCCACACACACACACACACACACACACACACACACACACACACACACACACACACACACACACACATACATATATATGTATATGTATATATATATGTATATATATGTATATATATATATATATATATATATATGTATGTATGTATATATATGTATATATGTATGTATGTATGTATGTATGTATGTATATATATGTATGTATGTAAATGTGTGTGTATATATATATACACACACACACACATATATATGTATATGTATATATATGTATATGTGTACACACACACACACACACACACACACACACACACACACACACACACACACACACTTGTGTACATACATTTTCCTACATAGTCAAAATTGTTATAGAAACCTATAATGTCCATACCCATTATTTCTAGGTTAGGTATATATACACAATAGAATCCCTCATAATCAAACAAAAATCAATCTACATTTTAACATAATGTTTATATCCCCAAACTAGTTCAACATTTAAAACTGAGTCCATGGACCCTAGCTAGTCTAGTTATAATTAATCATTTTAATGAAATAACCATTTTATGAATTTTGAGGGTTTTCTGAATTTGAAACAAATATTAACATATAGCCTTTAAGGTGATAATATAAACATGGTAAAAACCATACAGTTATGTTTACTCCACTTATGATCACTCTGGGTTGGATGTAGGGTTTTGTGGATGGATGAGCCATCCACAAGGCCCTACATTCAACCCATATTTCTTTTTAAAATTTCAAAATCAATTGAAACTAGTAAGCCCCCCTTTTTTAATTTATTTTAAAAAATTCATCAACCCATAAAACATGAATTTAAGGTACATCACCAACCTATGAAAGATGAATACTATGCCAAGAAGTCAAATTTGTATTCCCTTCTTAGCTTGAGCACCCTTTGTTTACTTCTTCCTATTGTGTCCATGAATGTTGTACCATCATAGGCCTATAACACCTTTATTTTATTCACCTCCATGCCTTACCACATGAATTTTTCCTAATTCCTTAGTAGAGTAATGACTAAAATAAAGCATGTCATGAACAACTCAACTGGACCAATAATTTGCCACCATTTTCTCATGCAGACTCCTTCCATCTCCAATAATGGTTTTGTTAAAATGATTATTAACTAGATTCAAACATATTAGAAACCTAATAATCTTTAATCTTATCAATAATAATTAAATAATAATTATTTAATCCTTTATAATATTTATGCTCTTTGACCCTAATAAATATATATGCATGTCAACTTTATAAAATTCTTCAACATTATAATTCCATGTAATGTCAACTAAATGACAAGTCCACATAACATAATGACCATATGACAAGGTAAATATATCATATGACTATTAAAAGACCATAGAAAATAATAACAAGTCATCCACAAATCAAACACAATAATGTCCTTATAATCATTAAACAATGTTTTTATCTTTATTACTTCGCATAACATTATGTTTATTGTCTAAGCACTAAGTATTTATGTATGTCTTATGTTAATAAATTTAATTTAGTTTTATCATTCCAAATTAAGGTCATTCATTAATGCTTTAATACATAACTATAACTTATTAATGACTTATTATAGGTTTATACAATTATTATAAACAATGATAATAACCTTATAAACATAACTATTCTCTTAATCAACCCAATCAAGTACAATATAAGAATCTATCTAATACCTACAACTATGAATCCAAAAAAATCACTTTTTATATAAACATTTAGCTATGTTTAATGCAATGGTAATTCACAACAAGATAGGTAAAGATTTATTTAATAATTAAGTAATAACATCAAAAACTATTAATGAAGTACACAACTAGATTAGTGAAATCACACAATCAAAGTAACATGATCATCAAAAAATAATAAGATCACATCAGACATATATAATGGAAATAAAAACATACTATAGATATCTAACTCAAACAATAATAATATAACATGTTAATCTAATGTGGTGTGTGTTTGTGGGTTTCTGGTTTTCCTCTCTATCATCTTCAATGCATCCATCTACATGATCCTCTATGATGATGCCCTTCCTCCATCACACTCTAAGGGATGGATTTTTCCTATATCCACCTCAAAACAATTAAGATAATTAACTTAAAACATAAATATATTCATAAAATACTACTGTATGAACTAACAAACATGATCATCATGTACATAATATGAAAGTACAACTATCTCATAGCAAATCAATCATGTAAATTAAGCAACACATAGTTATCCCATAATCAACATATGACATAAAGCTTAATAAACTATTAGTCAACCAAATAAAAACCATAATAATCCATGGATAAAAATTATATTCATCTTAGAGATAAATCAAGATGTGACAAATACCAAAAAACAATTTTATTATAGTGAAAATATTTTTCCCAAAGTTTCTCTTGATTTCATAATTAGGGCCTCCAAAAATAAAATAATTAGAAAAAAATGGGACAAAGACAATTTATCTAATACCTAGAATGATTTCACTGGTAAGTTGTCCAATTTTATAAATATATAGAAAACACAACCAAAATATAAAATTCAAATAAACTATTTCATAGTTTATAAAAAAATTCACTGTAGCAAAATTGATTTCACTAAAGATACCTACAATTTCATAATTTATCAAAAAAGAAAAAGAAAATTTTAATGATGATTTTGATACTACAAGTAACTATTTTTCTAAATTTTGGTTCAATTTCATAGTTTTCTCCTATGTATAATAGAGTCAAGGCACAGAGAATGATTTCTCTACTGTAAGTAATAATTTCATTGAAGATCTCTATGAATTCATAGTTATGCATCAATGAATTTTACATTTGGTCTAAAATGAACTTGAATGAAATTTTGAAGCAAAAAGTGAATTAACTTGTTTAGAAGGATATTTTTAATAACTAGAGGAAGGTAAGTAGTCTAAAAGAGTTTGTGGGATGCACCTAATCCTTCAGGTTCCATCGGGCATGTCATTATGTAGATCAAGAATAAAAGAGAGGTTAGCCAATTATTAATGACAAAAATCAAAACAACATGAAGACATAAAATATCAAGCCGAATTCCTAGGTTTAATGTGTTAAACAAGAAAGAAATGCAATTAGAATATAAAAAAATCATGTTTTTACCTCCCTTGAAGATTTACTTGAAAATTAGTCTAAAGAGGTTGATCTCAGCTTATAGATGTAGAAGTCTTTGTCAATGCTTGATTCCTCATGTGTGAAACATCTCTTCTTGTATACACTTTATTTTGGATTTGGCATGACAATTTATTGAATTATGGCCTTCATATTTGTCAAAGCTTCATCACATTAGCTAACCATTTTGAAAGAGTGTGCAGACCATCTCTTTTATATATTTGACAAATGGTTGTGGACCATCCATCTTGAGATGAAGATCAAGGTCCCAATATTTGTCCTCCATTATCATAGATTAGAAATATGGAGTGTGGAATAAAAGGGATGGGTATGCCATAAAAATATAAAAGATTCAAACCATGATCTCTTTATATATGTAAGAGGGGTGTAAGAGGAAGAGTGTGTAAGAGTGGTGTAATAACTTGTAATATATCTTACTTGAACACTTGGTATGATGATTTCACCTTAGGTGAGATAATACTCAATTTTGAATTTAAAAAATAGATCATTTTCAAATCCATGAAATTCCTCATTAGGATTAGATTAAATTAATTAATCATTAGAGAAAAAGTGATTTTGGTAAGGTTGAAAGTGATAATATAAGACATAATTATAATCAACACAAATTATATGATTTTAAGTGTCTAAAACAATAATATATGGAGCTCTTTGCTTTCATGTTTCCATAGTTACAATCCTATGTAGTTGATTTTTGGTTACTTCCAAGCCAAATTCAAATGATCATAACTTTTACATGTAGACTTAGATCAAGATTATTTTTTTGAACTTACATAATATTTTGATATGAATCTAAATAAGAAATAATATTTAAGATAAAATATGTTTTTGATGACATTTTTTCTTTTCTGCACAACATGTCCATTTTATCTTAACATTTTCACATGCCAAAATAAAATAAAAACCAACACAAAAACACACAACCTATTTTTTATTAATGCAAGGTTTCTTTTATTACTTGGATGACATTACTATTAGCAGCTGAAATTGCACCCTACTGAAGTAGATTAATCAGATCTCTTTCAAACCTAGACTAACATTGGAATGGTCTAAAGGCTATGGGATACTTGTATCTTAGACTAAACCTCTAGATTATAAGGCTAGTTCCTTTGATGTATCAAATTTTATCAATTTACTAAAATATTCTTTGATTTGGGGGTGAAATGAGTTAGAAAGATAACTAAAAGTGAAATCCTACACTAGAAATAGTGATGCACCTAAATGATTCATCCACTCAAATTTTTACTCTTAACAACACTAATGAAATCAAAATGGACTAAAAGACTATCTCTAAGACTTATTATACAATAGTGTTTCATATGAAGGTCTTGATTGATGACTATAACTTAGAGGTGAAGGATGAGAGGTTTCTCATGAAACACTTTCAACTAGATAACACTTCAAGCATGATCATCAAGGTTTGACACTTCATATAACCTACATGAGACAACTAACCAACATATATGTATGACAAGGACATGTAAATAGAATATTCATACCACTTTTACACATATAAATAATCATATACAAACTATAATTCAATCATAGATATGCTATAAGATTCCATTTTATTGATTTAAGAGGTTACAAAGTTTAATCTTGGATGAATTTCTTCATGCCCAAGAGAGGGATCCTCAAAAAAGGCCTCAAAGCCTCAATATATAAAAAAATGAGAAGAAGATAAGAAAATAGAGAATAAAAAAGAGAGGAGGAGAAAATATCCTCAATATATCATTCAATCTGCATCACTTCAGTTACAACTAGCTATAAATAGTCCTCTAAAGATGTCTTCTTGATTGATGTTCTTTTATGCTCCTTGAATGAGTTGTTTGGCATTAAAAACAAGGTGGTGGGACATTATAGGCATATAACTAATTCTCCTTCCTTTAACACAAGACCAAGTTAAGTGAGTGATTTCCTACATGAAAACTATGGAATATGCATTGATTATTAGTCAAGGATCAGTCATTTAAGGTGATTGTCACTTTAGATCAGTTAACTCATTATTTAGCCTTATTATGCATCTATTTCCACTTAAGACTAGTCATGCATGTATTAAAACTCAAAAATTAGTTATGAAACTAATTTATAGTCAATGGTTAGTTATTTGGCATGATTTATCCACATTAACTCTCATTAATAGCCTTTTACACCATATTCACTTGACTTGATTGACCAAGTAAGTCTACTAGGCTAATTAGGCCTAGTAGCCTAACTCTAGTACTTGATGGCAATGAAAATACTACATGAAACCTTAAAAACCTATGAAAGAGTGAGTGTTAGGCCTAAATCAACCTTACATATCATAACATAGGTCATCTTGGGAAAGAAACACCTGCAAACTTGTCAACTTGGGTGACTAGGTCATTATGACCATTTTTACAGACTAGATAATTTGAAGAGACACAAAGATAAATTTACAGGCATGTTTTTGAGCATCTAATGACTTGAGAAGGTGAAAAAAGTGTCAATATTCACTCTCCATTTATTTTCATCTTCTTAAATTACCTCGTACCTCTCTTTTTGCACTTTTTCCCCCCAAAAATGTATTTTTTTCTAATAGGTCCATATATTCACATACAACATGGTACCATGTTTAGGACCCTCTTTAATTTTAATTCATGCTTCCAATAGTTATTAGGTGATTCATGGGTGTTTGGATGTAAAAAAAATCACTTTTCTAAAATATGGTTTGTAGTAGTGTTTAGGGAGGGATTTTGAGGTGAACCTTCTTAATGATGGTTCACAAAGTATGGAAATCCAAACTATAACTTATTTACATGGATATTTATTCCATATACCCCTTCAAATTTCTTGAGAATCTTGGATTCCCATGCAAAATGTGTGGAAAAATATGCACACAGGGAAGTTGACTTATAGTGTTTTATATACATTTTAAACCTACTTAAAGTCTTAGTGATGGTTAATAAACATAATCTCATAAACCAAAATAAATAATTCATGGATTTAAATTAAATATGGGTCCTCAAATCATACTAAGCTAATTTGGTCAAATTCTCCTTGTGGTGAAAGATATAAGCATCTAAACAGGTGATATGAATGACTATCTATATTGCACAGTTTAAATTAGATCTTTAAGGACCAAATTGGCCTTAATTTTGTTTATCTCTACTTTAAATCACATTTATAATACCTGAAAAAATATCTTACACCTCCAAAAGGCCTCGTTTTTCTTATAAATGTTTACAAGTGTCTTCATGGTGCTATAGATTTTGTAGGCCTAAAATAGGGTTTTAGGCCTATTTGGTCTATTATGAGTATTGGAGATTTAAGGAACCTGTAAGAGGGTATGAGGGTTAAAAATTCTCATAATACATTTCTTCCCATTTATTTTCAGTCTTATACAATTGTTTAATCTGCTCAAAACTCCTCATGTCATCATCACCTAATGAGGCACCTATAAGATTACATTATTAGTATGTGTGTTTGTGTAAGGAAGAAGTATCCAAGTATTTTATCCTCCAAGGAAAGAGTTTAATAAGTTTTAAAAAAATTATATATTATTCTAGAGTGATAATACTCTTTGGTCAAATCCTCAAAGTCACCTTATGCTTTGTATGCCTTGATTCTTCTAGCCTAGGGTTTCTTAGCAGTCATATCTATGAAACCCTGATGGCTAGGTTTGGTGATATTTGTTACTTAATATGAGATTTATTCATAATGATATGTTTTCTATTAGTCTCTTACCTTTATAACCTTCTTATCACATTCATAATGTCTTCAAATGCCATTCAAAACACATAGATGTCATCAAAATAGTGCATAGGCCTATCTTAACTCTCTTCTCTTAAATCCCTTAAGACTTTTGAATTAAAAAATAATTGTTTTTCAACACTAAAAATCATATAAATACACTTAAAAAAACATTTACCTATTTCAAGGCTTCTTTATGAAGTTAAACATCCTATCTTGTCCTCAAACTTTCCAAATGTGCATCTAGTCTCCTCCATGACTGGTAGCTGATTGTATGAACTCTATGAAAAAATAATGACCATTTACACTATTTAAATGAAATTTAAGATTGTATAATAATATTTATATATAAATAATAATAATTTTTTACCAAAATTTAGAGACCAATTTCACCTATAGAGGACTCAAAATGATAAATTTCTCCAAAACTATCAATGAAGTTGACTATGTTTGTTGACTATGTGTGTAGATGAGGTTTTGAGCATGATCATATCATCATTCATGCCATATTATTGATTTTAACATGGTTTAATAAAATATATGGTCTATTTTATTAGGAACCAATGTTCATTAGCTCATAGTTAGCTCTCCTTTCAGGCTTAGCTACCTATCTTGAGTTATTAACATGTGTATACCTTTAAGAAGGGACTTGACTGCTCTTAAGATTTTTTATACTTTATACACTATAATAATAGATTTTTAAATGATTTTAAAACTATTTAAAACATCAGTAATCTCTAAAAAACTTCAAATAACTTATAACTCTCACTGTGTTGCACTTGTACACCACCTTGATTTAATGTTGGTTTGCTCAAAAGGAAGACCTATAGGTTGGGGCCTATAGGTTAGTTTTTGACTACATAGGAAACTTATCCATCACATATAATCCTTGAACTTTTTTATGTTTTAAAAAATGATATTCACTTATAATTTTTTGATGATCCATGGAGCATGTATTAAATACAAGATCATTTGAACCTACCTATCTCACTAAGCATGATTAAATCTTATGATTGTATGTGGAGATTTGTATATTTTGTATCGACTAAGATAAATGTCCATAAAATTATAATACTCCATTGAATTATCAATTATCCTATCATTATATTTCAAGGATTTCATTATTATATGACTACCATTAGGTTAGGTCTCCATGACAAAGACTCCTTTGAGTTGGTTGACTGGGTTTTGACCATGACTGTACATAATCACACCTTGACTGTACTCTCTATACTTTATGATTTCATCTCACACATACTTTAATTTATTATGATCTTAAAAATTTAATGAATTCCATATTATGCTTAGGGGTCTCTTAAACAATCTTTCATCCTCCATTAAGTTTAAAACTAAGTTTGCCCCTCAAACATGCATGTAGATGATTTGAGGTCTTAATTGCATATATGAAATTAGTCCCTATCACATTATTGATATATTATGACCCTCTTGACCCTAAATAGGGTCTTAATTGATCTCAAGGTTCATTTTCAAATAGACTCCTTGTTCTCTCTTTGCCATTAATACCCACTTCTTCCATAAGTCACTTGTAGGTATCTTAGGATCATCAATTTAGTTCTTAGGACTGTCTTGACATGCCAAAATGGCTTAGTATCTACATCAATGGTCCATGAACCTATTCAAATATTAAAACTATGTTAAACCATCTTTCACATCTCTATCAACACTTTATCTTGAAAATGTATGATCTTCATATAGGCTTGATTGTGTATAGAATTTGATCCTTGTACAGTTTGTGCTTAGTTTTAGGTCTTGAAACAACACTAACATAAATATTATAATTTCACTCTAATTCTCTCATATTTTCCTTTATTTTTGCATTAATTTTAACTCTCTCCTCATAGTATTGATGTGATCTAAGTTTTCATACTTGATCTCACCTTTTCTTAGCATGGATGTAGGTGACTATGTTATATAGATTGAGGTGGAATTAGACCTTGATAAGGTCACAAGATAGTGTTGATGATACTCTCCTTCATTCATTTCAACTTGAGGATATAATTTAAACAAATAAATTCAATGAGATATCATCTAGAACTTACTTTATAAAAAATTTCCATGAAAATCTCTTGATTATGTTTTCATTGGTTGTAGATGATCATTAATCTCAATCTAGTAGGGTTTTAAGGTTTTACAACATTTGTGTGACCATGGTGTTTATAAAACATTATTTACTCCTTTTGATAGTGGATCCATGAGGTGAAAGTGGATGGATAGGTGGTAAGATGATAATGGACATGGAATGAGAATGCATATGGAGTAATAAGCTTGTAATAGTGATGAATGGTAGTGAGAAGACTATGTAAAGGAATGAAAAATAATGAAGGTGAAAAGAACATGTGAAGTGTATGTCAAGAAAATTTTTAAGGGTCTTAAGCAATAATAAGCACACCCTCAACAAGATATAATAATTTGGAGGATCTTAAAAGAGGCATACATAGTGCAAAAGAACCTAGGATTCTTCTAATAACCTTAACATATGCTAAAATGAGATTATGAGGGTGTTTAAGGATGATTTTAGGGTGAGTGAGCCATGATAGCTTAAGGAAATATTTAGGAAATTTAATGAAGGACATATGACATAAATGAAACTATGCAAATAAAATTCCATCAAATCTTGATGTTCTTGGATGCTTCATAAATGATACAACCTTCCTTTATTTGATTGTAGACTATAGATTAGTAGTATATGTATTATTTAGATCCATGTACCCTCATATGTGTAGAAATAATTTGAATAATATCATAATAATCTGTATCATACTCCTGACAAGCCCCACAAACTTTTATTTTATTTTGTGATGATCAAGAGAGGAGAAAACTAGCTACTTACTTAAATGAAGAACTTATGATGAGTACATCAACTTGTAAAGGATTGTTCATAAAAGAGAGAGAGATAAATTTATTTTTTTTCCAAATATGCAATCTCTCTCAAACCCCTTCCTCTACCCAAAATTCTAGATGCTGATTTTATCTTTCATGACCATACCATTTGCAAACTTAAAGGGTAATTTATCTTTGTAAAGGAGATCTATGGTGGAAGAGAATCAGTTTTGGCCCTATATGAGATATTTTTAACTTGAATATATTCAAATACACTTTTAATGACTTCATATTCAATCTCTTGACGGTTTTTGTATGGAAAAGTCTGTACAAATCTGTACTTTTGCATGAAAACACATGGAAATGGCCCTTTTCTTGCATTCTCTTCATATTTCAAGCTTTAAACCTCTAATTTAGGGAGATAAAAATAAGAGTATGATTCAAATATATATTATAACAATTAATAATTATTTTTTATCAAAATGGATCAAATTTCACATGCGAGATCTTTTTGGGAGCAAAACTATGCTTTATGCTTGCATGAGGAGATATTTTCGAAGCATAAGACTTTTGAATTAAGGAAATGACATGAATATGAAGGTGTTTATAGGCATTATAAATTATTATATGTATTTTTTACTCCATATTTAATATTTATAGGCCAAAAAATATGTTTTTAGACAATATACACATATCTTCACAAAGGAAATTCACCATTGAATGTCATGAAAAGTACCTTATAACTTATTAAAAGTTATCCATGAGGCTTTTATGTATCTTCACCATTATTAAAATATTATAAACATACCCATAAATTTAATATACTAAATATACCATGAGGAAACCCATCATAGGTTGAATATGAGATATGACCATGATAAAACATTGAAACCCTATCCCTTGACTTGATAGGTAATGAACATTGTGATGATCAATCACATCATTTGAGGACCAAAGACAACTAGTACATGAAAAAAAATTTAGTGTAGGGGTTATGCCAAATTTCCAACATTTTTGGTGATTCACAGGAGTTGACCAGCTTGCTGGTCAAGAGAACTCATTGATTTTTCATGACAATGATAGTTTGAAACATGAAAACATAGTTTTGATGACTTTGCCAATTTTTTTTTGTAATTTATAAGACATATTCTAACTATAAAAAACAAAAAGAATCAATAGAGACAACATAAAAACACTCTAAACTAAAAATCAAACATACCTAACCTAAGAAAATATTAAAATAAGATAAACACAACAACAAGGTAATAGACTATTGACTGTGTTAATCACTTATTAAAATAAGATAACAAACTAAAATAACTAACCTGAGGACAAAATATATCCTCTAAGGTCAAATGGAAAACTTTATTGTCCACTATGGAAACTTGGATTATGATTTCCCTATCTTAATAACTCCTATTTTCATCTAGGAGCATTATAACATTCATGGCCTCTTGAAGAAGTAGTTAGGCCTTCTGGTTCTTTTCTCAAGTGCATGGATTATAAATGAGAGTTCAATACCTAATCATACTCCTTCCATATCCTTATAATTTTGAATAACAATGTTACATCTACCTCATTCATGAGATTCCAAATATATATCATGTCTTGGATGATGCCTTCACTCTTTACATCATTTTGAGCATGCTCTTTTTATGGGCAAGACTTGAGAGGGTCAACAACCAATTATTATTCAACATGTTCCATATTAAGTGTGAGACCTTGAAGAGCTTGATATTAATTTAAAATTTTAATATATTTCTACTAAAATTCATCATTGTTACCTTAACACTTATATTCTTTAGTTGGCCTATACTTATCTATGGTAACTACTACAAGCTCTTGGGAAACATCTTGATGGAGGACAACTACCATGTGACCAAGGAGTTTTTGAGAAACAACATATTATTTATTGAATGAAACCTCTTATTCTTATCTCTTAGCTTGTACTCGTATCTCATGTTGTATCTTAGCAACCTCTTGCAACTCATCTTCTTTTATATTATGAAAGATTGAATTGGTCCCAATGATGATGTCTTCCTCTTGATCACTCAAGTCACTTTCATCTTATATCTCTTCAGGTGAATCTTATTCATTAAATTAATAAAGGAGGGGCTAATTATTAATAATTATTATGGTGGACCCTTGAAAATACTCAAGAAGGTGAGACAAATCCAAATGTGTTGCCATGGGTGCTTGATTATGCTCAAGGGGTTGCTTAACTTTGACATCCATCACCTCCTCTCTTTGATGCATATTTTATTAAATAAAATTACATGAGGGTAATTCCTTGGAATTTTTAGGAGGGAATAGTGGGATTTGAATTATTTATTGCTTGTCCTTAACTTTAGTGTCATTGATTTTACTTGACTACTCTTTCCCTAAACTGTTGTACTTATTTCCCAGTCATAAACTTGGGATTCAAGACTTCTTATTTTGTAATTATTGTAAATTTAAATTTCACCCCTTGAGGATATGACAAGTCTCTCCTCATTAAAGTAGCATAATGGAACCACCTCAAGACTATGTATGACCCAACTTTGAGGTGGATCTCTAGATTTGGGGCTAGTTCCCCTTGATGTACCACTTGATCAATCATACTACTAACTCTTGGGGGTATTAAAATCGATAAGAATAGAGAAAAGTAAATATAATATAGGGGAGTTGATACAAAAAATAATTTGTATACTCACACCATTTAACATGCACTTTTAACCAATAAGAAGTCTGCACATACACTTCATCTAATGACAATCTTATCTTTCACAATAATGTTTCAAGCATGAGGTCTTGGAGAGAGACTAGGTTAGGAGGACTTACATAATTGGCCTTATATAAAAATTATTTAATATAATACTCACTATACCTAAAATCTACATTAGACACTTCTTTCTTACTTGAAAAAGAGAGATTATAAAACACACAAGGCACTAGGAAGAGTAACATGTGAAGGTAAGCCAAAATACACTTGCACAAGAACAAAAAACATTGTGTACACTTATTAAATTTTTTAAAGAGTTAAAATAAACTATATTTATTATCTCAAGGGAAAATTTTGGCTGAGATTCACCATACCTAGGTGGAGAGATGAAATATAATGCCAAAAAGGCTAGAATTTTAAAAAACCATGAGAGGAGAGAGAAAGGGAGCTCAAGGGTCATTAAGACACTTGTAAAAAAGGATAAGGAGTTAAATTTTCATGGAATATGGTATGAGATATGTCATAAAATATAATCAAGGACAAATATCTCAAACTTGTTTAACTCCTCCATATGTGGCGTAGATTACCTTGTGCTTGCACAAGAAATTACCCTCATCATTTGCATTCAAAAAACTATCTCATCACTACATAGGGTAAGGTATTATGATGTATTTAAGTGGGATGGGTTACAAAAAATCCCTCACATTCATTTTATTAGTTTCAAATTTTCCATCTTCTTCTATCCATGCACAATCATCCTTGATAATTCCAAATGACTCATTTCCATGCACCTCTCATACTTGGTGCCCAAAACCTTTCCAATTATACAATATAATATATTAAAAATGAGGTATTAAAATTTTCAAGATTGTTCAATTCATCAAGTTCATGAAATAATCCTTAAAAGGCTTCCTAATTAGAGTTTCCCTCTTTTTTCACTAAGTGTTCACTGTCTACCTAATGGATTGGCTGAAATGAGAGAGGTAAAATATATAATTATGAGTTTATATACTTAATAAAATGGCCATGGATAATTATAAAAAGTCTCTGTATATCTCGCAAAGGTGATTTGATATTTTGAAACCCTATCACACCTATAAAACACATAAATTGGTTAAAAAGAGCCCTATTTTTTCACCATTTTTACAAGTGTAGTACACCTTAGTCACATTTGGAGGATCAATTTAGAGTCATATATAGCTTAAAGTTGTTTACCTATCATTTATACCCCCTCTAGATTCTTCAATTTCCTCATCTTCCCAATCGGGTCCTTAAGGAGGGTTTGGAAGGGTTTTATGTAGTTTCAGGTCTTAACATTTATTCATAAATAAAATACATTGGAACTATAATAAAATTACACTAAATTAATATTATTTACTCTAAATAATATCCTTGAAAACCTTGGATTCCCATGCAAAGGTTGACGAAAGTTCCAAGCATCTCAAACTGGTCACTCAGGTCATTTTTGCACATTTTGCATGGTCTGGGTGTTTTCAAGTCCAAAAATGATTCCTTGAGGAAATTATCTAAAAAAATGATAAATAAACTCTATAAAAACCCTAAAAAAATTCCCAAATAATAATAATATCTCCCCAAGATCTATAATTGAAAAGACCTCCTACCTTGACATTAGGCTTAGACCTTGTTCAATAGGTATGTTAGTACTTTGGTGGTTAAAACCTCTTTATTGGCATTCCATAATTATAAGATAGATTAAAAATTTAATATTTACCTAAATTAAGGTGATACAAATAATTTTAATTCTTTTTCAATCTTGGGAATGAATATGATTCCGCTCTGGTCCCTTGACCTTAACTCTTCCCATTGGGTTTGACTGCAACCCTTGTTTCCCAAGGCACCCTATCTATCTTCCAACCCTATAGAAAGGTTTAAAATGTTCATATAGGAATTTATAAGCTTTTGAAATCATATTGAGGTGTATCTAATACTTTTATTATATGTTCCATCACATTTCCCTCAAAACTACCTGTTCATGCAAGGGGAAAATACCCTACCTCTGAGACAGAACACAAGCATGTTATATTATTTATTCCTAAAAAAAATGATTGAAGGATATTATAAAATTTATTAGGTTAATTTTTACCAAATTTTATCTTCCAAATATAAGTATAATACTACTAACTCTCTCCATTTCCAAAGTAGACTTTCAAGAAGATAGTATGTGCAGGGGTATGAGTGTTGATTGAGTTTTGCACTTGGAAAGATGTCTGTAGGTGATCATAATTTTTTGAGGTTCATAAATGGTGTCTTAAAATCATCATATATATATATATATTCCTGTTATGTTTTTTTTAACCCTTGAAACTATATTTATACCATACATGGACCTTCTAAATTACATCCTGCTGACTGGGACAACTTTGTACCCTACTTATAGATTAGTTTGTCTCTATGAGACCTTGATGTGGTGTTTAGAGGATATTTTGAATAATTTATAGTATAATACCATTTATTATCTATTTTTTCTTTGTTTTTATATCTTAATACACTATTTAAACATTAAGAAACAAGATTACCTCTTTAAGTTGAGTGTTCTGCTTATAAGCCTATTGTAGATGCTTTCCACTTGCTTTAAGTCACAAAATATTGAGTTTAACCCTCCTTGAGGCTTCTCAAATCCATAAGGTTTTTTATTTAATTTTATACTCAACTTATTTATTAAATCATAACCAAACACGCCAATATTATTTCCCACTTTCTTGATTGAAACTCTCTTACTTTTGCCTGTAGGTCATCACAGGGGTCTTATTGCTTGCTCATGATTTCATTTGACCTTTTGAGACACCTTACAAGGTCACATAATGTGTGATTTAACTAGTACACCTCTTATAAATCTTAAGAAATTATCAAATACACCAAGAATATCTCTTCATATTTGACTAAGATGAGTCCTTTTAAACCGTGTTATAGGTGTCTGTGTGTATGGACTAGGTAAGTACAAGGTCTAAACATTGTATATCATTCTAAAACTAGATGACATTCATGTTTGATAGTGTCTCCTAATCACCATGTGGTAATAAAATCATAATAACATGCATTGGTTTCTTGATAAAGATAATTATTAATTAAATTTCAAACATGTAGAGTTAACTATTTGATTTTAGTGGTTCAGAAGGCATCTTTGAATCCCTTAATGATTGTCTTGCACCAATCTTTTTTGTTTCATTTTTTGCATAGGCCTTATCTATGATAGAGGAAATAATAATAAATTAAATATATACTTAATTAAAATATAAAACATATTATATTACTCTTTTAAAAAACTCGTAGGCCTCTATCTCTTCAAAATAGGAATTTAGTCATTGTATCAGTCTTAGGACCCTTTTAGTAAGGTTTATGCCCGTGTTTTCTTGTTTTAGCTTTCTAAATAATATTTAAAGATCACATTGATACTTATAATTTTAATAAATGGATTAAACTCATGCCTTAAACTCCATGGATGCCTCAATCCCATGTTTCCTCACATGTAGGTGGACATGTCCTAATATACATACATATTAGACCTGGATAGTGATTAAGGAGTGAAAAATGTGCATTGTCATTTGACCCTAGTGTCTCAAGATTTCTCCCAAGATTCCAAAATGAATTATTTATGTTTAAAATAGATGAGAACCACTATTAAAACCATCAACATGCCATGATCTCACTGTGAAACCCCTAGAAGTGCATCTTGAAAAGTTTGCAGGCAGAGAATGGAATTGGGAAAAACATAGTTTCAAGGTTCTAAATGAGTTTAGAACATATAAAAAAAACTTAAAATACATACTAAAACCATAAATGATATGAATCAAGTTATAATACTTCCTTTTCAACATGAATTCCACTTTTGAAGGCATCTAAGACAATTATAAGTGCAAAACGAACTAGTCTGCAAGCATACCCAAGCCTAGAAGAGGCTTATTAAGCTCATGAAACTATAAAACCAATAATATGATGGGAAAAACTATGAAGAGTAATTATAAAACATATTAAACCATCAAAATCATTAAACCAAAGCAAATTATTTATAAACTAGCTCAAATAGTGACCCCTCTTGGATGAAAGTGTATAAAAAGTTGATTGGAGTCTAAGTGATGGTTCATAAAGGAGAAGCCATTAATATTATAAATATTTAAATTAAAATTAATATAACTTAGATTACCTTCAAATACAAATAGCATTTCTCTCAACTCCAGCTATACGACCCACACTAAGCATTTGAAATTGACCTTTCTTGGCTTGCAAGGACAAGAAATAAGAAAAAAAAGTAAAAAATGAACTTTATAATGGAAATTATACATAAAAATAATGTAAATGATATTAGGGATCTGAAGGTACATCATCCCATATATTGTTTTGAAGGAGGACTTCCCACATCCGTAGAAGTGCCATTAATGGCCTAAAATCAAGGAAAAACTATTTATTTCTACATATAAATAATTATTGGACTGACATCTGATAGATAAATAAAATATCCTGACCTCTTCCATGTTAGGATAAAGCTTGGTGACAAATTTTCTCCCTTGAAAGTCTATACATGTCATTTAATGAGCTAGAAATATGCCAAAATAACACTTTTTGCACACAAGACATGGTAAATGATGATTATATGACTTGTGAACACCTTAAAACTTCTAAAATACCATATTAGGAAATTTATAACATAATTTGATATTTTTACCATGTTTGACTAGGGTTGACTAGAGTTTACCAACTTTGACTTTGGTTGACTAGGCAATTACAAGGGAGATGAGCTTAAACCAAGGCTATAACAAGGATAAGTAATATGATATAATAATATGAGACCCCATAATACATATGTAAACCTATAAAAAGTTTATAAATGTATGTGTTGACCCAATTTGACTAAAATTCAAATTTGGTCAACACTTTTGGTAATTCCTAGGGGTAACATGCTTGCCTATGTTAAGGACCAGTAGCCTTATCATATGCATTGGGAAAAAGGAGTAAAAATTCACTCCGAAATAATAGGACCAGACATTGAATAAACTAAAAAGACAACTACTTTACCAAAAAACACACAAAGGAAAGACAACATACAACACAACCAAGAAAACTACAAAGCAAAAGCACAGTTGTGCTACTAAGCTCTTAGGGAACACAAGACATAACTGAAAGTAAACTAATTATGTACACCTAATAAAACATACCTATATTATTGGATCAAAAGGAAATCACCTTAAATATACTTCCTCACTAGATGAATGAGGATACCAAGCATGCCTCTCTTTGAATGGAGCATTAGATGACTCATGCTCCCTTTTTGCTCTTTGGATTGGCATGCCATTTGGTGGAATCATCTCAAATAAGTTTAAAAATTATATGAAGTCTTATTTAACCTATAAACATTACTCATACTTCTATCCTTTTATCTCCTCATGATAGATTTACATATTTATGAATGGGATAGCTTGTTGCAAACTTATGTCTTCTTGAAAGGCTTCATTGTTCTTCTCATTTGTCATAACATCTTCAAAGCCTTAAAGAAGTGTTTCATCATGGAATTATAGAAGTATCTCTTATTCAAACTCTTATTTTATGTTGATAGTATCATCTTCATGTGTGGTTCTAGGATCAAACTCCAAGTCATCTCCAAAAGCCCCATAATCATCATAGATTGCCCCATCATGGTCTAGAGCCTCTTGATGATGATACTCCTAAAAAAACACCTGATTTCTAACATCTTGATCTTTTTTTGATAGGATTTTTTTATTCTCACAATCCTCATACTCTTTGAAAATTTGCATATAGGTTTTCCCCATGTCTTCTTCTTGATGCAAGGGAAGATTTACCCCTTCAAGTTTTGTTCCTTCAAACTTATGAGACACAAGTGCCTCATTAGAAACCTCGTCTTGTTCATCTCCCAAATATCCATATTAATCATAGATAGGAGAATAAAAAAATATAAAACCTCCTCTTTTTGATTATCATCATGAAGTGGAACAAAAAGAGAAACTCCTTCTTTAGCTTCCAAGAGAACCTCTTCAAAGAATTCTTCCTCTTCACAAGAAATATATTCTTCTTTATCATCACAATTTTTTATTTCCTCACAAGAGGTTAGATCCTCTTCATCATCAAAATAATATTAAATTTCCCACTCATTATGCCTCTTAATAGTGTCAATACTAGGCATCTCAAAACTAGGAACATTATCCCAAGAAGGATTCCAAGGAGGAATGAATTCTTCATCATTTGAAGGATAAAATGGATCATCTAGAGGAGGTTAAAAGATAGGTTCAATATATTCTTGAGGAGAGGTAGGAGGGATTTGAGTAGTTTCAATCTTCTCTCCACTTTCAACTTCTCCACTTAAACATCTCTTATTCTTCTTTTCATAAGCTGCCACTACCTCTTTCCATCTTAGGAAGTTATGCTTAGAGGATTCTTCACGAGGTGAGCTAAAAATGGAGGGGTGAATGATAGGATTAGGAAACTTGGGGTTTCATTGGGCTTGATATCTTTCCTCTCACTTGGTAAATTAGGATTATAGAGTTCATTTTATACTACCATGACGGATTACCTTAAAATATGATTGGCCAATTCAATCTCCTTGTCAAGATGGGTCTTAAAACTCAATCTTCCTTTCTCAAAAGCTTCTCCAAATAAGTCAACCTACTCAATAGTGATGTCCTCCATATTTTGGCTACTTTATTGGATGGAATTATAAGAATGGAAACTTTTGGGAATGCATGAAGGACTTGGGGCATCTTGAAACATGCCTAGATTAACATTTTGAGTGTGCAAAGTCGACACACTTGAAGGTTAATGTGGGGTATATTGGAGTTTCCAAATTTGAGCTAGTTCATAATCTCTCATACTCTCTTCTAGGTGGAAAATTAGGCCAAAAATATCAATCATATAATTAGATAGACCTTACCAATTATCTCTCTCCATAGGCATCCATTCTTATTTGACTTCCCCAAAAACATTTCTCACACTTTTGATACAATCACTAGGAATGACTTGACCACAACCACTTTTAGTATCAAGGTCTAACATGTAGTATTTGTATCTATTGAGAGTCTTCTTAAAACTTGCAATGGATTAAATTGGAGATGAACTAGGTGGACTAGGTGAAGTAGAAGATTGATAGGCAACATATGATTGATAGGGATCATGACAAGATTGGTCAAGGACTTGTTCATATTGAGGGGGAATAGGAAAAAAGGATTTGTCTCTCCAATTTGTGTTAGGACAAAATCAAGATCAAAATAATCCATGAAACCTATGAGAAGTGAAAAAAGTAAGAAAAAAACTTCAAATAGGATACTTGGACTACTTAACCAGTAGATTTATGCTTGGAGTCACCATTGGTACTTAGTGAAATTGTCTCCAAAGGTTGGTATCTTGAGGAGAACACCAAAACTCCTCAAGGAATAGATTATTTAATCCCACTAGGCATGCCAAAAACTATTGTAACTTAAACTTTTACCCCTTGAGGATATGAAAAGTCTCTCCTTATTCAAATGGAATAGTGGAACCACCTTAGGGATGTGCATGACCCAACTTTGAGGTGGATCTCTAGATTTGGGGCTAGTTCCCCTTGATGTACCACTTTGATCAATCCTAATATTAACTCTTGGGTGGATGAAAAGGGATAAGAATAGATGAAATTAAATATATTATAAGGGATTTAATACACCAACTAAGTTGTCTACTCACACCATTTGACATTCACTTGGAATCAAGAAGAAGTCAGCACATACACTTCATCCAATGCCAATCTTATCTTTCACATTAATGTTTCAAGCATGGGGTCTTAGAGACTAGGCTAGGATGACTTAGACAATAGGCCTTCTCGAAACACTATTGAATAGACTACTCACTATACCTACAATATACATTAGACACTTCTTACTGACCTATAAAAGAGAGATTCCAAAACACATAAGGCATTAGGAAGAGTAACATGTGAAGGTAAGCCAAAACACACTTACACAAGACCAAAAACCATTGTGTACACTTATAGAAATTTTTAATGAGGTAAAAAAAATATATTTATTAGCTCAAGGAAAAAATTTGGTAGGGATTTACCATACCTAGGTGGAGAGATGAAATACAATGCCAAAAATACTAGAATTTATAGAAAATATGAGAAGAGAGAGAGAAAGGGAGCTCAAGGGTCATTAAGACACTTGTCAAAAAAGGAACAAGAGTTAAATTTGCATATAATTTGGTATGAGATAGGTCTTGAAAGATAATTAATGATAAATGTCTCTCAAAATTATTCAACTCCTCGACATGTGGTGTAGAATCCCTTGTGCTTGCATAAGAAATTGCCCTCATCATTTACATTCACATAACTATCTCATCACTACATAGGGTCAGGTCTGATGATGGATATAAGTGGGAAGGGTTACAAAAAATCCCTCACATTCATTTTATTAGTTTCTAATCATCCATCTTATTTTGGCCATGCAAAATCATCCTTGATTATTCTAAATGACTCATTTCCATGCACCTCTCACACTTGAAACTCAAAAACTTTCAAATTATACAATATGATCCATGAAAAAGGAGGGATGACACTTTTAAATAGTTTCCAAGTCATAAGGTTCATGAAACAAGCCTTAAAAGGATTCCCAATTGGAGCTTCCCTCTTTTTCACTAAGCATTCACTGTCTACCCATTGGATATGATGAAATGAGAGAGGTATAAAATAGACTTATGAGTTTATATAATTCATAAAATGGATATGGATACTTAGAAAAAGTATCAATGTGCCTCCCAAATGTGATTTGATCTTTTTAAACCTTCTCACACCTCTAAAACACATAAATTAGTCAAAACGAGCCTGATTTTTCACCATCTATATAAGTGAAGTATACCTTAGTCACATGTGGAGGATACATAGAGAGTCCTCTATATATTTAAGTCATTTCCCTAGAATTTCTACCCAGTCTATATTCTTTAATTACCTCATCTTCCTAATTAGGTCCTTTAGGAGGCTTTGGAAGGGTTTAGTTTAGTTTCAGGTCTTAACATTTTTTCATAAAGAACAAACATTAGAAATATGAAAAAATTCCATTGAAGGCATCTTAGGACCATATGTAACATAATTTAACACCTTGGACTCCCATGAAAAGGTTGATGAAAGTTCCAAGCATCTCAAACTGGTCACTCAGGTCATTTTACACATTTTGCATGGTCTAGGTGTTATCAAGTCAAAAAATGATTTATTGAGGAACTTATATAAAAATAAAAGGAATAATGACCTCTATAAACATCCTAAAAACAATCCCAAATCCTTATAATATATCCGCAAGATTTCTAACTGAAAATACCTCCTACCTTGGCAATAGGTTTGGACCTTGTTCAATAGGTCTATTAGCACTTTAGTGGTTCAAAACTCTTTATTAGACTTACATAATTCTAAGATAGCTTAAAAATTTAATATTTAACTCCATTAATTTGATACAATTCATTTTAATGCTTTTTCAATCTTGGGAATTAATATGATTCCCCCTTTGGTCCCTTGACCTTAACTCTTCCCATTAGGTTTGACTGTAACCCTTATTACCCAAGGCACCCTATCTATCTTCCAACCATATAGAAAGGTTTCACATGTTTCTATAAGAATTTTTATTATTTTAAAATCATATTGAGGTGTTTATAATACTTTTTGTCTATGTTTCATCACATTTTCATCAAAATTACCTATTTATGCAAGGGGAAAATACCCTGCCTCTGAGATAAAATAGAGGCATGTTTTCCTATTTATTCATTAAATTTTTTATTTAAGGATATTATAAAGGTTATGAGGGTAATTATTACCAAATTTTATCTTCAAAATCCAAGTATAAGACCACTAACTCTCTCCATTTCCAAAGCAAACTTTCAAGAAGATAGTTTATGCAGGGGTATGAGTGTTGACTGAGTTTTACACTTGGAAAGATGTTTGTATGTGGTCATACTTGTTTGAGTTTAATATATGGTGTATTAAAATCCTTATATATCTTTATATAGTGCTTTGGTTTTTTTATAACCCTTATAACTATCTTCATACCATACCTTGACCTTCTAAATTACATCCTACTAACTGGGATAACTTTGTACCCTACCTATACATTAGCCTAGCTCTATGAGACATTGATGTGGTGTTTAGAGGATATTTTTAATCCTTTCTAAGGTTATACAATTTTTTATAAAAATTTTATTTTTTGGGGGCTCTTAATACACTATTTGAACATCAATAAATAGGATTACTACCCTAAGTTGAGTATTCTGCTTATATCCTTGTTGTAGATGTTTTCCACTTGTCTTAAGTAAAAAAATGTTGAGTTTAACCCTCCCTAAGTCTTATAAAATACCTAATATGTTTTATTTAATTTTAGACTCAACTTGGATATGTCAAAGCATCACCAAACACACCAATCTTATTTCTTGCTTTCTTGACTGAAACTCTTTTACTTCTACTTGTAGGTCATCACATGGGTGTTATTGCTTGCTCATGATTTCATTTGAAATTTTGAGACACCATCTAAGGTCACATAATGTGTGAATGAACTAGTATCCCTTTTAAAAATATTATGACATTATCCAATCCATAAATAATCTCTCTTCATATTTGACTGAGATAAGTTCTTTTAGACCCTACTATAGGTGTCCTTGTGTATGGATTGGGTAAGTATAATAAGGTATAAACATTGTATATCATTCTAAAACTAGATGAAGTTCATGTTTTCTACTATCTACTACTCACCATGTGGTCATCCAATCATAATAACATTCATTTTTTTCTTATTAAATCTAATGATCAATTAAAGTTCAAATATGTAAAATTCACTATTTGATTTCAATGGTTCAAAAGAAATTTTTAGATCCCTCAACGACTGTCTTACGTCAATATTTTTTTATTCATTTTTTGTACAGGCCCTCTTTATGATATAGGTAACAATAATAACTTAAATATAAACTTAAATAAACTATCAAACATATTATATGCCTCTTTTAAAAAACTCTTAGGTCTTTATCTCCTCAAAATAGGGATTCAGTCACTGTATCAGTCTTAGGACCCTTTTAGCAAGGTTTATGCCCTTGTTTTAGATTTTAAAATTGTATTTCAAGATCCCCTTGATACTTTGGGTTATAATAAAGGTATTAAATTCATTCCTTAAACTCTATGGATGCCTCAATCCTTTATTTACTCACCTATAGGTGGACATGTATACAAGCAGATTAGACCTAGACAATGATTAAGGAGTGAAAAATATGCATTGTCACTTGACCCTAGTGACCCAAGGTTTCTCCCAAGATTCCCAAATTAATTATTTATGTTTAAAAGAGATGAGTACCAATATTAAAACCATAAATATGCCATGATCTCACTATGAAACCCATGAAAGTGCATCTTGAAAAGTTTTTAGGTAGAGAATAAAATTGACAAGAACATGGTTTCAAGGTTCCAAATGAGTTTAGAACCTATCCAAAAAAATTCAAAAATATACTCACACCATAAATTATATGAAAAAATTTCTAATACTTCCTTTTAAATGTGAATTCCACTTCTGAAGATATCTAAGACAACTATAAGTGTAAAATGAATTAGTTTGCAAGCATACACAAGCCTAAAAGATGCTTATTAAGCTCATAAAACTCCAAAACAAATAATATGATTGGAAAACATATTAATAGGCATTATTAAACATATAAAACCATCAAACTCATCAAACCAAAGAAAATTATTTAGAAACTAGCTCAAACAGTAACCTCTCTTGGATGAAAGTGCATAAAAAGCTACTTTGAGTCTAAGTGATTGTTAATAAAGGAGAATAAATTAATTTGTGAAATTGTTACATGAAAATGGATTTAATTTATATTACATTAAACCCCTAATATCATTCCTCTCAAATCCAATTTTACGGCCCACACTAAGCATTTGAAATCTACCATTCTTAGCTTGCAAGGATAAGAAAGAAGAAACATAAGAAAAAATTGAACTTTATAATGAAAATTCTGAAAAACAAGCATGTAAATTATATTATGGATCCGACACCATCCCATGTTTTTTGCTAAAGGAATACTTCCCAAGTCCATATAAGTGCCTTTAATGGCCTAAAATCAAGGAAAAACTACCTCTTTCTTCCTATAACTACTTCTTGGAATCACATATGATGGATCAATGATGTCTAATGACCTCCTCCACATTATTATCAAGCTTGGTGACAAATTTTCTCCCTTGAGAGTTTGTACATGTCATTTAATGAGCTAGAAATATGCAAAAATGACACTTTTTGCACACAAGACATGGTAAATAATAATTTTATGACTTATGAACACTTTAAAACATCTCAAAAATCATATTAGGAAATTTATAACATAATTTGATATTTTTACCATATTTTACTATGGTTGAACAACTTTGAATTTGGTTTACTAGGTAATTACAAGGGAGATGAGCTTAGACCAAGGCTAGAGCAAGGATAAGTAAGATGATAGAACAATATGAGACCCAATAAGACATATGGAAACATCTAATTTTTTTAGAAATGTAGGGGTTGATCCAATTTGAATAAAAGTAAAATTTGGTCAATAATACTTATTTTAACCATGGTTATGAATGGATAAACTTCTTTTTGATATTGTGTTGCATTTGTAGATGATATTTAATGATGAAGATGTTGGTTTACAAGCTTAATTTGTTTAACAAGGTGAGCCTCAAATTCAAGCACCATATCATTGGAGATCACTCCACTGTTGATTAAAATATGAATACACTTGCATTATTTGCCATGAAACATGTGATTTAGCCTTATTAAAACACACTTCTACCTTTTTACATCTCTTTTGGATAAATTCTAAGTAGGAAAAGTTGGCAACACTTGTGAGGAATCTTGAGGGATGTGGTGCACATTAATTTGACATTATTGAGGATAAAATGGAAATTTAATTAAGGATTGATGTAGAATGAATGAAGGAACATGTTGCTAATTATGGTGAACCTAGTGTCTCTCATAGGCTACCAACTTCTCTTCAATGCCTTCAATTAAACCACCTATGTCTAACATATCACTAATGAATTTTGAATGGCCGTGTCTTATGAAATATTCCCACTCTTCCTTATCTTGCTTTAATTAAGCTCTCATTCTCTTAATCTTATGACTAGGGATCTCCTTTCCATATCTATTTTATGTGTTAATATTCACCATATGCTTCTCATATCCAAATAAGGTCTATTTTAAGCTTGATATGGATTGTCTTGGAGCTTGGTTGAGATAATTAGGAATGTGATGAGATTGTCATGATTGATTAGGTTGATAAGCAGGTTACTAAGGAAATGGATGAGGTTCACAAGGATCATAGGCTTGATAATGACTCTCATATTATTGATTAGGGTGATTATAAGGATGGTAGGAGTCATAATGATATGGATAGGGATCATATTGGAACTAGGATGGATCATAGGGCTGCTAATAAGCTAGTGAATGATAATAATCTTCCCCATATGTAACCATATCTCACTACAAGACACATGAGAAACAATGAATTTATGAAAAATAACTTCCCTTTACCTTATATATGAAGACCATATGAGTTCTTGAAATTTATTTTGAATAAAAAGATGCTACAAATAGATACTCCAATGGCTGGATTTGTGGCCCATTGGGCATGCCAAAACTATTAGCAACCCAATTTTTACCTTGATGAAGTATATTTCTCAGATATCCTTTAAACCTAGACTAATATTTGAATGGTATAAAGGCTATGGGATATTTATATCTCAAATAAAACCTCTATATTATGAGGCTAGCTCCTATGATGTATCAACTTTGCTCAGTTTACTAAAATCTACTTTGCTTTGGTAGTGAAAAGAGTTATAAATATATCTGAAAGGGAAATCCTACTCTAAAAATGGTGATGCACCTAAATGATTCATCCATTCAAATTTATACTATTAACAACACTAATGCACTAGAAAAGGAGTAAAGGACCATATTTAAGGCTTCTTATGCAATAGTGTTTCATATTAAGGTTTAATGGATGACTATAACTTGGAGGTAAAGGATAAGAGGCTTCTCTTTAAACACTTTCAACCAAATAACACTTCAAGCATGATCATCAAGGTTTAAAACTTTATACAACCTACATAAGATAAATAACTAGCATATAAGTGTGACAAGGACATGTTAAAGGAAGATTCATACCACTTTTAAACATATAAATAAGCATATAAACACTATAAGTCAATCATAAATATGTTACAATTGTCCATTTTATTGATTCAAGAGGTTATAAAGTTCAATCTTGGTAGAGTTTCCTCATGCTCAAGAGAGGGATCCTAGAAAAAAGCCTCAAAGCCTTAATATATAGAAAAATGAGAAGAAGAGAAGAAACTAGAGAATAGAATATAAAAGAGGAGATAATAACCTACATCTATCATTAACTATACATCACTTAGGTTAAAAACTAGATATAAATATTCTTACAAATATATCTTCTTATTTGATGTTCTTGCATGCTCCTTGAATGAGTTGTTTGGCTTAAAAAACAAGGTGGTGGGCCATCATTTACATATAAATACTTCTCCTTCCTTTAAAAAAAGAACAAATTAAGTGAGTGAATCTTTCCTATATGAAAACTATGGAATATGCATTGATTTTTAGTCAAGGATCAATCATTTAAGGTGATTATCACTTAAGATCAGTTAACTCATTCTTTAGACTTATTATGCATTGATTTCCACTTAAGAATAGTCATGTCTGTATTGACACTAAAAAATCAATTATGGCATTGATTTACACTCAAGGGTCAGTTATCTGCCATGATCAATCCACATTAACTCTAATCAATAGCCTTCTATGCCATATTCACTTCACTTGATTGACCAATTAGTTCTACTAAGCTAATTAGGCCTAGTAGCCTAACTCTAGTAGTTGATAGACATGAAAATATTTCATGAAATATTAGAAACCTATGAAAGAGTGAGAATTAGGCCTAAATCAACCTTACATATCATAACATAAATCCTCTTGGGCAAGAAACACCTACAAACTTATCAAATTAGGTGACTAGGTCAATTTTTCTTTCATTTCTACAGACTGGCTGATTTGAAGAGACATATAGAGGAATTTATAGGCATGTTTTAAAGCATATTATGGCTTGAGAATTTGAAAAAACTATCAATCTTCACTATCCATTGATTTGCATCTTCTTAAATTACCTTGTACCTATCTTTCTACATTTTCCCCCCCAAAACACTATTTTCTAATAGGTCCATATAGTTTCATACAACATGGTACCATAGTAAGGACCCTCTCTAAGTTTCTTCATGTTTCAAATGGTTTTCAATGATTCATGGGTGTTTGTATTTAAAAAGATTCACTTTTGTCAAAACTAGTTTATAGTAGGGTTTAAGGAGGGTTTTGGAGGTGAATCTTATTAACGATGGTTCATAAATTATGGAAATCAAAACCAAAACTTATTACCATGTATCTTTATTCCATATACCACTTAAAATGTATTGAAAATATTGGGTTCCCATGTAAAATGTGTGCAAATATATGTATGTAGGGAAGTTGACTTATAGTGTTTTGCATACATTTTAGACCTACTTAAAGTATTATTGATGGTTAATAAACATAAGCTCCATAACCAACTTCAATACTTCATGTATATCAATAAAATATGGTTCCTAAAATCATGCTAAGATCATTTGGTCAAATTTTCCTTGTGGTGAAAGATATACACATCCAAACAAGTGGTTTAGATGATTGTCTAGACTGCATAGTTCAAATTAGCTCTTTAAGGACCATATTGACCTTCCTTATATTTCTCTATACTTTAAATAAAATTTATAAGACCTAAAAAAATATCTTACACCTCCTCAAGGTATCATTTTTCTTAGAAAGGTTTGTAAGTGTCTTCATGGTGGTATAGACCTGCTAGGCCTAATTGGTCTAATATGAGTATTAGAGGTCTGAGGAACTTGTAATAGGATATTAGGGATAAAAATTATCATAATAAATTTATTCCTATTTGTTTTCAACCTTATACAATTGTTCAATGATCCGTAAACACCACTGAAAAACTCAAAGTGAAGTTTTAAATGTACGGATTCTGAATTTCTCAAAATAAACAAATTCTCAAAAATATTCAAAAAAACTTGCAAATTTTTTGGCAAAGTATTCTTGGTTATCAAATTGGATTAGAATTGTCAAAAAGACTGATATCTTCCATTCACCAATAAAATTGGATTTTGTTTTAAAAATTAAAATGTCGTAAATTGTCAATTTTTCAAATATTGTATGAGTTCTTGATTAATTAAAAATCAGAATACTTAAAAATAAAATATGCAATAATGACAAATTACCACATGAAATTGATAATAGAGTTCAGCATTGATTGCCTACATCTCTGGGTCCACCCAATAGTGAGGACCATTTCTATTAAATTTGTCCAACAAATGGCTTACAAATTATTTGGAAACATTGTACAAGTTCCCTCAGGCCTGATCTTTGTCCAAGAATTCCACCTTCGCTGATAAACTCAAGCTTGGTCACACAGAATCCTTCCTCAGTCTTCAACCCCTTTTGAATGTGCTTTGGTCCCTTCACTTCAACTATTGGTTTATACAAAAAATTAACATTCTCTCTCAATTAAAAATAATAACTGAAAGGCTTACCCTGTGTATACAGGTCAGAAATTGGATTAATATCCACTTGCTAAAGCCATCTCTAAGCTCTTATCTAACTCTCGACCTCTTAAAAATAAAATACAGTTAGATTTTCATGTCAATACAAGTAAAAATTACTCCCTTTTATAACACTTCAACCACCGTAGCTGAAGTGGTCAAGGCTATTCAATTTTGGGTGGCAGGTTAGGGGTTCAAACCACTTCCCACCTTTCTAGGCACCTTGACTGAGTATGAATCAGCCTCTCCTTGTTAGGCACACTCAGGCTCTCCTCCCTAGGTGCCAAGCATGTAGTTTGAATGCTTTGACTTCATCTTTCACTCCTTTTTGGTGCCTTGGAATTTGAAAATATCAAATGACATGTGAATTAAAAAACGCCTAAGCTAATTTTTTTTGCATTTGGTTTTTTTTCCATGTGTTAAATGGCTATTGGCCCACTTGGCATTTCAATAGTGCCATGTGTCGACCTTCGATAGGTCCAAATGTCGATACATTCTTGAAACATGTGCCAAATGTTGCAAGTGACATTTTTTGAGAAATCTTCAAATGACCATATCTTAAGCATCTAGACTCCATTTTGTGAACCACAAAAAGTGCCAAAAATCTCTCGAAGAGCTCTACAGTGTACCACCACTGAAACTCTGACTTGAAACCTTTTTCAAAACCCAATTTCTGTTCACACCTCCCCAATGGAAGGCTTTTAGTCTCTAAAAGTCTAATATCCTCTAAAATCTTATAACTGGTCTACAAAAATTGCCTACCCAAATGTCACATCTTGTAAAGCGGTGAATTGCCAATCATTGCAAATTATTCACCAAGTGCAACTGCAAACCAATTTGTTAGTGTAATAATTTTACCCACTATTTGTAACCACAATTGATAGTTACAATAAAATGCCCAAAAATGAATAAGGGTGTTATAGTATGTGCAAATATCATGCATGGCTACAAATAGTTTTTATAATTAGTACAATTACAAATGGTGCCCATAAAGTGTCTTATAAGCCTCTGTTTGCACAATTTAAAAGACAACATATAAACTGCAATGCAAATTTCAAAAAATAGACATACTACTCATGCCCATATAAACTGCATATACTATTGTCAAGGTTGAAAAATGAAGTTTCAAAAATCCCAAACATGAGAAATTATTCCAAGTATGTTAAACTTGTCCCTTGGTTGTTCTCTACGGGCCACTCCAATAAACCATATCGTCATTCAAAGCATAGTAAATGTCCTTTATGCATACAAC
Source organism: Torreya grandis (assembly GCA_037957365.1). Classification (NCBI taxonomy): domain Eukaryota; kingdom Viridiplantae; phylum Streptophyta; class Pinopsida; order Cupressales; family Taxaceae; genus Torreya; species Torreya grandis. The sequence goes on along the minus strand of JARHVA010000721.1, from coordinate 3,018,974 downwards.
AAGGATCCCAAAATTGCTTTGCAACATGAATGCATCCACTAATCATGACAACATGAATCTCAAAAATTGTTTACCAACCCTCTTAATCAAATTTTATTGATTAGTTGGTGAGATTTCTTTAGTGGATTTAGTAACATTTGTATGGGTTGATTTAACTTCATTAATTAACTCATTGATAGGTTTATAGGCCATCTTAATCTTACCATTTCTAGGATGGTGTGATGGTTGAAGTCTCCAACACTTTTCAACCTGATGTCCACTTCTATTACAATGAGTACAAAACCTTTTTTCCACTCTATTGGAAAACATATTCTTATTGCTACTCTCAGAACTCTGTCTAGGAGAATAGTCTTTCAAAATATTTCCCAACAAAGATTTACATTTCCAACATTTGGCTACACAATGATTAGACAATCCACAAAAATTTCATGGATAAATGTGCCACAAATTTTGTGTACCATAATCAAAAGGAACATTGGAATATTTATGTTGTCTGGTAGAATTAGAATCAACATGATTGCAAGTGTGGCAAAAAAAATGTGTTTTACCTTCCATCCTAGATGGTTTACACTTCTCCATAGCACATCTTTCTTCTACTTTCTCAGAGCATTCACTTGTTTCATTCTGAATACCAGATCTGTATCCTAACCCTGCATGATTAGGCTTATTCTCTACCTAAATGGGGTTAGTATCAACTTGGCCATCTTTTCCTAGGCCTTTTCCATTAAATCCCATTTTAACAAGTAATTTTGAACCTATTCCTTTTGTATATTGTTCAAATTTACCAAAATCATTATTACTAGATTCTTCATGGGAAGGAAAATCAATTGATGACTTACATGCACTTATAATGTTTTCATCTGTCATAGTGCCTGCATCTATAGTGGAAGGCAAATCCTTCACTTCTCCACCATTCTGTAGTTTTTCCACGAGCTCATCCTTGGCTCGTAACTCCATTTTCAATTGGGCAATCTCCTCATCCAAGGAGTACAATCTTGCTCTCAGGAAAGCATTCTCTTCCTAGATTTGTTGGTTATATGCTTCAAGCTCATCAAGCTTGGCTCTATTTGATAACTTGCCCATTGCACTTGTTGAATCACAAAAATTGAAACAAATTCTGAAATAGAAGCAAAAACAACAACCAATTGTTAAATCCCATTGATCAACTGCTCTGATACCAACTTGATCCGTAAACACCACTGAAAAACTCAAAGTGAAGTTTTAAACGTATGGATTCTATATTTCTCAAAATAAACAAATTCTTGAAAATACTCAAAAGAACTTGCAAATTGTTTGGCAAAGTATTCTCAATTATAGAATTGGATTAGAATGGTCAAAAAGATTGATATCTTCCATTTACCAATAAAACTAGATTTTATTTTAAAAATTAAATGTCATAAATTGTCAATTTTTCAAATATTGCATGAATTCTTGATTAATTAAAAATCATAATACTTGAAAATAAAACATTAAATAATGAAAAATTACCACATGAAATTGATAACAGAGTTTAGCATTGATTGCCTATGTCTCCAGGTCCACCCAATAGTGAGGACTGTTTCTATTAAATTTGTGCAACAAATGGCTTACAAATTATTTGGAAATGTTGCACAACTTCCCTTAGCCCTGATCTTTATCCAAGAATTCCACCTTCACTGATAAAATCAAGCTTGATCACATGGAATCCTTCCTCAGTCTTCAACCCCTTCTGAATGTGCTTTGGTCCCTTCACTTCAACTATTGGTTTATACAAAAAAATAACATTCTCTTTCAATTAAAAATAATAACTAAAAGGCTTACCCTGTGTATAGAGGTCATAAATTAGATTAATATATGCTTGCTAAAGCCATCTCCAAGCTCTTATCTAGCTCTTGGCATCTTAAAAATTAAACATAGTTAGATTTCCATGTCAATACAAGTAAAAATTACTCCCTTTTATAACACTTCAACCACCATGGCTGAAGTGGTCAAGGCTATTCAATTTTGGGTGGCAGGTCAAGGGTTCAAACCACCTCCCACCTTTCTAGGCACCTTGACTGAGTATGAATTAGCCTCTCCTTATTGGGCACACTCAGGCTCTCCTCCCTAGGTGCCAAGCATGCAGTTTGAACACTTTGACTTCTTCTTTCCCTCCTTTTTGGCACCTTGGACTTTGAAAATATCAAATGACATGTGAATAAAAAAACACCTAAGCCAATTTTTTTTGCATTTGGTTTTTTTTTTCCATGTGTCAAATGGCTATTGGCCCACTTAGAATTTCAATAGTGCCATGTGTCAACCTCTGATAGGTCCAAATGTCGATACATTCTCGAAACATGTGTCAAATGTTGCAAGTGACATTTTTTGAGAAATCTTCAAATGACCATATCTTGAGCATCCAGACTCCATTTTGTGAATCGTGTAAAGTGCCAAAAATATCTTTAAGAGATCTACAGTGTGCCACCACTAAAACTCTGACTTTAAACCTATTTTATAACCCAATTTATGATCGTTCAAGCTACTCAAAACCCCTTATGTCTTCATCACCTCATGAGGTTGCCTATAGGGTTACAATGCTAGTCTGGGTGTTTGTGTAAGGTAGAGATATGAAAGTATTTTCTCCTCCAAGGAAATAATTTAAGGAGTTTTAAAAAATTTCCATATGATCCTATAGTGATAATACTCTTTTTTCAAAGTCTCAAAGTCACCTTATGCTTTGTATGACTTGATTCTTCTAACTTAGGTTTTCTTGGCAGTCATATCTATGAAACCCTGATGGCTTAGTTTGGTGATCTTTCTTACTTAACTTGAGATTTATTCATCATGAGATGTTTTATAAGATTATATTACCCTTATAAAATTCCTATCACATGTATTATGTCTTTAAATATAATTCAAAACATATGGATGTCATCAAAATAGTGCACATGCCTCTCTTAACTCTCTTCTCTTTACTAGCCCTTAAGACTTTTAAATTGAAAACTAAAACCATAAAAATCATATATAGACAATAAAAATCATATTTCACTATTTCAAGGCTTATTCATTAATTTAAACATCTTTTCTTTCCCTCAAACTTTCCAAATGTGCATATAGACTCCTTCACGAATGTTAGCTGACTATATGAGCTCTATGACAAAATAGTGACTATTTCCATTATTTAAATGACCTTTAGGATTTAATGATAAGATTTATATAGTACTAATTATAATTTTTACCAAAATTAAAAGGCAAATTCTACCTTTATAGGACTTAAAATGACAAATTTCCCCAAAACTATCAATGGAGTTGACTGTGTTTGTTAACTATGTGTATGGATGAGGTTTTGAGCTTGATCCTACCATCCTTCATGCAATATTATTGGTTTCAACATGGTTTAATAAAATTTTGTATGTTTTATTAGGAACCAATGTTCATTACTTACTATTTATCTCTCCTTTTAGGCTTAGTTGTCTATCTTGAGTTGTTAACCTATGTATGCCTTTAAGAAGAGACTTGACTACTCTTAGGAGTTTTTAGACTTTAGTAACTATAATAAAAACTAGTGAAATTATTTTTAATCTATTTAAAATATCGTTAATCTCTAAAAAACTTCAAACAACTTATAACTCTCATTGTGTTGCACTTATAGACCACTTTGATTTGATGTTGGTTTGTTTAAAAGGAGAACCTACAGGCTAGGATGTATAGGTCATTTTTTGACTACATAGGAACTTATCCATCTCATCTAATCCTTGACCTTGATTATGTTGACAACCATGATATTTCATTATCATTTTTTTATGAACCAAAAATCATGTATTTAAACCTACCTATCTCACTAAGCATGATTTTAATCTTATGATTGTAGGTGGAGATTTGTATAGTTTGTATATACTAAGAAAACTATCGATAAAATTAAAATAATCCCTTAAATGATCAAGTATATTGGCATCCTATGTCAAGGATTACATTATGTTATGACTACCATTTGGTTAGGTCTCTATGAAAAAGACTCCTTTGAGTTGGTTGGTTAGGTTTTAACCATGACTGTAGGTAGTCATGAGATACCTTGAGTGTATTCTCTATGATTTAGGATTTCATTTCCCATATAATTGAATTTTATATGATCTTTAATGTTGACTAAAGTCTCTATTAGGCTCAGGGGTCTCTAAAACAATCATTCCATCCTCCATTAAGTTTGAAATTGATTTTCCCCCTCAAATATGCCTATAGATGATTTGAGAAGGTCTTGAATACATCTATGAAATTAGTCCTTATCACATTAATAACCTATTATGACCCTCTTGACCTTGGATAGAGTCTTAATTGAGATCAAGGTTCCTTTTCAAACAAACTCTTTGTTCTCTCTTGGCTATTAAGACCCACTTCTTCCAGAAGTCACTTGTAGGTATCTTAGGATCATCAATTCAATTCTTAGGACTGTCTTGACATGAAAAAATGGCTTAGTATCTATGTAAATGGTCCATGAACCTAATAAAAAATTCCAACTAGGCTCAAACATATTTCATATTTCTATCAACACTTTAGCTTGAAAATGGATGATCTTCATATAGGCTTGACTATGTATAAAATTTGATCTTTGTATAGGTTGTGCTTAGTTTTAGGTCTTGAAACAATGCCAACATACCTCTTCTCATTTAACTCTAATGATCTCACCTTTTCCTTGAGATTTTCATTAATTTTAACTCTCTCCTCATAGTCTTGATATGATCCAAGTTTGCATACTTGATCTCACCTTTTCTTAGAATAGTTGTAGGTGACTATGTAGGGTTCTTTTGTATGAAAAAATGTGGAATTAGACTTTGATAAGGTCACAAAAATGTGTTTATGAGACTCTCATTAATTCATTGTAACTTGAGGATATAGTTTAAATAAAGACCTTCAATGATATATCCTCTAATCCCTCCTTTCTTAAAAATTTCCATGAAAAGGTCTTGATTGTGTTTTCATTGGTTATAGGTGATCATTATTATTAGTCTAGTAGGGTTTTAAGGTTTTACAAAATTTTCATGACCATGGTATTTCTCAAACATTCTTGACTCTTTTTGATACTGGATCCATGAGGTGAAAGTGGATGGATAGGTGGTAAGATGATAATGAACATGGAAATGAGAATGGAGATGGAGTAATAAGCTTGGAATAATGATGAATGGTAGTGAGAAAACTATGTAATGGAATGAAACATAATGAAGGTGAAAATAACATGTGAAGTGTATGTCAAGACCATCTTGAAGGGTCTTAAGCAAGCACAAACACACCCTCAACAAGATATAACAATTTAGAGGCTCTTAAAGGAGGTATATATAGTGAAAAAGAAACCTAGGATTCTCCCAATAACCTTAACAAATGCTAAAATACCTTAACATATGCTAAAATGAGAGTATGAGGGTATTTGAGGATGATTGAGGTTGAGTGAGCCATAAGAGCTTAAGGAAATTTTGAGTCACTTGAATGAAGGATATATGACATAAATGAAACCCTGCACACAAAATTCCATCAAATCTTGACATTCTTGGATGTTCTTAGACCCCTTTCTCTGCCTAAAATTTTAGATCTTGATTTTCTCTCTCATGGCCATACCATCTACAAATTTGAAGGTCTCTTTCTCTTTATAAAGGAGCTCAGTGGTGGAAGAGAACTATTTTTGAGCCTATATGAGATATTCTCTTTGTAAACATTTTTAATGACCTCATCTTTAATCTCTTGACCTCTATTGTATGAAAAACTCTATACAAATCTATACTTCTACATGAAAACACATGAAAATGGCCATTTTATTGAATTCTATTTATATTTAAAACTTAAAACTATCAATTTAGGGCAAGACAAAGAAGATTATGATTCAACGACAGATAAAAACAAGTAATAATTCTTTTTTGATCAAAATGGGGCCAAATTTCACATGTGGGAGTTTTTTGGGAGCAAAACTATGCTTTATGTTTGCATGAGGAGATATTTTCAAAGCATAAGACTTTTGAATTAAGGAAATGACATGAATATGAAGGTGTTTAAAGGCATTATAAATTATTTTATGGATTTTTGACTCCATATTTAACATTTAAAGGCCAAAACCTCTCTTTTTAAGCAATATACAAATATCTTCACAAAGAAAATTCACCACTAAATGTCATGAAAAGTACCTTATAGATTCTTAAAAGTTATCCATGAGGATTATATGAATCTTCACCACCTTTAAAATATTATATACATCACCATGACTTTAATATATTGAATATACCATGAGGAAACTCATCACAAGTTAAATTTGAGATATGGCCATGATAAAAAATTGAAACCCCAATCCCTTGACTTGATAGGCAATGAACATTGTGATGATTAAACACATCATCTAAGGACCAAGGACAACTAGGAAATGAAATTTTTTTAGTGTAGGGGTTGGAATTAGGCCTTAACAAGCCAAATTTCCAATAATTACATCATTGGCATATATGTCTTAAGATTTATTTAACAAATTTGGAGATGATTTATATAGGTCGCTGAAGCTACTGATGATCTCTAGAGACACTAGTGATCTTTGAAGCTAATTTTGGGAGATAATAATTATCTTAGGAGATATTATACATATTCAAAGATAATATTGTATATAAATTTAGATCTCTTATAGGACTCTAGAGATAATTTATAATTTATTCCTTGATTCACTCAACTCTACGATCTATATAGATGAGTCATTATGATCTACATATATAATATGTTGACATCTATTTCCAAATAATCATTTAAAAAAATAAAAATTTAGATTATAATGACTTGTAAAGAACATACCAAATATATATCATATATTTAAATCTAAACAAGCATAAGATCTTGAAACTTACATCTAAATCCACTTTAAAATTAAATATAAGGAAGAGAAAATGGCATATAAATGAGACACGTATCATCACATTTATAGCCTATTTTTGAAGTTTGTCATTTTGAAAAATGGGGGATAGATTTTGTTGGGGCTATTAAAGATAATTATTTAACTATAAACAAGTTCATCTTGACATCAAATAATTACTATACATGTTGGACTAAAGTTCATACATTTAAAATTTTCAAAACTGAAATTATGATTAGCTTTCTTTAGGAGCACACCATTACAAGGTTTAGATTTCCATTTGATCTAGTATGTGATAAGGGCCCTACCTTTTCTTCTTTGTAGTTTACTGAGTGCACATATAACAAGGTAATCCCTAAATTATTTTATAATTATTATTCACAAGGTAATAGTATTACTGAGTCTATGAATAAGAATTCATTGAATTTAATTAAGATTATCTTAGACAAGAATCCTTAGGATTGACATAGCATGATAAAATATGCACTTTGTTATAATATAACTAGGATTGAGTAATCTATAGGCATGTCCCCATATTACCTAATGCATGTTAAATATCCTTTTGTTTCTATATAAAAAAAGAATCCTTACATTTTAGTTCATGACATATTTACTTGAAATTGATGACAATTGAAACTAGGTTGTTAACTTGATTCAATTATAATAAAATTAAACATATAACTATTACACTTTAATAAGAACCAATGAGTCATTAAACATTGTTTTGATAATAAAGCTAAAGTAAAAGCCTTTCATATTGTTGATTTGGTCCTTCTTTGGCACAAGGCACATAATAAAAATAATTAACATGGTAAAGTTGATGCTCTTTGGTGAGGTCCTTTTCAAATATTTGACATATTAGGTGAGAACAAATTTAGGATAAAAAATTTAACTAGTGAGTATGTCCCATTTCCAGTAAATGGAAAGTTCCTCAAGCACTATTTTAAGGCCTAAGTCTACTTGACATGATTTTGTACATAATTTTATTTTCATTTTTTTATCATTTTTTTTTAATTTGTTGTTTTGTTTATTTTTTGCATTTTGTTGGTCCTCAATATATGTTTGTATTATTAAAATCTATTCTTATTTTGAGTCTTGTGGGTACCAGTTGATCAAGGAATAAATAAAAAGGGGCCATTATTAAGTGATAATAGTAGTGTCTCACAATTTAAATATTTTTAATATTTTGGGATTTAAAATTTACTATTTATAATTCCAATTTTGAAAGATTGAGGTTATCATACATGTTCTAAATTTATTCATGTTTTATTAAGTTTGGGAAAACTATTTGACTTCTAAATATATTTTATTGAGACCTTACACAAAATAGACATATTAATTTTTTTTATGTTTGATTAGATGAATTTTTGCAATCATGATGTCAAGTGAAAAATATAAAAGTTCAACCTTTATATTGCCATGGTGGTCCCAAATCTAAAATTGAGATTATTATTATAAAAAAATCAATTATCATAAAAAATTAGTCATCTAGATGATTTAAGTAACCTCTATAGGGGCTATGGATGCCTAGTTGGCAATAGAGCAAGGCTTTGAATCAGAGATAACTTTGTCAGGGATATGGAAACCTGGTTGGTAGTGGAATAATGTCTAGGTAATAAATTAAGGGTAAATTTAAATACTAGCTTGAAGTATTGGTTATGATAACTATTCTTTGTAAAGTCCATGAAAGAAATGAATGCACTTTACACATGCTATGGTCAAGATGAATATCAGATGTTGTATTGTGTCCTTTCATTTCTTATCTTCTAGTATTTTTTATTGTTTATTTGATATATTAAGCTAGATATCATAGGTTATTAAACATGTTAGTTTATTTTTCAAAAGTTTTTCCATTTATTTTTGTTTGCTCTTGACATCCCTTAATTGATAAGAAATCATGGGACCACTTGTTTTATATTATGAATTCTGGTCTTGATTTTAGTTGGGTTTGGTAGTTTTTACATATTTGCTTGTTTTTTTGGAATAAAATTTTGTGAGATGTAAAAAAAAGACTTAAAATTATTCCAATATGCTAACCAAGTTTGAGAAATAAATTTTTATTACAAACACTTGGCCTGAAAATAAAACCTAAGACTTCATGGAATTAATTATGTAAATTTGTTTCAAGTTCAATTTATATTTGCTATTTTATAGCTTATTATAGTGAATTACAATAATTATCTTATGAATTAGACTTATGCAAATAATTTATCTTTCATTAGAAAATTTTCAAAACTTTTCCATATAATTTTGTCCATTTTTACACTATTTTGGGCTAATTTGAGTAATTATTTTGAAAGATGTTGTAATCAACTTAGTCATTTATTTTGTATTTGACTGATTATCTTTTTACTTATCTGATTTTATTGATTTATTAGTAATTGAATTATTTTATTTGTTTCACAATATTTTGGTCTTATTAATTTAACTTCATAGCATTTCATAGCCTTCCATAGTTTGATCTAACTCTCTAGTACATGGAAACTCTTTTTGAAACTTCATAAATTTTTAGGCTTAGTTGTATTTATTTTAGATGACTTATAACTTTTCAAACCCAACCAAGTACAGATAAATTAGGCCAAGCCATGTGGGACATTTTCAAACTATCACACTTTGCAATGTCAATATATTCCTGTAAAATTTTGTGAGATCGTAATAATGTAAGGATCCCCCACTTTTCAACTTTTGGCATCCCCTTGCAATATCTAAGTTTTAAAATAGTGTCACACATCAATATTTCACACTCTGACATTATATCAACATTAAGGAAGTTTGAAACAATTATAAAATACCATGTGATATAATTTTAAATCATTAAAATTTATGGGAATGTAAAATTTATAAGTGATGAATCAAAACATGCAAGTTATAAGAAATTTTTACATGGAAATGACATTCAATGAAAGAACATGGTGGGGCCCAAATGTTAAACCATAATGCCAAACCATCCCATCAACACCAAGGTAAACCTTAATTATTAACCCTACCTTTAAAAGTGTCAAAATTTACAATGAACTATAGTTATTTATTTGACCAACTGGGAGAAACGTGGCTTGTCTCATAATGATGATCAATTAGGGAGGACACAAAATCTAGGGAGACCTATCACCAAAATGTAAACAAGCCATGGTGTTTGAATTGGTATTGAGTAAAGAGGATAAGTGTTCAAAGAATAAATTTAAATGGTGTTATTTATTATCATGGCATGGGTTTTTAGTATTTTAATTTCTTTTTAAAACTCCTAGCCACCAAAATTTAATTTTTGGAAAAATCAGCATGGCTTTGACTTGAATAGCCTTGGGATCAAGAAAAGAAGAAAAACATGCCATATATTATTTTAATAACGAGTAGGATTTGATATAAAAACATTTATAATTAATTAATTTTTGATATCCCACCCATTCTCTGCTATCAAATTTTTGTTTAGAATTGATCAGTATGGATCTATCATTTAGAGATCTAGGTTTAAACATTTTCTTCATTAAATCAATACTTTAGTCTAGGGATATCATTGAATATTTGAAATAACATTATGGTTATATTTTTAATGTCATTTTAGGATTATTTTGTATATAATACTAACATATAAACAAAAATAAGGTTGTTAGCTAGCTGGCTAGTTAAGTAGATAGAGATAGATAGAGGACTACACATTTTTTATCCCCTATTTATGGAGTTTTCTTGTATTCTTAGTTTTTATTTTATGATCTATGATATTTAGAAAACAATATTATCCTTAAAATAATTATATAATTAATCCATAAAATTGCTTCATGAATCATCTTTAACTTTAAAGTTTATGAATATTGACATTCATTACTTATGCATGCATATGGTGGTTTTCTCCTTTTTTCTTCATAGTTAATTTTTACTCAAACATAAACACCATATTTTTTATATTTATGCATATGTTTTCCAAGCATAATAAAAGTTTTTAAATATATTTTTATACTTATAATAATCATATTTGTATTATTTACAAAAGAGTCTCATTTATTTTTTCTTTACTCTTATCATTTTCTCTTTTTATGACCCCATGTTATTTTAGCTTTATGGTAATGATGAATTTTAATAGATTTGTAAAATTAAACATTTTGATTATAGTATATTATTCATTAATAATATAAATTTTGAATATTTAATTACAAATGGGTGATAGTTTTTTAATTAGATATAATTACCTGCTAAATTTGAATGTGTTGATTATTTTTTAGCAAAGTTAGCAAAGTTTCCTTTCATATTGTTTAATCTTAAATCAAAAGATCCCTTAACTAAAATAGAAAGACATAAACTTCTAAGTTATCTATTATGCCATTACCTAGTGATATAGACCTCGGGGAAGTTTTTTTTCCTTTCAGGAAAGGTAGGGTGGGTTTCCCCCATGCCTCTTAGAAAGTGTTAGCCAAAATTGGCCACCATGAATGAGTATTATTAAAAACTTGATGTACATGATCTTAAACTTGTTGATAGCCATCATAAAGGTCTTGTATTGGTAATAAATGGTATAAATATGATAGTAAGTGTGTCTTCCTTGGTAGCTTACAAATCCGTCTAGGATGGTCTAGTTAGTATCGGGGTCAAGTCACTTTATCTTGTCAACAAGTGGAAATTCAATGTAGTCTTATTCATGTGTTTAGCATATGTTAAGGTAAGCTTGAACAATTTAAGGTTAAGAGTGAAGTCAAGTCAATATGGAATCATGGAAAAGGAGGCAAGGTGGTGACCCTTCCAAGAAGAATTATGATCTAAGCTGACTAAATTGACTAAGGATAATAACTAGTAAGTTGATAACATTGAATTTTAAAGCAATTTGGAGAGATTAAGTTAGTTTTTATAAGATTAAAGTATTTCATTTTATTTAGTCTTATTGTATACTGCAATGTTGAGATGATAATTTCTAGTAAAGAGAAAATATGAAGGTTATATCATTGGATAGGGGTATTTTAAGTCATCTAACATCTATTTAATGACATGATGTTTATACTTGTCTGTACATATTCTCCAAATGTCTTAAAAACTATTTTGTAACATTAGAATCTCTTTGTAACTACCCATTCATCATTTTATAACATCCAAATGAGAGATATTGAAATATTTGTATGGAAAGAGAAATGGGATTTTTTTGACATACTATTACACCTCTATAAAAGTTAAGGGAAGCTACATAATCAGTTAGTTCATCATCTCCAATAGTTTCAAAAGGTAGAACAAGTATATTCTTTAAAAAATTAGGATTTTGAAGAGGTTTTCCATTGATGGGAAATGTAAAAAATATTCCAAGCCTCATCCTAGTATCTTCAGACCCAAATCCATGCAAAAAATGGAGTTTTAGATCTAAACATGGTAAAAACGTCCTTGTTTTCTCCATCGAGTTTCTTGGCAGCATTTAAAGGCTAACTGGTTTGTGGATATTACTTAGAGGAGAGAAAGAGAGATGGATAACAATATATTGGTTACAAGAGGGTACCCTAATTCCCTTCCACTACATGGCATTGTATTTTTGGTTAATTTGCTTAACTTTATTAATAATTATTATGAAGTTAAGGGTGTAGAGAGATGATTCAAAACTACATAGGGTCAATTTTATCATGATATAGAGTTATAAAGTTTCATGAGTGCATGATTTTTTTAAAAGGTCTATTAAACACTATTTTAACTATGAAATAACATTTTTTATTTAGGGTTCTTCATTTTCATGTTTATATTAAGACCAAATTGTCTTGATTTGTCAAGCTAGACATGACATACATGATTTGAAGGAGCTATGAAGTGTTTTGGTGCATGAAATAAACAAAAAGACATTGTAAACAATTTATTAAACCTAATTAATATCAATAAAACCTATTAAAATCATAATTAAATGAATAAAATTAAATAAAGATAGATACTTATGCATGCACAAGTGGATTGTATGAACCAACATATATCATTGAGTTGATCCTGGTTAAGTATAGGTGTGTATACATTATCAAAGACCCTTTAAGAGAAAATTAATATATGAAAATTGAATTTAAGACAATTATTATATAATTTTTCCAAGTGGAAATCCCTAAGTGTCAAGGATTCTAGTGTTTTATCTAAGCTAAGTCCAAAAGGAGTTATGTGAACTTACAAGTCTACAGACTTGTAGGTCAACATTGACACCTAAATGGTTGTAATGGAAGTATATATGTCATATTTAATGAATGTTATAATGTTTTAATTACATTTTTAAAAATATATATATAATACTTGAGATGAAAATTTCTTAGATGAAACGTGAAAAGATGGAGTCTAGGTGCATACAAGGCATGCAAGCAGGCATAATCCATGCTTCTATAGGAAATCATCACTCATAATGTTTTGGTGAAATTAAAGGTTTTTATGGGTTATAAAATCATTATAAAAATATATTATGGATAAAATATTATCTGGTATATCCTCATGTGATGCACCCCATGGTTGTAAGGATGCATATAGGAAATGAACTAGAAAAAGGCAGATGTGTGCATGAGACTTGAGTGGTGAGATTTCAAGAGGAGTACATAATGTATGGAATAGGTGGTAAGATTTTTAAGGAGTATCTATTGTAATTATATCATGATATAATAATATTCCTTTGACTAAATAATGACCTAGGCCCATTAAAGACCTAGGAGAGTCATAAATATCTTGAGTGTCATCTTAGAGAAACTAATATGGAATTGGTTTCTCACCCATATAGATGAATCAAGAATGTGAATTATATCAAAATTAAGATCAAATATTCATTGGTATATTACATGGAAAAAGGAGATGTATTTGGTGTTGTAAGTAGATAATGAGTGGGGGGATTTCAATTACTTACACAATAATAATTACCATTCAATTCCATTTACCATTTCATGAAACATACATTCACATAAGAGATCAATGCATAAGAAAATAACTACACAAGCATATAAAAGAGAATAGAAGATATGTGGGAAACCCTCTTAGGGGATAAAACCAACTAAACCATGCACATGTACTACTATATTATAATTAAATATTAAATATTTAGTGAATCACCCACTTCACAAGAAGATCCAACCCCTACCTAGTTGAATACCCACCTAACTAGTCTTTAACAAGCTCCAAATTACAAGGAGGCTCCAAAACCATAAGAAACCAAGAACTAAATTAGATACCTTGAATATATGATCATATTTAACACCTATTTCTAACTCTTCAACTAATTATTTCCTCCTTTATTTTCACTCTTTCCCTTTGTCTCTCACTCAAATAACCTCTAGGGCTCACTCACTCAATATACCTCTTCTAGGATCATTGGGTCCAATGACCTATGTATATACTTGAAAAAACTTGATAATATATGTGTGAATTATTATATTCACCCTTTTAAGGTCCTCAATGACCTATCTCTACTCCTTCAATGAGCTATTTTATTCACTTAAGTCCACACTATCTTAACTCATCCAAATAGGCCAATTAGGCCTTGCCTTTATGCCACACACTTCATCTAAACCATCTTGATAAGACAAGATATTTAACAAAATTAGATATCATATAAAATATGTACATAAATACATTACATGTGAGAACAAAACACTCCATAGGTTGGTTATAACCCATAGAGGCTAAAACTCAAATAGGCCTAGTAGATACCTAATGGAATTAGCCCTTCATACCCACACACTACACTTGTGACATCTTGGACCAATTTATAACTTAAAAAATATATTAAACACATAAAAAATAAATTAAATATACCATTTATCAGTCCCAAATAGGTCCAAACTACCTATAACTCTAACTCACCACTTGAACCAAGTCATTTATCCTATTCACCATTAGGCCTTGTAACTACCTGAAAGTCTATCATATAGAAATAAATCATAAAATAAATTTTATCAAAAAAAACACTTAAAAAAACATATTATTATATATTTATTTACTTCAAAAACCTTTCCATTTCCATTTTACTCCTTCACTTAGGCTCCAATCATCCAAAATCGCCTCTGTAACAGGCTCTCTTAGTTCTGATCAAACATAGCCAAAGTAAAGTCAACCATCTTATCTTTCCAAACCTTAATATAAAAAAAAACAAGAATTAAAATTAAAATTTAATTATTGATAAATTCAAAATCATTTATTTCCTCAAATCATTTCAAATAACTTCAAACTCACTTCTTCAACCTGACCACTCAGACTGCCTATAGCCTCCAAAAGTACAATCATGAATCAAATTTTTATTTGCACTTAAAATAACACTTTCATGACATATAGTACATATAAATTAATAATATAATGTTTATATATCAATATCCATCACTTATATCTCTTATCTTGGCATCAATCATTGGTCTAACAGACTAATCTCTCAGACCACTCTCACACTATGCATACACAACTAGAAAAGCCTTTTCGGCTTTGATAATTCAATTAAAAAAATATATATACATTATAAAATTATTTTATAGTTTATTTATGCCCTAAAACATAACACAATATCCATTTTATACATCTCCTCTTTTCATAAGTACTCAAACACATCACCTACCTTAGCACACTTGAAACTGTCAACTTGGCTCAAAAACATTGCCATAGTGAACATGACTCCTAACATATTTAGGACCAATTCCTTGACCTAAAAATGTATTTAAAATTTCATTAAAAATCCTTATCACATATTAAAAAACTAATACATATGTGTAATGTGGAAAATGTAGAACATATAGGTCAATCCTTGACCCTTACTCATTCATTGTCTTTACTCATACAAACATGTCACTTTAAAGGCATCTTCTTAATTATGTATGAATACTATAAACACTAAAAACTTAAGGTAACATGAGTAATAGGTCTTAAAAAAGGACCCGAATTATTTTTATTTATCCCTAATCACTTGGAATTCTTCCCTAATCACTTTTTCACTCTACCTAGTTATTTCTCACTATTTTCATTGTCTATAGTCTAGCAACAAGACATTTTGATTAACCCAAATGATTAACATAGAGACTATTTATATAAAAAATAAATTCATGAACATCAATAAAAATTCTTAGCCTTTAACCTCCATCAACTTGCATGCATTGACTCAATCAACCCTGCTTGTAGCAATAAATTCTCTAGAAACAAGTACTTTTATGTACCTTCTATTCACTACCCTGACACACCAATACCACTTGGAGGTGACTAAAGGAGTCCTATACAATATAAAATCATAAAAATTTATAAAATAATACATTATATTCCAAAACCATTCACATATTTCCATTCATTCCATTATGAGTGTTTGTAGGCATAAAAACATCCTTATTTTCTTAACATTTATTCATAATGCTGAGAGCTTGGTTTCTCTATAGAATTATTATAAAATATTATTCAGACACTTACCCAATTAATCCAAATGGATTAGGCTACCATGAAAACTCTACAAGTTCCAATGAACATCTCAACTTCCTTCTTGAGCTCTCATCTCTTCATTCTAAGCACTCAAGAAACTTAAAAATGACTCTTATGTATTTTGATACAAATGTATGACTTCAAACTTGGTATAAACATCTATTAAAACATACTATATCTCTATCAACACTTACATTTTCCATATTTTACTTAGAACTCATCAACCTATGTCATTTGGTTAAGCCTACCTAGGCCTGCATACCCTTGAGATCACCAAGACACTATTCATGCAAATTTGTCTTCATTTATTTACCCATAATTGAATAGATACACTAGATAAAACTTTTTATATCTTTAATAGAACTCACATTATCTCATAACGCACTAATCCTACTCAAACTACTTTATTAGGCCACGTAGGGTCATAAGGTTGAGCCTAAATACAAGCCATTAATGAGGCCTTGCTAATGTAGATCAATCTTGAGAGTCATGAAATGACAATATATTTCATACACATGCTCTAAAAGTACCATGCTCAATCTCAAGCTCATATTTTTATATCTTATCTCCATTTTGTCTCTACAAGCCATGACTATGCCTAAGCAATGACCTCTCTTCAAGCTTCCTTGTTACCAAACCACCTTGAGATTCTACAAGACCACTCATATAGCTTATAAAGCATCTCAATACACCTAATAATATCTTACAAGCCTATCATATTATTCTCCATTGATCAAGATAACTCAAACAATACGGATCACTTATCAAGCACACAAGGTCTTCTTGTCACTTCATGATATCATCCTTCATCAATGACATCACCACTTTGTCATTACCTTTGATATCAATGATAACACTTTTTCAAATAATCTCCCCCTTTATCATTGATGAAAACCTCTTTTTCTCCTTCTCCCCCTTTTCCATTAATGACAAAGTAGACTTAACAACAACTAGGCTTCCCCTAACATCATGCATGCATTCAACTATACTCTGGGTTCCCATGATACTCACATACCTTTCATGTACATGGATGAAAAATCATTCCCCCTTAGACATACACATATTGATCATATTTTTCATGTACTAAACCTATACCTTCCTATTCTTTTACTAGGCAGATTGTATTTGAAATCTCATGTGCTATTTCTTACTTGATCTTAAGAATTATTTACTTATAGAGCTCACAAGATCCCCCTATGTCCATACATGAATATTCAATACATTTTCAAAATTAACACTTGGTTTGATGCAGTCATAATATCAACTTTTGTGACTTGTCTCTTGAGATTAGATCTATAACAGGCTTCTCCATCATGACTTAAGCTTGAAACTAGAACATCTCACATATTTTCCCCCTCACATCATGCACATCTCTTCAAGCCTCTCAAACTATCTAAGTTATCTCCCCCTAACTCCATGATCCATCTAGAAAAAGTCATTTTTAACAAGTCTCCTCAATGAACTAACAATGAGACTTAATGCCACATACTACCCTCACCAAGGTACCAAACCATGTCAAATACTTCATTACCAACATCCATAATCCTCCTCCATGATTTAGACAATTCACAAACATTTGATATCATTATGAATGAACCATTAGCCCACATGTTACCAATAGGTCTCATAAAGACCTAATCAACATGATCCACTCCTTCTCACTTACCTATATCCTCTTGGATCAATTAGACCACCTAAAGTAGGATCAAACAACTTCATAACATGGAAAAGTAGCTCCTTATAACATCAAAAAGAATTTAATGATCCTTATATCATTCTCCCTTTCTAAAACATCTCATCTATAACACACAGACTCAAAGGTAACCTTTGAAACAACAAACTTTGCAATAGGCACACTCAAAATCCTATCAAGAAACTTAGAATAAATAATAAATGTAGATGACATCAACAACATGACATCACATCAGTAATCTTGATGCATCTAGACACTACAACCTTCAAGATACTCTTTAATTTGACCAAAGAAATAATATTCTGCATACTCATAGTTAGACTTTGGTTATGATGACATAAAACTTTTCATTTTAATAACACTGATGATATTTTTATGACCTTAACAATAAGTCAATAACTTATTAAAACATATATAGATCATAAAATAACTCTAACAAGACTACCAATGATCTCATAGACCATTATTCAACTCATCCATTCCATTATTTTAAAAATTTCAACCTAGACCCCTCCTTGAGCTCAAACATGCATTCAAAGCATGGACATTACTAAAGGAAACCTTACACTTAATCCATTAAACACATCAAGTCACACTAGTCTACCATTTAGAGGATGTTGAGACATAGTCAACTTCCATGGTGCTTTTCTTGTATAAATGCACATTTTGAAATCTATCAATGAACCAAATATTGTCATATAATTTGTGTATACACATAATATTTTAAAATTTTATTTAATATTTATGCTTTACATCTTGTAAAAACTCATCGAGACTCATTCTCTCTGAGTGCATGCCTTAAAGGGCACACCAGGAAAGAGGTGGGTAGACCATAGGTGCTTCTTAAGATTTTTGTCCCTTATTTCCACATTATTACCAATCCAACTAGCTCCTAAAACCATTCCCTAAGATATTACTCCTCCTTTGCACACTCCTCTAGTATTTTCCCACCTTTCATCCTTCTTTTCCTCACCTTAATCCCCTTTTATCAGTTGGTTGTATTAGGTCAATTGGGTCGACCCTATATAGTTTTGGGTGATTTTCATTGAGGAACTAGTTTGGTTCTTGGTTGACTTAGCTCATGATATAGTGAATAATTTTCCAAAATTGTGATAGGTTGACTAGGTTGATCCTATCTATTGAGACTTTCAAAAGGGATTAGGGTTAAATCTACCTATATATACAAGATTATTTATTCATTATTTTATATGCAATCAAGAGTTATTATTCAGTTGTGCTTATTTATAATTTACTCTTCCACCATTCTACTTGAAGAGTCTTAGTTTAGGGTTTATACTTAGATAATATATTATTGTGGATAAATATTGGATGATTTGGCCTTTCTTAGTGATCCTTAAAAACCATAACAACCTCTTGTAAAGCCCCTTTGGCCAAGGGAAAAATTGAGTCTTGATGGGTTCATCATTCGAGTATTTTATAACTTTGCTCCTCTCTTTATTAGATAGAAGTAGCATAAGTATTGGCTTCAAATAATATTACTCTTCTTATTCCATGTATTAAGTTCTTAATCATACATAGTGTAATTGAGATTCTTATATGCATGTTTTGATTATTTACTAACCCCTCATATTATGCCACAAGCTTTGGTGAGCACTAGATTAGATTTAATTTAATTTTTATTAGTTTAGTGAGATATAAAAAATTAGGACTCCCATAGGGTTATTACATTATTGTGATTGATTGGAGGCTTTAGAACCCTCCATAGCATAGTGTGTTGTTGTAAGAAATCCCCTAATCAGGTATAACAGATCCCCATATTGGTCATATTCTTGCTTAATAAATGTGTTGCAAAACAAAAGTGTATGGTATGATATATCTTCTCTGACTTAGGATTTATTTATAGACATGATGAATTTTTGATTCCATACATTCTAGTGAACTTGACGTGAATCTAACCCTTATAGGCTTTAT
This sequence comes from Torreya grandis, assembly GCA_037957365.1. Classification (NCBI taxonomy): domain Eukaryota; kingdom Viridiplantae; phylum Streptophyta; class Pinopsida; order Cupressales; family Taxaceae; genus Torreya; species Torreya grandis. The sequence goes on along the minus strand of JARHVA010000721.1, from coordinate 2,999,157 downwards.
TTCATATTTTATTTATTCTATAATTTTATTTATTCTATCATTTTATTTTTATATATTTATAATACTGGGTTGATAGTGTCAACACAATTCTAACTTTTATGTGTAGGTTTAACATAGTCACATTAATATGACTCTATTCTATTTGTACATGTATTTTACACTTATGGTTTAGACTACTAGGTTGACCTAGTTGACCTTGTACATTTTTAGAAATCCATATCAGCCTACTAGGTCAACCTAGTCAACCCTATACATTTTTAGACTTCTAATTCAGACTACTAGGTCAACGCAATTGACCATGTACATTTTTAGGTTTTTAACAAATAAAATATGCAAATCTAGATTGACCCAATCAACATAATTAATATAATTTTCAAGTAAAAATCAAGGTTATTCAATAATAATCTCATCTTTCTTTCCATCTTCCAACCCACCAAGGTTCCTTTCTATCCTTATCTATCATTTCTAACATGTGTTATAGTTCTATTTTTATAGTTTAAAATCTTTAAAATTTCCCTTGTACAGTCAACTAGGTTGATCCTATCGATGTAGCTTTGTATTCTATGTTCTATCTAAAAACTTGGGTTGACTTTGTCTATTTAGTTCATTTTTAGACCCATACTTCCACAGTGCAGAGGTGACACTCTAGACCCTATTTTGTGTTCTCTACATACACTATTGACTAAAATGACACTATACTATGATTCAAAGTTGGAATTAACCCTTATATATTAGTAATTATCTTACACTTTCATTTATTTTTACTTACATGCATAGAATAAATCACATATCCTAATTAAGTGGTTTTTAATATACTATTTAGTTGAAATATTTTGTCTTTTATTCACATACTACCAAATCAAAAAATCCCAAAAAGTATTTTAACAATTATCTATCTAAAGCCAACTTAGATTTCATCACCAAGGGGGAAGTCAACTTGGTTTTTTAGCCAAGTATAAATATGTGGTTAATGGTATATTTTGGCTAAGCACCTGACACCCTTATCATTATGCTATGTGAAGTGAGGGGGTGAGCCCCAATACTAAGCTAGTACCATTACCAATACAGATCCCTTTCAATCCAAACATGTTTAAACCGTCCTTAGATTTCTTTCTTGTTCCTTGCTTATAGCCAACTTCCTATCACATTTAAAATCATATCCTAATAATCTATCAACATTCAAGATGACCACTTAGTTATCTTTTACTTTCCAAGTTGATTGTTTGCTCTTTTCTCAATTATATGTTGTAATAAAAAGACTTGCATTAGCTAGTGTTGGTGTAAGGTTTTCTTCTATGTTCCTCAATTAGATCATCTTCATTAACCCAATAGATTATGTGTTTCCTTTCATTTAATTTTTTTTGTTTCAGTACATAGTTATTTCTCTCAACATAGTCTCTTTCAAACTATCTATTTTTCCCTACTTACTATAATAGGTCAACCCTATCAACTTTATACAATTTCAATCCCTTATTTTCTATACTAGGTCAACCCTATTGACTCTATATAGTTTTTAGACTCTATTTTATATACTAGGTTGACCTAATTGACTCTGTACCTTTTTTATTTTCTCTATTTACTGATCTAGTTCTTTATTTCTTCTTTTTAGCATTTTATTCATTTCTCTAAAGTCCTCATGAAGTCCCCTATTAGAATATTCTTGGATAACTTGAATCCATTTGGATACTATATGGAGTTCTATTTACTTCTTATCTTTTCTTCCTCTTTTTAGCTTGTGGGGCATCTTGTGATGCCTATCCACACATTTCTCTATCCTTTTGGGAATCTTGTGATACCCACCCACATATGATTTCAAACTTTGTGGCATCTTTTGATCCCTATCCCTACATCCACTTACCCATTGGGGCATCTAGTGATGCCCATTCTTATTCTCCATTACATGATACCAAACTAATTCAAATTCAATAAACCATCTAAAACATAAGCTTGTCTCTAACATATTCATCCTTGATATAAATGTTAACATAGATTCCTTCCCTTCTTTTCATGATTTATGTATGCTATATATCTAACACATTTTATTAGTTACATGGATATCTCCCTTTGTAGTAGTTCTCTCTTATTACAAATCTTTATTCCTTCCTTTTTAGTCTTTTGGTTTCCCCTTTCTCTCATGAGTTCCATTGTAAAATCATGGTTAACACCATCTTCCTCATGATGTACCATAGTCTTCTTTATTTTTCATCCTCTTTATACACACTTTTGGCATCCCTTGGATTTCTCTTTTGTAAGTTGCATTGTGTTGATGCTTCTAACTACCTCACAGGTGATCTTAGTGTTTATAAACACTTCTCATTTTATATTCCTGAAGATCCAAGGCATGAGTTATATTTTTTGGAAATTTGGGATGTCTATGGTGGAATAGAAGTAGAGTGTGATAATTGTACACAATATTTGTTTAATTTCATGGTTGGGAACCACAGGGTCTTGTACTTAAATATTTATGATATTTCCTAATCTAAAAACTAAGATAAATGGATATTAACAATGATATTAAACTAAATTGAGCTTTGATAAATAAGATAGAAAATAAGAGGGTAAGGTAGAAAATAAAACATGATTGTAGGCTTCCATCTCAAATATCATGACAAGGTTCTAATTAGTTTGAGCATACATGAACTAATTTATGATGTAAAATAGTATGAACCTAGATTCCATCATAAACCAAGCAATCATCAAAGGAAATATAGAAGTCACAAGTAAGAACTAGGTTTAATTTAAAGAATTTACTACTATAACTTGAATAGCATGATCACATCCAAATTCAGAGCACATGAAATGAAGTATACCTAAAATCTTTTAGTTAATATAGCATATCATAGATTAACAACCTTATGATAGAAAATGTAGCTCAAAATGCAAAGAAAAATTCAAATCTAATAAATTAACATGAAATTGAGAGATAGAATTAGATTTTAACACACTATTTATATAGTCTTTTTAATATTCCTTAGTTATATTAGAATGCCCTTTTGAATATAATTGCTCAGAGTCTCTCCCTTTTACAAATGGTAACCCCTACCTATTTATAGATAAAATAGGTAGTGGTACCAGTTAATTTTTAAAAACATATGTATGTTAAATAAGGACAAATATCTTTAGGCTACAAAGATATAATGCACATGACCTTCTACATCAAATTTGACAAAAAGAACAAATATATGCTAACAGACTAGCATATATGTTTTACAAAATAATATTCTTTCAAAATACATTGGTGGGTCCCTTCTATTATTTCTTGAGGATGTCCTTCACCTTAGTGTATTTCTCCTTGATTATCTCAAAATATAATATAGGTTTCATCAGACAATCCTCTTCTTGATCTGCCAGTGTAACGAATTCTTTGTCGCTCTTAGCTATGAGTTCATGGATGCACTATGCCTCTATAATATATCTTCTTAAGGTAATAATGGTGTCAAGGACCCTTTGATTATCATTGAAATATTGTCCCTAGGTTTATTTGATGTTTTAAATGAAGACATTAACCCTTTTCTTGAATTCTTCATCATTTATCAGGCCCATGGTAGTGGGTTGAGAGGGGTTTACCAACAAGGTCCCCAAGATTTTTTCCATTCTATCTATCAAGTCCCTATCCTCCTTCATGAAATTATTGACACTATTATACCAAGTGCTTAGGTCCTATATTTTATCCATGATGAGTCCCATTAGGATGTTTAAATGTCCCAATTTGATGATTTTAGTGTCTTAGACCTATTATATATTATGCACATTGATCAATTCAGTTGTCTAGTCTCTAGAGTCATAACATTAAATGATTAATGTATATGTTGTCTCAAATTGATGGGTCAAGACACTTAATATAAGCTTCATGGTCTTCAATCCCTAAAATATGTCAAGAATAGACTTATTTATCATCTTTAATATGTCATTAGGGACTAAAAATGCAGCCTGTGCTTCCAAGTCCTACTTCTCCTTTTCTAGGTTGATGATTCTTTGTTTCATTCCCTTGACCCCAACCAAGGTCATTTCTGATTAGTCCTCAATAAAACTTTCTATGTCCTCTTAATGGATGGTGTGTTACCCTAATTCTTACCCTTTCATAGGAGTTAGACCCACAAAAGGCTCCACTCTTTGGAAGGTGAACTCCTCAGTGCCTATAGTGGCCTTCTTTGTTGTTACCTTCTCAAACTCAAATGTTTCTAGATTATATTTCACATTGGATATTGGTTTAGATAATTTGGATAACTCTGGGGTCTCAATCCTAGTACTACTTGATGCCCCAAGATCCTTCAATCCTTTGCCACTCTCTTTAGTTGCCTCAACAATATTCCTTTCTTCCTACTCCTTTATGAGATCTCTAATCTAGGGCTTGATATCATCTCATGTGTATCAATAATGGTAGATTTTTTTAGTACCAATGAATGCAATCAAGATGGAATATTTTGAATCTTTCCATATATGAACTAGTCAAGGATGATAGGTCCATGTATGGGAAACTCATCACTAAACAAGTTAGTTTCACTGGTATCACTAAATAAGTTAGTTTCACTGGTAGGATGGGTCCATGTCATTTTTGGTCTTTTGGAGGAGCTAAGAAAAAGAGACATCTTTAATTCCCTTTTCTTTTGTGGGACATGGACTAATTCCAAGGCTAGTTCTTTCCCCTTCTCTATCTCACTAATCTAGGGTTCTTTAAATTGTGCCAAATTAGCTATGGCTTTCTCAACTACCTTACCTTCTTGGTCAGACCCATAAGTCTCTAAAAACTCCTTGAATAATTCCTCAATTATTTAATATGGCTCTAGGTCAATCATGTCAATGTGCTCTACTAGCAAAGGTGGTTTTGGAGTTGCAGCCAAAGTTGAAGGACCCCTCCAGGCCTTTCTTCTCATTTCTTCTCAACAAGTCCTTAAATATGGAGCACTTATTACTATGGGGGCCTTAGAGGTGCAATTGAGGTGGAAGGTAGTATATGGTAATGCATTGGGTTCATCTACCAGATTTACCTAGTTGGCTTCTCTTCTCTTTACAACCTATGCTCAAGTTTGAAGCCATGTTGCCTACACCTAGCTATAACCTCCTCAAAGTCTGCAACCTTGGTGCAAAAATGGTCATATGGGCCAACCTTATGCTCATAAGTCACCTTGGTCAATTTATTGGACTATAGATGGAGGACCACCCTGTTATTAGGGTCACATTCCTTGAGGTCATCCTTTTGAGAATAGAAGGCATCTCTATGTTTGGACATAACATATAATTATTTCCAACCATGGATCATGGTTTTTCCAATCAAGAATAGAAAAGGATGCAAAATTCCCTTTCTCTTCTCTTTGCATACATTTTCAATCCCTTGGAGGATTTAGGAATAAATTTACTATTCATCTAATTTGGTAGGGACATGGGCTAGAATTCTAAATGGATATGTCATGACTCCTTCCATCTTGATGATGGTGTAATATAGGTAATACCATATTTCACCCATGGGCTCTACATATTTATTTATGAGGGGGTTCACTCTAGGCATAGGGTTCCTTGTGATAATCTTAACCAAAGTAGGATATATGCAATCACAAATGAATTACATGTGACCCTTATATTTAAAAACATATAATTTTGAATAATGATAGGATATGGTGATTTTATTATGAGAGGACCAATTCTTGATATCAAGAATGTTTGTAGAGGCCATCAATAATTACAAAAGATAGGACATCATGGTGAATTTTTGGTTGGTCTTTTTTTAATACCATAGAATTGCCTTCCCAAGTGGATGCTAATTATCTCTCCAATAGGTGGAATCAACTTCTCCTCTACCATGAAATGTATGTAGGAAACCCATTTGGGGTTAATATAGGTTATGGTGGTTACCACTGAAGCTCTATTCAATAAGGTCATGATCTTAATGCCTTCCCTAAATTGTATAATAGGGATTCTCCTATCATGGTTTCTAGATATGTGGGTTCCCTGGTTTAACCAGGGTCTTAAAATGGTGCCCAAATTATGCTTGGTTATCCATTAATTAAAGGTGGGGAGGTCCATGTGATCCCTAAGGAGTTTATAATATCCCTTAAAAGCTATAGGGGTAATGTATGCAATCCCTTTTAATACATCTTCCCTAACTATCCAATCACCATCAATTCTATAATAAATAAACATAGGGGCAAGGATGTTAGTGTAATGGAGTACCTATAGTTTTGTAGCTACTCGATGAAGACCATACATTTGAATTTCAACCAAGTCATTAAAATTTCCTCTTAGTCACTACAATCCTTTACTCACTATAAATGAGGGGCTATAATTCATCAATAACAAAGAAGATCTCTGACAAGTTCCTCATTCCATTATTGAGTGCCCTAGTGTCCAATTATTTATCTCCAAAACCTCTGACCTCATTGTCTATAAACAAATATAGTTCAACCTCCTTTTCCCATTATTGCCTACCTACTACCATGGTTCCTTAATTTCCTTAAGTGTATGATTGGTTTTCCTTTACTCAAGATGAAATTTGAGCTTGTTTCAATGTAATTGCATCTTAACAATTGAGAATTAGGGCTTTATGTCATTTTGCTAGGGTTTCTTGGAGCTTTAATGGTGAAGGTGGAAGAATTCATAAATATGTTCATGATTTAGATATTATGAATAGCCTTACTTTTACAAATCCTATCCTTTTAAGTACACCAAATCTTTGGATTTGTCATTTAGTGCTTACATAACACCTACATAGATTTCTTAGGCTTGTTCCTATGGCATCCCCAAGAAATTTCCTTTGAAAAATAGCCATTTGTTTTGAAATCAAGTCTTTATTTTCACTTTATTAGATCAAGATCTCCAAATAAGCATGAACTGTTGATGAAGATCCTAGAGGTTTCATTTGATTGGATTTTGGTGTTAGGATGAGTGTGTTTCTTCCATATGTCAAACCATCGAGCTCTAGCATCTTTGGTTAAAAAGTCATCTTTAGTTTTGTTCCATCAAATCAAGACCTCCTATGAAACATGATATTTTAGATCTTGCAAGATGCACATAGTCAAGTCCTAAGGCCTTAGTAAAACTTTAGGTCAAAAAATGCATTCCCAATATTTATTTATGTTGATAAACACTAATAAACTTAGTTTAAAGTATTTTATGATAATTTTTCTCTGTTAATGTGCTAAGGGTCCTTCTGAAAGGTTAATTAAATAATTCACCCTTTGCTTAGGCAAAAATGTTGGTTGATGTTAAATTTGATGGCCTTACTACTATCAAAGACGTCCTCATAGACATAAAATGATGGGAGTGAGACTGTCAATTTTAAGCTTGTGTTTTGGTCCATGAAGGCCTAGGTTTTAATCCTAAGGTCATATTGTTTTTGTAAACACAATTATTCTTCAAGTTGAAATTATGGATTTAATCCATATGATTGTGTTTTAGGGCTTATTGATTGAATAATTTGCATTGTTAGATTGGATCTCTAGAGAAGTGAGGGCCATTGGATAAAGATCCATGTGCTCATTGATGATTGGTTCAACTCAGGGTGGGTCCCTTTGATCAGCATTGGCTCACACCATTAGATCAAGACCTCTGACATGGTGAGAGTCATTGATTATGAGTCAAGAGGTTGGAGTTTATTGGTTTTCAATAATGGGGCCTCATTTGTCTTCATGTCATCAAATTAAAGACTTTGAATGAATGAGGATTATTAGATATGTAAAAGTGCATGAACTTTAAGTTATTCCAATGGGTTATGCATAGGCTTAAATTAAATGATAAATCCTAAGTCAATCATATAAATAAATATGATGAATCTTAAATATAAGTTTTATTATGCTAAGCCTAATGTCAAACGCATTAATGTGGTTCTCTTTGATCTTATAAAAAAGTTTGGATGAGGTTTAACTTGATAGTCTTGCTAACATCAAAGACATCCTCACAAATTTCAAATTATGGGAGCGAGAATATCAAATTAAATCCCATGAGAACTTTTCATGAAAATGAGGTCAATGTGTGGTTTCTTTAGGGTGATCTCGCACTATTAGATTGGATTAGTGATGCAGTGAGAGTCATTAGATCTATGATCAAATCAAATCATTAAGTTAGGACCTAATAGGCATAATATTTTAGACTAAGGGCCCAATCTCAAGGTGTCATTTGTGTTGATAAACAAAGAGATATTTAAGATTGGAACTTAGGCTAAACATTAATAAAATTCTTGGTTATAAATGAAAGGAGCCCATAGAATAATAATTAAGAAAGGTTAAGAGGCTAAAAAAAGGGGGAAATAAAAGTTCCAAGTGTTATTTTATAGTAAAGTTTGGTTATTTCAAAAACATGATTGACCCTTAATATAAAATTAGACTTAGGGGTTTTTTTAAGAGATGATTTCTTGTTAATATTTTCCTACCACTTTTTTAAATTAAAATTACAAGGTTTTCTACATGAAAACCCTAATTTCTTCCATGGAGCCTACATTTTATCATATAAAGATAACCATTATTAAATTTAGTCCATAAAGCATAATCATAATCAGATATGTAGAGGTTTATGCCTTTCCAAGTGGACATTATCTAAATTCCAAGAAAGAATGACCTTTTTCAATGCTAATCTAGGGTACAAATTTTCTAAAACATTCACAAGGGTCCCTATTTTGGAAAAGAAAAAAAATGGGGGTATGTTGGTCCCAACACATTGTAAGAACATGGATAAGACCTGACCTTGCTCATAAAATTACCATCTTGTCATTCATTTTCTAGAATGTGTTTTACAATAGTTACAAGTTTTTGATCCTTGTTCTCAACTTTAGCTTTTGCTTGTTTTGATATATGGAAATATCATAAAAATTTATGTTAGCATGTTTTCCTCCACTTCCCTTATTATTATGATAAATAATCACACTTCACTATCATTGTATCCCTTTTTCACCCTTTGTTACATTTTTTGCAATTTTAAGCAATCCAAATTGTTCCATGTGTCACTCCTCTTGATTTCCTTTCCTATCATTCTATATTGGATAAAGTAAGGTCAAAGTCAAGATAGCAATTTTATTTCACCTAGATTTATAATAATCTTAGACCACATACTATTTGAAGTTCTTTTTTTAGCAACCAAGTCCCAAGTATTCAAATGAAAGTCATCTTTAGCACCCATGTTTGGTTTTCCAAGTTCATATAGAGGAGGAATAGAAAAAGACATAAATAAATTTAAAAGCCAACTCATTTGAAATAAAAGGTAATGATATAAAAAAGAAACATACAAATCTAAAAAGTCTATATCATACCAAAATATGTGATTACAAGCACATATCTTATCTATAATTGAATCTCAAACTCCACAGTTGGCCTCACATAGAGCTAAGGTCCATTGGGGTACAATAGTGTAGTAGATTGGAATATGACAATTCAACAAACTCTATGGCGATACTTACTTTCTCATGTAAGTACTCAATCTTTTAGTAGACTGATGGCTTTGTAAGGGGTCCTGAGGAATAGGGAACAAATTTTAGAAAGGTAGGTTCATTTTACTTTTCATGCATATAGCCTTCTTGGGATGATCTATATACTTCATTTGTTGACCTAAGACTTGTGTGGCTAAAATAATTTCTTCAGAGTCCTTAAGGTCAAAAGTCTTCTTATTTTAAAAAACCTAATTTGAGTGTCTTGACTTTGATAAATAATTCCTCTACCTTTATTTTTCTTTCATTTTCCCCTCCACCCATTTCATTTCCCCCCTTGATAGGAAAATTGTGATTCTAAATATATTTTCCCTTCTTATATATTCCCTTCTTCTTCATATCTTAAGAACATGATAACACTACTTTGTTTCAGTTTTATATATCCTTAGAGCAAAATAACATGTTTGAGTAACTATGGATTACTTTACTTACACTATAGAATTACATTCCTAGACTTGTTTTACTTTACTTTTACCATTTGTTATTATTTTAATACGCTTATGTTATAAGCACCTGAGTCTATACCTTTTTCCATTGTTAAGTGAGATAAGGATAATTACTGCTCACTCATCAATGTTTTTTTACCATTTTTTTCTACTTTTACATTCAATGTTTGATTACCATCAATTTTGACATGTATCCTTGGTTTGACTTGGTGAGTTTGCCTTTCTTACTTAAGGTTTACTTTTTTTAGTTTTTTGGTCTTTAGTATCCTTGGATTTTTGGTTACCTAATTTACTCTTGTTTTGACTTGGTCATTTAGTCTACGATAACACTTATCACCCTAGCTTGCCAAATTCCCAAGTACATCCCATCCAAATAACACCAGTTATCTTAGATTTCCTACATTTGTTTGTTTTTGCTCTTTAGTTTTGTATTCTTGGGGTTGTCAAAAGTAGTCTCTATGCTCTACACAATCAAAACTAACAACACTATAGACAACCATATAGTGACAAAGGTAAGTCAAGGTATGGATCACACTTAATTTTTAGTCATTTAATTTTTAGTTATTTCCCTTTTTGTCATTTATTTTTAGTAATTTTTTGCTTTAAAATACTATAACTTTTGTTTAGCATCAACATTGTGTGTTCTTATTTTTTTTTTATCAAAGCACCATCCCCTGTTGCACCTTAGTGACATGTGATGAGATTCGAGTGGGGCATATGTATACACATACTATTTTCAAATTTTATCAAATACTAATGCTTTACATCTTGCAAGAACCCTTCAAGAATCAATATTTATAAGTGCATGCCTTAAAGGGTGTACCAAAAAAGGGGTGAGTAGACTATTAGTGCTTCACAAGATTTTTATCCCTTATTTCCACATTATTACCAATCCAAATAGATCATAAAACCATTCCCTAAGCTATTACTCCTCATTTTCACACTCTTCTAATCTTTTCCCACTTTATGTCCTTATTTTCCTCACCTTAATCCCCTTTTTTTAGTCATTTGTACTAGGTTTATTGGGTCGACCCTATAGATTTTTGGGTGATTTTCACTTAGGAACTAGTTTGGTTCTTGGCCGACCTAGCTCATGACCTAGTGAATAATTGTATAAAATTATGCTAAGTTGACTGGGCCAATCATGTTAGCTGAGATGTTAGGAAGGGCTTAGGGTTAAATATGAATATATATACAAGATAATTTCATCATTATTTCATATAAAATCAAGATTTATTATTCACTTGTACTTCTTTACAATATGCTCTTCCACCATTCTACTTGAGGAGTCTTAGCTTAGGGTTTCTAATTAGATAATCTAGTCTTATGTATAAGTCTTGGATGATTTGGCCTTTCTTAGTGATCCTTACAAACCAAAACAACCTCTTGCAAAGCCCCTTTATCTAAGGGAGAAATTGGGTCTCGATGAGTTCATCATTGAGGTAAGTATTTTCTAACTTTGTTCATCTCTTTAGTAGATATAAGTAGTATAAGTATTAGCTTCAAATAGTATAACTATTATTATTTCATGTATTAGGGTATTTATCATATATATCCTAATTGATATTCTCATATGCATGTTTTGAATTTTTACTAACCCCTCATATTGTGTCACAAGCTTTGGTGAACACTAAATTAGATTTACTTTAATTGTTAATTTAGTGAGATATCAAAATATAGGACTCCCTTAGGGTTATTGGATGATTTTGATTGAATAGAAGCTTTATAACCCTCCATATAATAGTTTATTATGGTAAAATATCCCCTAATCAGGTCTAGTAGATCCCCATATTGGTCATGTTCTTGTTTAACAAATGTGTCCCCAATCAAAAGTGTATGGTATGATCTATTTACTCCATGTTAGGATCTATTTATAGAAATGATACATTTATGATTTCATATAATTTGTTTCAATTTTATATTAGTATTTTCCATGCATATATATCCACAAACCATTTATTTTTACTTAGAAAGCTCCATTATCTCTCATAACCTCATTAGGTCTCATGGAGACCTAATACAAATAGGACTATCTTTCAACATGTCTTCAAGGTCCTTTTGTCTATCAACATAGGTTTGATATTAGAATTAGCTTCAACATAATCCTTATTATTCAATATTACTAAAATAATCATGTAGACCTCTATGCAAACCTCAACCATGATCTTCACAAACTTATCCATTATTACAAACAAGATAAACAAAGTCCTTATCACACTTCAAGCTACTTAGGATCACGTGTAGTCTATCAAGCTTATTATAAATGTCTAGCTATGATAAAAATTGTTATCAATAGATATTTATATGGAGGGGGTGAATTAGTTTCATAATAAAAATCACCATTCAATTCCATGAAACACACATTCACATAAAATATCAAAGCAAACAACTACACAAACATACAAGAGAACACAAGAGATATATGGGAAAACCTCTTGGAAGATAAAACCAAATAAACCATGCACATGGAATAATATCTTATAATGACAATATTCAACATTTAGTGAATCACCCACTTCACAAGGAGCTCCAAACCTTACCTAGTTAAACACCCACCCAATTAGTCTTTTGCAAGCTACAATTTGCAATGAGGCTCTAACCCCCTAGGAAACCAAACACTAAATTAGATACCTTGAATATATTATCATATTTAAAACATATTTTTTATTCTTAAAATTATGATGACCTTCTTTTTTTTCACTCTTTCCCCTTCTCTCTCACTCAAACAACCTCTAGGGCTCACTCGCTCAATATGCCTCTTCTAGGCTCATTAGGTCCAATGACTTATGTATCCAAATTAAAAAAATTGATAAGATATGAATTAATGATAATATTCACCCTCTAAATTCATTAAATCACCTATATCTACTTTTTTAATGAGATATTTCATTCACTTAAGTCCACACTATCACAACTCATCCAAATAGGCCAATTAGGCCTTGCCTTTATACCACACACTTCATATAACCCATATTGATTGGAAAATATATTTACAAAAATTGGATGACATATAATATATGTCCATACATATGTTACATATGATAACCAATCACTTCATAGGTCGGTTATAACCCATAGAGGTTAAAAATCAAATAGGCATAGTAGAGGCCTAATGGAATTAGCCCTTCATACCCACACAAAACACTTGTGACCTCTTGTACCAAATTTTACCTTAATAAATAGATGAATAAAATAATATATGACTTAAATATACCTTTTATAACTCCCAAATATTTCCATACCATGTGGAACTCCAACTCACCACTTGAACCAAGTCATTTAGCCTACTTGCCATTAGGCCTTGTAACTACCTGAAAGTCTATCATATAGAACTAAAACACAAAATCACTTTTTTTTAAATAAAACTTGAAAAAAAATATTAATATATAATTAATTACTTTATAAAACTCTCCATTTCCATTAGATAATTCACAAATCACCTCTAAAATAGGCTCATTCAATTCTGATTAAATACAATCAAAGTACATTCAAGCACATATCTCTTCACACTTTAATATGAACATAATATGAATTAAAATAAATTACCATGAACATTTTATACTTACTTGACATATTAAAACTCATTTATTTCCTCAAATCAGGTCTAACAACTTCAACTCACTTCTTCAATCTGACCACTCAGATTGCTTGTATCCTTCAAATGTACAATCATGAATCAACTTGTTATTTTCAATTGAAATAAAACTTTTATGAAATATAATACACATAAATGGTTATTATGAGGTATATTTATCATTATAAATTATTTATATCTCTTATCTTGGCATCAATCATTGGTATAATAGACAAATCTCTTAGACCACTCTCACATTGTGCATACACAAGTAGACAAGCCTTTTTGGCTTTGACAATTCAACTCATCAAACTATCTATATACATTACATAAGTATTTTATATTTCATTTATGTCTCAAAAAATATTAAAATATAAATTTTATTAATCACCTATTTCCATAAGGAATCAAGAACATCACATACCTTAGCACACATGGACCTATCAGGTTGGCTCAAAAACATAATCATAACGAACATGACTCCTAAAAATTGTAAGATCGCTTAATTGACCTCCAAATGTATTTAAAAGGTACTTAAACATCCTTATAAAAAATTAAAACAATATTAAATATATTTCATGTGGTAAATGTATAACATATAGGTCAATCCTTGACCTTTACTCATTTACTATCTTTACACATACATATGGGTCACTTTGAAGGCATCTTTTTGCTTGTGTATGAGCACTATCAACAATAAAAAATTAATGGAACATGAGGAATAGGTATAAAATAATTACCTAAATTATTTCAACTCATACCTAATCACCTAGAACTCTTCCCTAATCACTTTTTCACTCTGCTTGGTTATTTCTCACTATTTTCACTGTTTATAGTCTAGTGATAGAACATATTAATTGACCCAAATGATTGACATAGATAATTTTTATATCCAAAATAACTTCATGGACATAAATAAAAAGTATTTTCCTTCAAATTTCATGTGTTGACTCAGTCAACCCTACCTATAGTAATAAATTCTTTATAGACAAGTACATTTTTGTACCTTCTACTCACTACCCCAACACACCACTATGACCTAGAGGTGCCTAGAGGATTATTATACAACATAAAATCATAAAAAATGATAAAAAAATAAATAATGAAAAAAAACCATTCACATATTTCCAATCATTCCACTATGAGGGTTTGCAGGCACAAAAACTTCCTTACCTTCTTAATGTTTGTTCATAAAGTTGAGAGCTTGGTTTCTCTACAAAATACTTCTGGAAGATTCTGAAGACCCTTAACCAACTACTCCAAATGGATTAGGTCACCATGAAAACTATAAAAATTCAAATTATCATGTCTAATTCCTTTTCATGCTCTCATCTCTTCATTCTAATAACTCAAGAAACTTAAAAATCACTCTTAGGCATTTTGCTACAAACTTATGACCTCAAAATTGGTATAAACCTCCAAGACAACATACTATATCTCTATCAACACTTACCTTTTCCATTATTACTTATAAATTATAAAAATATCTCATTTGGTTAGGCTTACCTAGGATTGAATACCCTTTGTATCACCAAGACATTGTTCATACATCTTTGTCATCATTTTTTGACTTGTAACTATATAGATACATTATATACAACTTGGTATATCATGAATAAAACTAAAATTAGCTCATAAGTCACCAATAATTCTCAAAATACGTAATTAATCCACCTAGAGTTATAAGGCTAGACCTAGATATAAGTCCTTAATGAGGCCTTGATACTGTAGCTCACTCTTAAGAGTCATAAATTGACTCTATACTTGATACACATGCTCAAAAAGTACCATTCTCAATCTCAATCTCATATTGTTATATCTTATCTCCACATTATCTCCACAAGCCATGAACATGCCTAAGCAATGACTTCTTGTCAAGATTAATTATTAAAAAACCACCTTGAGATTCTACAACACCACTCCTATAGCTTATAAAGTATCTCACTAAACCTAAAAATATCTTACAAGCCTATCATATCATTCTCGATTGATCAAGATAACTCAAACCACATGGATCACTTATCAAGCACACAAAGTTTATTGTCACTTCATTATATCATCCTTCATCAATGAAATAGACACTTTTTAATTACATTTGACATCAATGAAAACACTTTTGCAAGCATTTTTTTGAATGTATTTAAATGGACTATGTGAGGCTAAGAAGGAGACTATGTAAAGCCAAGAGGAGTGTGAAGGTTTTAAGTGAATATCAAAGGTAATTTGAGCCAATTTTATGTATGTAGAAGATATAAAAACAATTGGAAAAGTTTTAAATCATGTCATTCTTGTCCAATTAGGATCAAGAAGGCAAAGTAAGAAAAAAGAAGGCTTTATGCCTAATGACCACCTACATGCTTATCAAAGCACAATATTAGAGAAAACACAATCATGGTGTCAAATGGAGTGTTATTAGGTTTTTATAAATTCAATAATAATATTAAGAAACTATCCAATATTGGTCAAGACCACCAAAGTGCCAACGGAGCTATTTTATGAAGGTCTAGTCTCATAATTACAGTCAAGAAGCCTGAATACCCACCTATAGGCCTGCATGTGAAAATTGAAGAAAAATTGTAGGGTTTGGAATTTTTTATGGATTTAGGAGTCCAAAGGGGTTAATTATATATGGGAATATTATCCCATGAAGTTTTATCTTATTGATAAGGAAGGAAAATTCTTAATAAAGTCTGCTAGGGTTACTTCAATGTGACTATCTACAAACCCTTACTCAAGGCCTAAGGCAAGTTTTAATGAATTGAAAGGGTCAATTCCTTTATGAGAAAAATTTAACATCTCATATGATGTTTAAAATACCTCAAAATAATGTCTCAAATATAAATTAATAAGTTTTATCCATTTTCCTACCAAGTAACTCCTCTTGAATACACAATCAGGCTTATATGGCTCAAAAGGGTAACTTTTGGTACATGTGAACTTGTACGAGGAAGTGAATGAATAAAAATAAAATTATGGAAGGAAAAGTGGGTTTTTTAAATAATATTATTTATGTTATTTCATTCATTAAATCCCAAAACTTTATGAACTATCATTGAGAAGGTAGTTGACTCTAAAACCCTTGTTAAACCTTGAGTAAGACCTGATGGAAGAGATAATCTCTCCAAGCATTAAAAATGGATTGAAATAAATTATAAACCACTTGTATGACATAAATTAATCTCTTATAAATATTAATGAGAAAAATTATAGCAATTATGAATTGAATTTGTATAGAAAATGCCTTGAGAAACCCCTTCTTGAGCTTATTTCAAAGGTTTTGAGTTAGACAAACTATCCTAAGAAGTTATAAAGGGTATTTGAGCCAAGATAGAGATTTTATCATCTTAAATAATTTATGAGGCTCCAATATTCATATTATAGGATGTAATTATTCATTTAGGACAAAAACAGGATCATGACTAATGTGGTTTCAATAAGGTAGGGGTATAGACTAGTTGCAAGGTTCTAGAGATAAATAAGTTTCAAAACACATTGGATAACCTATAAACATAATATAAATAGGTGTAGTCATATTAAATGTGAAAATTGGTGAATTGAGTGTGGCTAATGATACCTAAACCATAGGTCCCTCCTGATTGCTCTCATGACCCTCATAGGCATCATTTACACTGATTCCCAGTCATATGTAGCTTCTAGACTTGATCCAAATTGAGATAGACTCCTCCTTCGATGAAATATAAATACACATAGGTAATATATACTTAGGAAAATATCACCACACTAGGACTATAGTGCTGGTGCCACTCTTGTCCACTTTTGGTATTATTATCCAGGCCCATTTTTGGCCCCAGTGGTATATTTCTTTTAGTTCCCCATCCTTCTCCTTGTTGGAATAACATGATTACATTCAACATGTGACCAATAGATCCATATAAAATCTCATTCAAATATAATTTTGAAAGGGTTGGTAAAATATCACTAAACAAGAAAGAATATAAGCAAGACTACTCAAACAATCTTCCCTATTTTCTACATACATCCAACCAACACACTTGAAAGCTCATTCAATTCCTTACACCAGTCCCAAACCACCTCAAACACATATATTTTATATTTATAAATATTCATATACATAATTTCACAAAGCACATCAAGTGGGGATAACTACATATGGATTGATCCCTCTTCGAAGTATTGGTATGTAGGTAGTGTGCGCACACATAGGGTGTGAATCACGTCTAGTGCATCTTACACACACTAACCCCCCACTTCTTGTGTAAAATTGGTTAAGTCGCAATGGAATATAGTGTTTAAATAAATAAACTACTCTATAGGGAGCTAAAAATACTTTTAGCTGGTTAAACTTTGTAGACAAGATCACACAGACATAGTGAACAAAACCTAGAAAGCTTAGATCCTTAGGAAAACAACAATAGAGGTAGACTATAACACTAATACCACTAATATATAATTATATCACTCTTATATAATCAAAAAATGAATTTCAAATTTTAGTTTATGATAATGTCTCAATCTTTCATAGTGAATTCCAACTTCTATCACAGTCAGATCAATTAGTTTCCAGCTAAGTTTTGTTTTTTCTCCTTATTACTATTTTTAGAAAAGTTTGAATTTCAATTAATTTACAAAAATTATTAGCTTAATTATTGTCTATTTATTTACTAATTTTACTACTCAAGCCCTTTAACTAAATTAGGAATAATATACCAATATTACCAAAATTGTTAAATCATTTGGTGAACCCAACTTACTTTGTTTGTGCATAAAAACCCTAGAAATCCTAGGGTAATTTTCCTATTGATTTTTCATATATTTTTCTAATTTTTTACCTACATAATAAAATAAGAAATTAGCATTAAATTTTAAAATTTTGTAGTAATTTTAAAATTAAATTTCTTTCAAACCCTAGTTGCCCATACTAGGTCCCAGTAATTTTCCAATCATTTTCTAAATTTTTACTAGCATATTTAAATTACAAATTCCATTAAAATTTAAAAATTCAATATTAATTTTCAAAAATACTTATTTTTTAAAATGCTAGTTGCATCTACTAGGTCCTATTAAGTCACTAATTTTCTAATTTTTTACTTGCATATATAACTCAAAAATTCACTTTCAATTTCAATTTTTTTAGTAAATTACTCAAATAATCATTTATCAAAACCCTAGTTTCATGTACTAGTTCTTATTTGATTATTGAGGTATCAACTTACATGTTTGTGAGATTCATATACTTTTTATGAAATTTCTAATTAAATATTTTTGGGAATTTACATTTCCTATATTTAGTATTTTCTTTATTTTGTACTTTGCCTATTACAAATTTTTGAAAAAAATTAAATAAAATTTCAACTTGTTTTTCTAGTTTACCAATGTCCCAATCTATTAGTTGTGATGAAACTAATAAAAGGGAACTTCAAGAACTCTTAACTAAACACCCTGATATGCAATATTACATGCTTAAAATACTAAAAGAATAATAACAAAGAGTAAACAATGGTCAATCTTCCCAAATTACAGGGCAACTACTTATAAATGACACTACAAGGGCAACTATGTCTCAACAACCCCCTATAGTAGCCAAACCTACCTTTATGCCACCAGCTATAACTAGTACATCCTTGTCTCTTGACATAGAATCCCTTATGTAAGATATAAAATCTCTTCAATCCAAGGTGCTACATCATGAGCAAGATGACTCTAAACTTACGTAGGACTTGGATTCTTTTTCTATATTACATACACCATTGGTACATCATATTGCTTCTACACCTTTGCCAAAAGGTTTTGTTTAACCCAAGCTTACTCTATATGACAATAAGGGTGATTTAGAGATACATTTGAGAGCCTTTCACATAGTGTTGACCCAATTTTTACCCTCAGGCAAAATCTCGGTCACCTTCTGCACTTGCTTTGCATGCCGAGTTAATTTCAGGTTACAAGGTCCACCTTCAGGGTTCAACAGTTCTATTTCAAAGCATTGGATCATCGGCCTCATTCATTGGAAATCACGGTAGCAAAAGGTAGAGTCTTCAAACATTCACAAAAGAGGAGAGGAAAAAATTGGGGCGTTTAACACCAAAGCAAAAGAAGGGCAGAGGTTTATAGAAATGATGCAGTCGGCGGCAAATTTGCCACCCACAACACTGGCGGGTAAAAAGAGACTGCCAACACAAGTAATGGGCAGAAAAATTGCCACCCACAGCACAAGCAGAGAAAAGAAAGGCTACGAACTTGGCCAACATCAGCAAAATTACCACGCTCGATAGCCTACTAGGCTGACGTTGACAAAATTGCCGCGCTCAGTAGCCAAATCAGCCGACGTTGGCAAAATTACCGCACGCAGTCCACATCAATGGGTGGCAAAATTACCGCCCACAACATTAGGTGGCAAAAAAGGCCTGTAGAACATAGGAA
Source organism: Torreya grandis (assembly GCA_037957365.1). Taxonomy (NCBI): domain Eukaryota; kingdom Viridiplantae; phylum Streptophyta; class Pinopsida; order Cupressales; family Taxaceae; genus Torreya; species Torreya grandis. Next base: position 2,979,329 of record JARHVA010000721.1, on the reverse strand, counting down.
AAGGTCTACCCAACCACTGGAAGAGAAGACTAGCACGCAAAATGAGGCAACAAGCATGGTCTTGGCAAACTTGTGATGTCAGCTATAGTCTTTTCTCTCTTCCCAATGGAGACTCAAGCTGCCACTTGACTCCTCTTGGCTCTTTCCCTATATATAGACAGACTTGGTCATTTTATCATAATCTTCTCACACTTTTGTAAAGAGCACTGCTCTCCAAATTCTCCACTTGAATCAATAAAAGATAGTTTTTACCTCTATTTGGATGGATTGTGCAGAGTATGCCTTGAATATTAATTTGTGTCCAGTCATTATCTCTTGATGCTCTCACAGGTTCAACACCAGTAAACCTGTGATCTACAAAGTGCCACTGTCTGCTGTTTCCAGGAGTAGATTTCTATTTTGGAGGTATAGAATAGGTGAGGTCACTTACAGTGTATTTCTCAGCACCTTGGTGAGTCCCTTTTTCTTGTGCTTTCCATAAGAACCTCCCTATCATCCCAGAGACCTAGTCTTTTCTACCAGATCTGAGTGTATGTATGTTTTTGTCTGATCTTGAGTGTGGATGTGGGAAGGTCACTTTCATTTTTGGTGTATCACCTCTTTTAGAGTAGGCTATTTGTTTTCATGTATTTTCTCTCTCCCTTTTCATTCCCCCTAGTATATCTATATATCTATATTTTTCCACTACCAGAAACAAACAAGATACATCAGAGGGAACTAGCCCATATCTAGAGACTCTCCTTTCTTGCTTCACCATCCCACAGGTGAGAGAGGAGTTTCCATGTTGCGGGGAGAGGGTAAGAATCCATTCTCCTGCCACTGGGTGCACTTTACAGCATCAATAGTTTTGGCATGCCCGATGGGACTCTAAGTTTTTATTAAAAAAAGTTGCAGGGTTACTCACTGATCTTATTACAGTAGAGGAACCACCAATATAGCACCGTGCATGTCAATAGTTTTGGCACGCCCGGTGGGACAAGTTTTTTAACGCAGTAAGGTTTCAGGATTGATACTGGTCCTATTACAATAAATCAAGTTTCTTCAACATCTGGCGACTCTGAGTAAATCCACTGGTTAAGCAGCCTGGTGCCACCAAAAATCATCCATTTCTTATATGTATACTTCTTTTGTACAAAATCATGGGTCTTGTTTCCCTTCATATATTTTGGATCAGACTCAAAATATTTAGAGAATCCCCTCAAGTAGCTCTCCTAGTTGCCTTGCAACTATAAGGGGGGTCAGGCTTGAATTTGAGAGACATACAATGGAAATCGACAAGCTGGAAGAGCAGTATAAATATTAGCAGGAGCTGATGTATAAAGAGGAGTGTTTGTTTAGGCAAGTGCATGCCATACAATCCATGAAGGAAGAGGTGCCAAAATGGAGAAATCCATCTTTTCAAGGTAGCCAGCCTTGAGTGCCCCCTCCTAACCTAAAGAAAACCCCCTCTTTTGCACCAAATCCACTTTATCAAATTGCACTTGCTCACTCCAACTCATTAAATATAGCTGCTCCCAATCCCATGTGCCTGGCCTTCCAACACCAAATGGCATCAGAGCAACCATGGAGATCAATCTTTTCAACTCCTTAGATTAGGAATCTTCCATTGAGAAAATTACCACTAGCCAACACGTCCCTCCTCTAATGCATCAATAGCATTTTCCTCACATTCCCCAACCTCCCCAAGTCCTCCAGCATAGTGTGCAAATTCCAGATTGGAGGAAGGAATCCCAAGAACCAGTTCAGAGCTTTGAAGAGGATCATGCTAGCCACCTCCAAGAAAGACTCTTCCAGGAAAACCTAGCCAGACAAATTGAAGACTTAGAGGCTAGGATGAAGCTACTCCTTGAAAGGGAGTTATTTTTTTCAAACCTTGCAGAAGAGCCTCAGGTCCTTGTGGAAAATGAAGTTACTGCCTATTTGTAGGAGCAAAATTCAAATTCAGAGATCCTAAATTGGGGGAAGACAGTGGAATCATGAGGCAGCAAAGAGGAAAAAGAAGAACAGGGTTTTTCTCAAAACCTTGAAGAAGTTAAGGCTATGCCTGCCTATGGTGATGCTAGCAGCCTCCAGGAAAAGCTTTTCCAGGAAGATCTGAGTAGGAGAATTGTAGAGTTGGAGTCTAAAAAGAAATTCCTCAGCTAATGTGTGGTGGATGATTCAGACCAAATAACACATTCCATGGCTAAACACACCCCACCTACACATTTCCAAGAGAGTTATCAGGTCGTGCCTGATATAGATGAAGTAATGATTAAGTGGAGAGAGGAGAATCATTCGATTCTAGCTCAAGGACTATTCCCTCTTCCACCTGCTTTCTCCACTTCACCCCTTCTCAAGGAAGAACCTATTTTTCAAGAGGTAGGAGAGGAACAAAAGATCCAATCTACAGTCCTTCAGGAGGTTGTCATGAGCGACAACAAAGAAGAAATCATCATTGATGCCCCTTGTGAAGACCTTATCAGTAGTGGAGAAGATGCAGGCCTTGCGTATATGCAGATGTTCCAGCAATTTGAAGAGGAACAAATGCATGGTAAGTCCTCTTCTCCTCTATTCAATGAACTTCCTTGCTGTATTGATGAGGATGACTACATTGAAGAACCTGAGTTAGAGGAGGATCAGGAGGATATTTTTGAAAATCTAGAGAACCTAATCAGGAATGAGGAAAAGGAGAAGTCTATTTTCCAAGAGGAATGCCTTGAGGAGGAGAGTTTTAAACAGAGAAGTGATGTTCTATGGGATGAGAAATCATTTTGTGAGTCCTTTTTAGACATCACCTCATTCACCCTTCTTCAAGGAGGCCAAGAGGAAGCAGAGGATGAGTCTAAAAGAGTTTTCAAAGAGGCAGAAAGAAACAAGTCAGACCATGATACATTGTAGAAGAATTGTGCAAAATAGGAGGCTTACGGTGATGAGCCAGCAGCCATTGATTTCTTGGTAAGGGGCACCAATATCACAGACCAGCATTTAACAGGCCTCCAGGGACAATCAGAGTATGTATATATCAGAGGCATGTTTGAATATCCACTCGGTTCCCAGCCAACTCAGGTGACAGGCAAGAAGAGCAAGTCACCATCTCTCTTTTTCTTTTAGCTACTTGCCTGCCATGATAAGTCTCTTCACCAGGAAGGGGACTTAAGAAATTTTCCTTTTGATCCAGGAGGGAGGTGAAAATTCCTGGTTAGTTGTATATAATAGTTTTCTTTTAGTTGTTTTCCTATTTTCCCTAAGTACAATTGCACAGGTAGTAATTTTTAGCCTTGTGTGTTTCCCTTCATTTGGGGGTAAATTCTGTGTATTCAATTTTGAGATCTCGAAAGCTATTGTGAACTCTCTTAAAAGTCACCATCTGACTCTACACCCAATGGATATGCAAGGCAACTAGGTTCTAAGCATAGCAGGCATGCTTCCCCTGTGAGTCGCCAATTTGTTGACCCAATTTTTCCCCTCAGGGAAAATCTCAGTCACCTTCTGCACTTACTTTGCATGCCCAATTAATTTTGGGTTGCAAGGTCCACCTTTAGGGTTCAACAGTTCTGTTTCAAATCATTGGCTCATCGGTCTCATTCATTGGTGATCACGGTAGCAAAAGGCAAAGTCTTCAAACGCTCACAAAAGAGGAGAGGAAAAAATTGGGGCATTTAACACTAAAGCAAAAGAAGGGCAGAGGTTTACAGAAATGATGCAATCAGTGGCAAATTTTCCACCCACAACACTGGTGGGTAAAAAAAGACTGCCAACACAAGTAATGGGTGGAAAAATTGCTGCCCACAGCACAAGCGAAGAAAAGAAAGGCCGTGAACTCGGCTGACATCGGCAAAATTGCCGCACTCGGCAACCTACTAGGCCGACGTTGGCAAAATTACCATGCTCGGCAGCCAAATCGGTCAACATCGGCAAAATTGCCACATGCTGTCCACATCAATGGGTGGCAAAATTACCGCCCACAACATCAGGCAGCAAAAAATGCCTGTAAAACATAGGAAAAGGTCCACCCAGCCACCAGAGGAGAAGACCAACATGCAAAATGAGGCAACAAGCATGGTCTTGGCAAACTTGTGATGTCAGCTACAGTCTTTTCTCTCTTCCCAATGGAGACTCAAGCTGCCACTTGACTCCTCTTGGCTCTTTCCCTATATATACACAGACTTGGTCATTTTATCAGAATCTTCTCACACTTTTGTAAAGAGCACTGCTCTCCAAATTCTCCACTTGAATCAATAAAAGACAATTTTTACCTTTATTTGGATGGATTGTGTAGAGTATGCCTTGAATGTTAATTTGTATCTAGTCATTGTCTCTTGATGCTCTCACAGGTTCAACACCAGCAAACCTGTGATCTACAAAGCGCCACTGTCTACTGCTGCCAGGAGTAGAGTTCTATTTTGGAGGTATAGAATAGGTGAGGTCACTTATAGTGTGTATTTCTCAGCACCTTGGTGAGTCCCTATTTCTTGTGCTTTCCATAAGAACCTCCCTATCATCCCAGAGACCTGGTCTTTTCTACCAGATCTGAGTGTATGTATATTTTTGTCTAATCCTGAGTGTGGATGTGGGAAGGTCGCTTTCATTTTTGGTGTATCACCTCTTTTAGAGTAGGCTATTTGTTTTCATGTATTTTCTCTCTCCCTTTTCATTCCCCCCAGTATATCTATATATCTATATTTTTACACTACCAAAAATAAACAAGATACATCAGAGGGAACTAGCCCATATCTAGAGACTCTCCTTTCTTGCTTTGCCGTCCCATAGGTGAGAGAGGAGTTTCCATGTTGCGGGGAGAGGGCAGGAATACATTCTCCTACCACTGGGTGCACTTTCCAGCGTCAACACATAGCATGCTTAGAATATATACCTAATGAATGGGTACTTACCAAGCTATTTACATAAAACTTAAAGGATTATTCTTTAAAATGGTTCTACAGTCTACCTAATCAGTCAACCAATGCATTCAATCCTTTAGCCAATATGTTCTTATCTCATTTTAATATTAAAATTGGTGATAAAGTTTCATATGCTCAAGTTTAAAAATAAAAACAAATGTCAAATGAACATGTCATAGATTATGTTCTTTGATATAAGACTATTTTGGCTAAGATGACTAGCCCCATAGTTGATCAAGAGTTACAAGATCTCTTCAAAAAGAGTCTTCTACCATCTTTACATGAGTCAATTATATTCAAAAATTCTCTTCCTTTACTAAATTGTGTCACACACTAAAGTAAAGAGAATTCAAGCTAATTTCAATAGGAAAACTCAAGTACACAAGTATCTCAAACACAATAAACAAGAGTAACAACAAAATCCCATATAAAGTAAAGGTCCGTGATAGAAAAATTCATAATTAACCTACAGTTAATGTAGCTTTAGATCCCCCTCAATGATTGGTTTTAGCAACACCTCCTCAGTGAACCTTCACCAATCTACCAATTTCTTTAGCTAGAGTTTTACAATAGATATTGGAATGTAACATCATATCTCTCCATCTTATTCAATAAGTTGACCCAACAAATCCTCTTCCATATGATATGATCAGCATGTATTTTGTGATTTTCATAAGTACCAAGCCATAAAAAATAGATGCATCAATTTGAGACACAAGGTATATGATTTGATAGATGGAAATCATATTGATCTTAGCACTTTAGTTGAGCCTCCTTAGGTAAAGCAAACACAAGGTTTATCTTTGAAAATATTTTGAGATCCTTTTCCACAAAATTGCAAATAGGAAATAAGGGACACATTAGGAGTTCACCATGTATATCATGTACATCCCCCACCAAATACATATAAGGCACCTTCAGTTGAGACACATCCTTTAAGAAACATGATTGGTGTATAAAATTCTAGAGTTTTATCTAGACCTTCCATCTCCTTCTCAGAGTAAGAGATCATTGAGGATGATATGGATTATCATGCACTCTTTATTAGATCTTACATTCATAATCATATTATTCATAGTATTCTCATAGATAATGGATCTAGTGTGAACATGTGCACTATGACATTATTATAGCATTTGTGGATATTCAAAGTAGGATATTACACCAATAGACATAGCTATCAATGAATTCAATGGGCACATATAGAGTTCATTGGGTGAGATCATACTTCCTTTATAGGTGGGTCCAACACATGTGGCCACACCATTCACTATTGTTCTAAGTGAAAGAGTTTTTGATATGTTACTTGGTTGACCATGGATTCAAAAACTTTGAGTTGTACCTTTTATAGTTCATAGATTCATGAAATTCATCCACACTAATCAATTTATTACAATTTGTGGAGTTCCTCATGAGTTACCAATCCCCAACTCAGAGCCATATTATACTTTATAATCACTAGTTTTAGTTCAACCACTAGTTTCAATGGCTACACCATTCCCAGTTCTTCCTCCAATTCCAATTTAGACATAATTGAGACATCTATTGCACACATAGAGAGTTCATATACCTCCATAGCTTTAGTATTCTAGACAACTTCTAGATATAGTGTTCACACTTAGGGTAGTATCATTGAGATCTCATACATCTACTCATAAAACACATTTTCAAAGAACTTATCCTACTACTAGATGGGTCCCTAAGAGCCCTAAAATTACATCTACTTTTGAGAGTTATAGGGAGACCCCATAGTTGGTTTCTACTTTAAATATTTTGGAGTATATATGACATATTGAACTTTTAGATCCACAGTCTCAGCATTTCCATCATGCCTCATGATCATACATGATTCCTCTCCTTGATATAAGACACCATGATGGGGAGTCTCACATGAGACTCATTGGTTAGTATCATACTTTCCCCACTTATAAATACATATTTTATTTTGATTGATTGTACATAGTTTAAATATATCAAAAATACCAAAAACATTCAAATAGTTTAAAATAAAAAAAACATATAAATAACATTCAAAATACCAAAAATATTTTTATTATGTGCATCATCTATGATTTACATTTCTACTATAATGCTAGACTTACATTTGTTGTTTTATGTTACTGTTTATCAATTTATCTACATTACCATACTTCACTTGATATTATTTGAGTGTGTGCAGTGACTTTTAGTTCCTTGATTTCTTTACTCTACCCATTGAGGGGGAATCCTACTTCTACATTCAAGACACACATCGATATACATACCCATTGGGGGCATATTATACATGAATACACCATCCAATTTATGTCATTCCTACACCATACATTCTAGTTATCATGTTGATGTACATTAGTTACTTGCTTACATAGATTACTCTATTGACACTCACTAGTATATAACACTTTTGTATTTCTTAGCATATACCTAGTCTTGCACTCACATGTCTTGCATACTTTCCCTCTTAGTTTTATTAGTTATATGTGATTGTACTTCCATTTACTTATATACTTCCTTTTCTTGCTTAATGTAGCTAGTTTGTTTGTATTTCTCAGTTCTTATTTATCTCCTATATGTGCCTTAAAACATTTTCTAATTTCCTTTACTTCTATTCATGTGTGTGCCTTAGGAAATTTTACAATAGCTTTTACCTGTACTCCTATATATGATTGTGGCTTCCACACCAATTTTTATTATTTCAATTATATGTGTATGTGGCATTTGAACATGCCTTGTATGCTTGCTTTCTAGTTTGAGTGACATGTGCCCATGTCCCTTATTTGCTTGGACCCTTGGCCATCCTTGTAAGATTATTGCTTCTTACCTTGTGTGCTTGTTGATTTTTTTATTCTCATTGTTTGGAATATCATGATCCACATCATGCATTATCTTGATTTCTTATATGCCATGATGGACATCATGCTCCATCCCTCCAACTAAAAACTAAAAACTAACCAGACTTTCATTTCTAGTTTAGTACATTGTATATGTTCTTAAATTTTTATATCCATCTAGGTATACCCTTATTGATATAACAATATCTTGATATGAATCATGTTATATCTTTAGATATCTTATCAATTATAATTACTATATCATGTATCTTTACAACATAACACACTTGTAGGGCTCTTTCTTTTGAGGGCAGTCATTCTAGGGTCTTCATTCCTACCCTTAGAAGAAGGGGAAAAAACAAGGGATTTGTCTTAGAGATCAAATCTCCTAATGGTCAAAATAAAAACATTTAACACACCTAGAACAATAACCAGACATCAAAATAGTTAGAGTAGACCATGTAGTCAGTCAAGAGTCCAAAACAACCATCAGATTTGGCTCTAAACAATAGCACCCAACATGGAATATAACACCAGTGCCATTAGTGTCCACTTTTGGAATACTTGTCCAAATAGTAAAAAAACTAGATTTTCTAAAAATAGATATAAAGGTAAGTTTAATTATAGTTTTGTCAACTACAAACTAGATCAGATTTAGTAGTTTTAGTCTAGTTTTGCTTAGAGAATCCAAATATAAGGGATATCATGCATGACATGATGACTCTCACTTCTATTTTTAGATAAGGTAGTTGGTATAACATCTAGACTAGAATCCATGTTTTAGACACTAGTGATTGGGGGAAATATACACTACACATTTATTTTCTTTTATTTATGAGTTCAACATTACCCATGTATTTTCAATATTTGCATGCCTTATTCCATCTACAGGTGGTTGTCATCATTTTGGAATGGATTTCATATAAGCCTAACTTCCACATTCTTGAGTTCTTGAGTGGCTTTCATATAATCCTAGTGCACTAATTTGGAGTGGATATCATATAAGCCTAATTTTCACTTTTAGAGTGGCCAAGAGCAACCTAATTTCTAGCATACATTAGGTTATCCATGGTAACATTGTTAGATCAAAGTAAATTAATGGGATTTAGGATCCATCTCATAAGACATACATTTTATATCAGTATCAGTTCATAGATTAAATTTATGGGTCAATGATGGATCCAAAGGAATAGTTAGCCTTTGTCTTCTTAAGCCACCTATTGAAAGGGAATGGATACATACTCCAAATATCAATCAACACACACATGACCACCTAGCTTCACTTATTGGGTGATGATGGAGCCAAAGGGATAACCTTTGAATTCTTGAGCCACTTTCAAGTAATTAAGTACTCAAATCTATTCATGATATTACTCTTAGTACAACATCATCTAGCCTTACTTAGCATAATCTAGCATCACTCCACATCATAACATGTTTTGTATTGGTCCATGTACCTAGTGAGGTGTATTTGTTCCTTTCTCTTCCTCTCTCTTTCTTACCTAATTTTGTATTTTCTTATTTTAGATATATCATATCTATTAATAACTGATATACGCTTTATTTTTCTTACATATTCATACTCCATGTCATGCTCTCTCTATACACACCCATCATTATACAGATTCATGAGTTTCAACCTTGTAGGTAAGTTTAGGTACACTTTCTATTTTTCCTTTATCCTAATATTTCACTTTGCTACATCACTATAATAAGGGGGGGATGTAGTCATATAAAATGTAAAAATTAGTAACTTAAGTGTGGCTAATGACACCCAACCCATATGTCCCTCTTGATTTCTCTCATAACCGTCATAGGCATCATTTGCACTGATTCCCAATCATTTATAGCCTTTAAAAATTGATCCCAACTGAGTTAGACTACTCTTTCCATTACATATCAATCCCCCAGGCCTTATCTACTTAGGACAATAGTGTTACACTATGACTATAGCACTAGTGCCACTCTTGTCTACTTTTAACATTATTGTCAAAGCCCATTTCTAGCCCCAATGGTAAATTTATTCTAGTTCCCCATACTTATCCTTATCAGCCTAATGTGAGTAAATTCAAGCTATGACCAATAGATCCCTATAAAATCCCATTCAAAGATTATTTGGAAAGGGTTATAAAAATATCACTAAGCAAGTAAGAATATAAGCGAGACTACTCAAGCAATCTTCCTTATTCTCTACATACAACCATCCAACACACTTATAAGCTCATTAGGTCCTTACCCTAGTCCCTATTCACCTCAAGCACATCTATTTTAGCATTATGCATCTTCAAATACACAATTTCATAAAGCACATCAAGTGGGGAGAACTACATATGGCTTGATCCCTCTTCATAGTATTGGTATATAGGCAGTGTGCCCACACACAGGGTGTGAATCACATCCAATGTATCTTACACAAACTAACCCCCCTTCTTGTTTGAAATTAGTCAAATCATAATGGAAGATAGGGTTTTAATAAATAATCTACTCTACAAGGAGCTATATAGACTTTAAAATGATGAAACTTTACAAATAGGGTCAAACAAACATAAAAAACAAAACCTATAAAGCTTAGATCCTTAGGACAATAGTGGTAGAGGTGGAGTATAACATTTATACCACTATTGTCTAGTTATACTACTCCTATCCAATCATAAAATGAAGTTAAGATCTTAGTTTGTAATAGTGTCTCAGTTCTACATAGTGAATTACTATTTTTGTCATAGTTAGATCAATTAGTTTTTAGCTAAGTTTTGTTATCTTCTCCTTATTAATATTTTAATAAAAGTTTGAATTGTAATTAATTTACAAAAATAAGTAGTTTAATTATTATCTATTTATTTACTATTTTTTCTACTCAGACCCTTTAACTAAATTAGGAATAATATACCAATATTCCTAAAATTATTAAATCAATAAGACTTGGAGTCATAGAATATATAAAAGGATAATTTATAGCCTTAAAAGGTACTTGAAACCTCCATGACAATGAATATGTCTCTCTACTCCATTGATAAGTGTGAAGACTACAAATATAAGATGACTTCTATTGATTGAATAAAAACTTCATGACTTGGTATAGTATCTTCCTTGAAAAATAAGATATGGTAGAGACATTTCATGACACAAAAGCATATATTCCTTTAAAATTCATTCCTTTATAGCAAAGAGAGAGTATAAAATGAATTCATGAAGCTTAAGTGAAAACCTCATAAGGAAAAATAAGCATTTTAAGAGATAAAGGTTAGTGTAGATAATATTCAAGGGTGCCAAATGTCAATTAAATAAATTATAATTATCTAAATAAGTAGATAGGTAACTCCATGAGAATGATTTATGATAAAAAAAGGAATGAAAACTACCAAGATGGACTCCTATGCCACTCTTAATGAATATTTCCATCAACACATGTCCTAAAAGGCTAAGAGACAAGATGAGAAATCACTCTTTGAAAGCTTGGTGTCACTCTTTTTCTATTTTTTAATTGATCTGATCATGAGAGAAATTTCATGAGTTCTATTATTCTCCTATCCTTCTCTCTTGTTCTAATTCATCTATAATTAAGGTATTGAAAGGCACTAAATGTATCTTAAAATTGGTTATGGCGAATCCTTGAGAAATTCAAGACTTGTAATTTCCTTTGAAATAAATTCAAGTTGAATTATACTCTCTTTATTTTACATACTTTTATTTATATGAATTTTTGATGAATGTTTTGTGATATTTAGATTAATTAATTTCTTTATCCTTTTCTTTCATGCCTCTATGTGAGTTAATCTTCTTGCTACAATTCATATGAATTGTTGTACGTGGTTTGATGATTTCAAGTGTCGGTATGTCATTCGTGTCTACTCTTAAGCCTTTTGACTAATCACCTTATCTATTATAAAATCCATAGCCTTCATATAGAAGCACTTATATGGTAGGAGATTTTTTGAAGCTATAAAATTAGATTGTAAACTTGTTGTTTCATAGTGAAAACATTATCAAGTAGATGAAATTATATTTGGTGCATCAGATCCATGTTTTATTATTATTATTATCTCTTTTCCATCCCTTTTTCTTTTAGGTGTGGTAGGTTAGTTGTAGTTTTTGGTGAAAAATCAATAGAGCTAGACCTTTTCTAGAGGTTTAATCCACTCATTCAATCACCCACAACCTAGTATTGTTCCCATGATATCATCTAATTATGAATGCTTGAACAACCTTCCTAGGGGTGAAAATTATTTAGATAATAGTTTTAGCTTTCTTATTGGGACTAAATTTGAATAAGTTTGTCCAAATTTGATGTTGGTCTTGGCAAATTTATAGTTGTAAGGTCAAGAGACAAAGGTATTCCTTTTGAGTTTGTTTAATTACCTTCATTTTCAATCATGATAAGGAGATTTATTTATCCTACCCCTAACACTAAGACTCATAGAAGGAACCTACATTTTCATTACACTCCAAACTCTCTTAAAGCTAAAAATATGGATATAAACCTTATCTTTATTACCTTCAGTGGTGTCTCTCTTCTAAACCTTGAAATATATTATGATATCCATATGGTATCCCTCAATAGTGTCCCATACTTTAGTGAATAAAACACTATTACTCCTATTCAACACATTAGAGATATGTCTAATTTCTATATTATTCACAATATCACTCAAGACAATGTTACCATTATGTTTTTGGAAATATAATTTAATATAAAATCATTAGACTGGTATAGGAAATTATATCCTAATTTCATTTATTTATTGACCAATTACGAGAGAAGTTGACTAAGAGGTTTAAAGACAAGAGTGATCATTTGTCACCAGCTAAATAATTGACTAATATCAAGATAAATCCACAAAATTCATGAAAGAATTCATTTTTAGGTTATAAAAACATGGGATAAGATACTAATTCTTGTGATACCTACTCTAAATTATTCCTTCCTCTACTATCTCATGGCAGTGAATAGTGGAATAGTTGTTATGATACAATCCATGGGAGGAGAGACCTTACTTGAATCTTATGACCTTGCCATCAAAGATAAAAAACAATCTTATACAAGATGGAAATGTATCCCAAGATCTACCATGCCATTTTTTCTTGATATACATTTTGTTATTCCCACTCTTGTTCCCATTCCTATAATAACTGGTCATGAGTTGGTTGCTCCTAGTCAACCAAAAAATTCAAATGATGTTGAAGAATTACTAAAGACATTTACAAACAAGGTTATATAAATGGAGAAAATTTAGAAAAACTAATTTCATATAATTTATCAATATCCATATCAATCCATTTAGTCATATCATTACAATAAGTCACCTTTCCAAGGTAATGCTCAAGGACAAGAATATAACACAATTGTTAGACCATATAATAGCTACAATCCCAATGCTACCTCCAGTTTTATATCTCTAGTACCTATGAAAAACAAATTTTTACAAGATCATGATTAGACTTATCAATTGGATTAACCTCATAATCATTCCTTTAATAAAAATGAGGGTTTTAATCAATCTTACATTGCATAAAATGGAGTAATTCCTTTTAAGACACAAGCTAAAGTTCTAAACTAGGTAATGACTAATCAAGAGTAAGTTCAATCTATTATTACATTGGTAAATTAGATGGAGTGAGATTTGTGTGTAATTAATTATTTGGGAAGAAAAATTAAGGGTTTTGATACTTCTATAGTCACCAACATAGGGTCCAAAAGGAAAGCAATTGATGAAGCTTAAGAGATAGGCAACGGTGTAGCCATTATGCCTTATATAGATCAAGGGAAAAATATGTCAATTAGATCATAAGTCCCAATAAACTCAAAAATATAATAATGTGAAGGGTGATTTTATACCTCAAACTATGAAACCTCAAAACAATATGGTAGTTCTTAAAGGACATACAAGATTTAGAAACTCTTGCGACAACATTGTAGACTAAATGAAGAGGTTGAATATGATTATTCCTATGTGGGATACATTGGATCTTCCTATCCAAAGGGATATAATTCAAGAGGATTTTTCAAATATCAACCTTTTAAAAACATCAATAAGAAGAGAGAGTTAAATTTTCACAAATAATCTTACACCTAACAGTGGGAAGCCAAGCAAAGATGGTAAACTACCTCTTTTTTTATGTTTTAGAGATTATTAGAGATTTAATAGTACATAATTGCATGATAGATAGTGGTTCAAATATCTCAATGATTCTAAAACAAATAAATGATAATTTAAGCCTAAAGTATGAGCCTAATGTCAAAGGTGTCTTATAATTGGATGGTTTAGCTATTAAGATTATGGGTGTGATCAAAGGTTTGAGCCTTCATATTCATGCTTATCCTAATTCCTACATTTATCAAGATGATATTTTATTGGATTTTCCACCCTAATTTTATCTTTACTTGTTAAATACTTCACTACCAATAGTGGTGGTTACTTATCATCTAATTGGTCATACATGAATTTAAAAACTAGATATGTCAATAAGGTTATAATTAGATCTGAACCTATGTCTAAGTTTCATATTGATCCATACAATCAAAACATTTCAAATGTAAATTTCACCATCATTAATGAAGAGGATCATATTAATGATCAAGAACTAGTTTTACCTCTTAAAGACAAATCGGATCTTTTCCTTGCTAAGTAGAGATCACAAAATCATGAGTATGATCCATATAGAGGTGTTGAAGAAGCTATTCTAGGTTTATATTATTTGAATGAAGATCATACAAACATACCATCTCTCTGTAATATAATTAAAGATAATGATGGATTATGTAAGTTTTTATTTTATGGTTCAATAAGTAAGAATGGAGTAGGGGTAGGTATAATGCTATTTTCTCCTTCAAATGAAAGGTACTATCTTAAAAATAGATTTTATTTTAATTAAACTTTTAATTTATTTGAGTATGAGGCTATTATACATGGGCTTGAATAGGCAATAAATAAAGGAGTGAAGAAACTACAAGTCTTTGGAGATAGTGAACTAGTAGTCCACCAAGTAAAAGGTAAAAGTGTTGCCAAGAAACCATTGTTTAAATCCTAAAAGCATAGCGTATGGGACCTTATTAAATATTTTTACTCCCTAAAAATCCAATTATCTCTAAGAGAGGAGATTCAACATGTTGATAGGTTAGCTTCAGTGGGAGCTCAATTTGACATCCTTAATGATGTCAAAAAATAAAAAATTCAACCACATATCAAGGTGGTAGTAAGGCAATCAATACTAGATAATTATGTTAATTAGAAAGTTTTTGAGTGTGATAATAAAATAACATGTTTCCTTAAACAAGAAGATGATTTATCTTGTAAAAATTAGGCCAAATTATAGCATCAATATGGAGATCAAATTATATAATTGAGGTCTAATAATCTTCCCAAAGGGTTGGTAACTCTTGAGAACATATTTAATAAGAGTTATCAAATGAGAAATGACAAATTAAACATGTATACCAAATAATAACATTATGAGAGATTGGGTATCTTCAAATACAAGATTATCAAGATGGGAAAGTTATGTAGTTTAGCTGAGAGAGTTGTATTTGTTGAGTTGTGTAGATACTTTTTTGATGTCTTTTATTGGGAATATAGTGATCTTAAGGGGTCTGATCTTACATTAGCCCAACATACCATATATCTTGATCAAAATGTCAATCCTATAATACAATTTCAAATGCCTATCAATACTAAAGTTGAGATGCTAATGAGAAAAGAGCTAACCAAATTGATATAATCAAGAATCATATTACCTATTAAGCACTCTTCATGGGTTTCTAACCTAGTTCCTATGAGAAATAAGAGTGGAGCTATTATATCATGTGTTAATTTTAGAGATTTAAATAGGGTGTAATTTAAATATAATTATCCTTACCCTATATGGAGAAAATTCTTTAAGTGGTTATAGGTTCTCAATACTTTTCTCTCTTGGATGGCTACTCAGGTTATATCTAAGTCTTGGTGAATGAATAAGATCAATATAAGATAACTTTTATTACTAAATGGGGAATATATGCATATAATATAATGTAATTTGGGATGTATAATGTAGGTTATAAATTCCAAATATCCATGGATATGTATTTTTAAGGTTTGATCAATCAAATGGTGCTAATCTATTTTGATAACATAACTTTTTTTTCAAAGAAGGATGGTGATCACGTAGCTCAACTTAGATTTATTTTTTAAATGTGTAGACAAAATTGGATCTCTTTAAACCTTAAGAAATGTATTTTTTCAATTCATGAGGGTAATTAATTATGACACATTGTCTCCAAGAATGGTCTTACTATAGATATTGAAAGGGTGAGTACCATATTGGCTTTGTCTTTACCTAAGCATAAGAAAAGTTTGAAAATTTTCCTTGGGAAAGTAAATTTTGTTATAAGGTTCATACCTAGTTTTGATAAAAATTTTAATCCTATTACATTTATGTCAAATAAGAACCAAGACTTTGTTTGTAATAAATAAGGAAATAATATTTTCAAGGCTCTTAAACAAGCCATTGCATAAACACCAACATTGATCAATCCTAATTTATCAAAGGATTTGTTATTATATTATTTTGCTAACCTTGACACCATCTCATCCATGTTGATTCATTATAATATTTAAGGTCTTGATCAACCTATTTCCTGGTTTAGTCAAGTGATAGAAGAGTATGAAGAGAGATACATCTTTATTGAAAAGCAAGCACTAGAAATCATAAGGATCCTTAAGAAGTTTATTAATATGGTTTGTAAATAAAATATTCATGTCATGGTGACCCAACCAATCATAAGAGAATTATTTTTAAACAAGGTTTTGAATGAGAAAAGGGATGGATAAATACCAAAGTCATGTAGTATGATGTGGAGATAAAGGATTCTAGGTTGGTAAGAGGAAGAAGACTATGTGAACACTTGGTAGCAGACCTTAAAGAAGAAAAACTGGTTATTTTTTCATTTAAATATGATCTTAATATATTTGTACCTTTACTCTCTCCAAGTTGGACACATGATATGGTAAGATTTATTCAAATAGGTGAGTTTCCTATAAGTTTGGATAGAGAAAAGATAAGATACTTTAGATTATAGTACATCCCCTATATTCTTATGGATGGATTTATATTTATAAGGGATCTTAATGGGATGTTGTTGAGGTATGTTGAAACTGAATATATTGATAAGTTAGTGTACCAATTTCATGATGGACCAGATAGAGGTCACTTTGCACCTAAGACAACAATAGTAAAAGTAATGAGGGATGGGTAATATTGGCCTATCTTATTTAATGAATCTTATACATGGGTAAGGAGGTGTCAAAAGTGTGATTTTTTCATAGGTAAACAAAGGTTTTCAGCCATTCCTCTCAATCCTATTCAAGTGGATTAACCATTCATGCAATGGGGTCTTGATTTCATTAGAATGATAAATATACATTCAAGTTTTGGACATATATGAGTGTATATAGCCACTAATTATTTCACAAGGTGGGTAGAAGTAATATCTATCAAGAAGAATAATGAAAATTTAGTTTTTAAATTTTATGAAATCCTAGTGATCGTATTTAGAGTTCTTTCAAAAATAATTTTTGATAATGCATTGGTATTTAGTGGTGTAGGAATAATTAAGTGGGATATCAAACATGGCATATATCTAAGTTATTCTTCCAATTACTACTCTCAATGGAATGGGATAGATTAGTCCACCAATAATAACTTGATAAGAATTATTAAGAGAATAGTAGAAGATAATCAAATAGATTGGCACACCAAGTTGAGGACAACTCTATGGGTTGATAGGATCACCCCTAAGAAGGTTATTGAAAACTCACCCTACATGATTATATATGGGTGAGAGGAAAAGCTACCTATTTCTATTGAACTACCATCCCTTGAGTTATATCATCAACTTGAGATGATGGAGAGTGATCCTATGGAGATAAGATTAATAGAATTAATGGCCTTAGAGGACATAAAAAATCATGCTATGCATACCATGGAATACCACCAATCCCAAGTGAATAAGACCTTTGATATAAGGGTTATTTCAATAGAATATCTAGAAATAGATATTGTATTTAAGTGGGATGAATAAAAGGCTAAACTTGGTAACCCATTCTGATACATTGTGGAGTGGGCCTTATGTTATCATGGGTTACAAAGAACATAATGCCTTTCAGCTTGTAAATGTTGATGGAGAAGAGGTGAGTATCCCAATCAGTGGGATACATTTGAAACCATGCTAATAAGGTCAATTTTTTAGGTTTTTACATAATATAATATGTATTTTTTCCCCTAAAATCTTAGAGCATAATTTATTTGTTTGTTTTTTTGTTGTTGTCCTTACTCCAAGTGTCTTATGACACATGTGTGTGTTGTGCGTTTTGAGTTAGTTTAGTTTTAGTTTATTTCAAGGATATTTTAAAGTCTAAGTTTTAGTTTTTATTCATGTCAATTAGCTTACATGACCACATATCCCAATTTATTTTCAAGTCCACTAGTCTAGATGCATGGAAAACATGAAATCCCAGGAGGTTGCCAAAGATTAGCCAAAATTGTCCACCATGAATGAGTACCATTCAAAACTTTAAAGTACATGATATTAAATTTGTTGATAAAAATAATAAAGGTATTTTATTGGTCATTAATAATATAAATATGATATAAAGTGTGTTTTCCTTGGTAGATTACACAGCCTTATAGGATGGTTTAGTTAGTAGCTAGGTCAAGTCACTTTGTCTTGTCAACAAACGGTCATTCAATTTAGTCTTATTCATGTGTTTAAAATATGTTAAGGTAAGTTTTAAATAGTTAAGGTTAAGAGTGAAATCAATTATATGTGTAATAATGGCCATAGAGGAAAGGTGGTGACCTTCCAAGAATAACTAGGATACAAACTGACCAAATTGACTAAGCAGTAAAACTAGTAAGTTGATCACATTGTAGTTTCAAGCAATTTGGAGATACTAAGGTAGTTTTTATAAGATTAAGTTATTTTATTTCCTTTAGTATTACAATAGACTCCAATGTTGAGATTATAATTTCAAGGAAAGAGAAAATATGAAGGTTATATAATTAGATAGGGGTATTTTAAGTCATCTAACATCTATGTAATGACATGATGCTTGTACTTGTTTTTACATATTCTCTAAATGTCTTAGCAACTACTTTCCAATGTTGGAATCTCTTTATAATTTCACATTCATCATTTTATAACATCTAAATGAGATATATTGAAGTATTTTTATGGAAAGAGAAGAGGGAAATGTTTTGACATACTCCTCCACCTCTATATAGGTTAAGGGAAGTTACATAATCACATGTTTCATCATCTCCAATAATTTCAAAAGGTAGAATAGGAAGATTCTTGAAGAAATCAATATTTTAAAGGTATTTTTTAGAGGTTTTCCATTGATGGGAAATTTAAAAAATCTTCCAAGGATCCTCCTATTATCTGTAGACCCAAATCCATACAAAAAATGGATTTTTAGAGCTAAATAAGGTAGAAACTTCCTTATTTTTTCCACCAAGTTTCTTGGTAGCCTTAAAATGCCAACTATTTTATGGATGGTACTTAGAAGAGAGAGAGATTAATACCAAGCTATTTGTTAGAGGAGGGTACCATATTTATCTTTCACTTTATGGCATTTGTTTTTTGGTTAAGCTCTTTAAATTTATGAACAATCATTAAGAAGTTTATGAACAATCATTAAGATTCAAAAGATTTACATGCTGAGGCAGATAAAGAGCCTTCTTTTGAAGATCCTAAATTTCCATATACTGAGGAGGATAAAGAGTTTTCTTTTGAGAAAGAAAATTTTGAGAAAGAAGGAAATGGGCTGCAATCAGATACCAAGATACCTGTACAAAGAATAGATGAATTGAAGGACTTATCAAGACAAATCATTTACTATCAAAGGATAGAAGAGGGATGGAGAGATGTTGATGACAAAAATGTGCTAGAAGAAGGTGAATTCTTGGCTGAAGCTGGAAATAAATTAGAGGAGGGAGATTTTCTTCTTTCTTAGTCCAGGGAGATTCACGTTGATAATGATATCCCTTTGGATGAGCTTCCTGTGAATTATAAAGGAGAAAACTTAAAGTACACTGTAAACCAAAAAACAAAGGTAGAAACTAGAAGCAGTAAAAAAGACCAACAAACAAAGGTGAAACATCTTGTTTCTACTCTAGATAAATCTGGAAAAAGAGATGAACAACATATTAAGGTGAAACCGGACGTTGGTTCTCCTGACAAACCTGGAAGAAGACCCATTAGGGAAACTAGAGAGCTAGAAAGTATGCAGAATATTGTTGATGGTAGACAGACAGCTATTCTAGATTTTACCCCTAAAAATATATATATCTGATCATTATTTGGGATATTAGGGGGCTGAATACAAACTAGATTTTGAGGTTGTCCTTGTATAACGTATTTTTGTTGATACTATTTTGTAGGTTTATGGATTACTTTTCCTGTGCATGGTATTGCTTTATCTTTCTTGTATCTATTAAAGGGTTTCAGGGTCCCTTCAAAACCTATTTTTACCTTAATCTAAAACTTTATGAACAATCATTAAGAAGTTAAGGGTGTAAAGAGATGATTCAAAACTACACAAGGTCAGTTTTCTCCTGATATAGAGTTATGAAGTTTCAGGAATGAATGAAAACAATTGTAAAAGGTATATTTAAAAATATTTTACATTTTTAATAGCATTTTAATCAGGATTCTTCATGTTTATGTTTATATTAACACCAAATAGTATTGATTTATCAAGCTAGACATGACAATCATAATTTGAAGGAGTTGTGAAGTGTTTTGGTGCATGAAATTAATGAAAAGACATTTTAAATAGTTTATTAAACTTAATAAATATCCATAAAACCTATTAAAATCATATTTGAATTAAAAAAATACAATAAAGGTAGATACTTATACATGCATAGGTGAATTGTATAAACCAACATACATGGTTGAGTTAAGCCTGATCAAGTATGGGTGTGTTTATATTATCAAATAACCTTAAATGGAAAAGTAAGATCTGCACATGGAATATAATATAATTATTCCAAGTGTTAATCCTTAAGAGTTAATGGTTTTAGTGTTTTCCCTAAGTCAAGTCTAAAATGAGTTTTATGAACCTATAGGTCTATAGACTTGCAGGTCAACATTGGCACATAAATGTTTTCAATGGAAGTGTATATGTAATATTTAAGGAATTATATAATTTTTTTATTCCATTTTAATATATATATATATATATATATATATATATATATATATATATATATATATATATAATCTTTGAGATCTAAAGTTTTAATATCAAAAGTGAAAAGATGGAGCCCAAGTTCATACAAGGCATGCAAGTAGGCATAATATGTGCCTCTAAAAGAAATAGACACTTTTAGTGTCTTTTTGAACTTCAATATTAATATTAAAATGTTTTCATGGGTTATAAAAAAATTATAAAAATCTATTAAGTCTCAAATATCAGATGACCTACCCTCACGTGATGCACTCCATGGTTGCAAGGTTGTATATAGAAAATAAACTAGAAAAAGGCATATGTGTGCATGAGACTTGAGTAGTGAGAGTTAAAGAGGATTTAAAAATGTATGGAATAGGTGGTAAGAGTTTAAAGATATTTTTTTTCAATATATCATGATATACCAGTTTTATTTGATTGAAGAATGACCTAGGCCCATTGAGGACCTAGGAGAGTTATAAAGATCTTGAGTGTCATCTTCGAGAAACCAATATGGATTTGGTTTCTCACCCATATAGATGACTAAATAATGTCACTTATATAAAAATTTATCTCACATATTCATTGGTATATTACATTGAAGAATATGTAGTTAGTTGAATGCATTAAATGGGTTATGTGAGGCTAAAAAGGAGATTGTGTAAATCCAAGAGGATTGTGAAGGTTTTAAGCTAATATACAAGGTAATTTTAACCCATTGGAGGGATGGAGAAAATATTAAAAAAAAATTAAACTTTTTATATAGTGACAATTTTGGAAAATTATGATCAAAAAGGCAAAATAAGAGAAAATAAGGCTTTAGGCCTAATGACCACCTATAGGCCTGTCAAAGGGAAAAATTAGAGAAAACACATTTGTGGTGTCAAATAGAGTGTTATTAAGTTTTTATAAGGTAAATAATAATATTAATGAACTATAAAATATTGGTTAATACCATCAAAGTTATAAATAATCTAGTTGAGTAAGGTCTAATGTCAGAATTGTAGTCAAGAAGCCCAAATAGCCACCTATAGGCCTATGTGTGAAAATTCATAATAAAAAATAGGGTAAAAGGCAATATCAATATCAATCTAAAAATAAATACCTCATAATTTAACAATGGATCCCAATCAACTATAATTGATTTATATGCCTTTAAGGGTTCATTTTTATAACTCCATCATAAATTAGAATGCAGTAGTATATCCACAATTATAAAAATGAAATAAAAAATACACTTACTTTATAAAATGATAGAGACCAATATGAGGTTGATTTTTAATTTTTCCCCATTCTTCTTTACCCACTATGGTCTGCCTTCACCCCAGGGAGGAATCTAGATATTTTCCATCCCTTTGTAAGCTTGAGATTCCTCTCCTCCTCTACTATGTGTCAACATAATGACTTGAGTTTTTCCCAAAATAATGTATATATGGAGTGTTTTTGAGAGCCTCAAATACAAAAATAAATGTCAATAAAAACCCCCACCTAGGATTTTAGCATGTAATGCAAGTTGACCCACAACATGAACAAAATAATAATGTTGCCCATGTAAAAAGTTGACCCCTCCCTAAGAACATCCATTATGAAGTCTAGGAGTATAAAAATAAGCCCATGATATGGTCTCACTATATAATCCAACTCAAGATGCCTAGAGTCCATACTATGGCCCACATCAAATTAATGTACTAGGGTAAATAAAATCCACATAATAATAATGTGGCCTAAGATAAAAGGCTAAACAAAATGTGTTAAAATTAAAATCTAACCCTAAACAACAACACCCAAACATAAGAAGATAATTCTGAGCCTAAAATGTAAACAAGGATAAGATAAACAATGGTCATAGAATCAACTAACCTAAGCAAGGAATAAGGTAACAACTAATGCATACACACACAATAACAACATAAACCAAAATCTATATAATGAAAAAGTACTTAAATAAAAATGAACCAAATCAAGAAGAAGATCCATGATGACACATGGATTTAAAATTTTGTGTCACATTACTTTTTATGAGTCAACATCAATCCTGATTGCTCATAACTCTTTCCTGTTATTATCCTAGATGCTAAAGTCCACCATTGAGCTGAGCTCACTTGACCTATTCCTACAACCACCAAATCAAGACATCAACAATATCTACTTAAGAAATAAATAATAATAATAAAATTAACATGAATATAATATAAGATATGTCATCTATGAATTAAAGATAACCATCCATGGTAATAAATAACTAGTCATAACCGATCAATCCTGATAATCAAAATCATAAAATATAATTTAGAATAACTAGTTATAATAATAATTAGAATATCAATCAAAATCAAGATAAATTATCTAAACTAACAAGTCAATAAAAATTAAAATGCACTATTTGGTAATATTATGACACATATTATGCAACTAGGTTGACTAAGCCAACCCCACTCAATGCTAGACAATAACTTTTAAAAATGGGTCATGGTGGCTAACCTTATCAGGTAAAATTTTATAAGGATTATGAATTATCCATTTTTATAAATTCAAGGCTCATTTCAATCCAATAGGGATGAACATTCAATTTCACATTATTATAATTCACAATTATATCACATCTACATTTGAAGGGGCCATTGCTTAGGGTTTTGGCTTGGAAGGAATATAACTTGGATTTTAGGAACTCTTATATGCAAATTAGGATTATTTTAGCCTAGATATGATTTATATAGTATAATACTTCAAATCCACAATAACCTCATGAAAATAACCATTATCCAAGGGAGATATTGAGACTCGATAGGTTAATCCAAAAGTAATTATTCTTAATTTTTTCTATTTCATTTGATAGATAGATATTGTATAAATTAATGTGCATTGAATGTATAACTCTATTATTATATTAGATTTATACTTAAACATATTATATCGATAGGGGTTTTTTTGATTTCCATATTCCACCTTAGGTTAATACCATGATCTAATGGTTGTTTATTTGTGTTAAACCATCCCCATTTTTCCATAATATTTAGTGAGTAATAAATTATTTTTATTTCAAGTAGTTAGACTTATATAGGGTTATTTCATGGTATTATTTTACTATATGCTTTGGAACCCTCTCCTTTAGTGTTGTGTGATAAGTGTTCCCTTAGTTAGGTTTAGTAGATCTAATTTGGTTATGCCTCTGATATAAATAGTATTGCAATGGATGTTGGTTGATTACCTTATCTAATCATGGATTTATTAAGTAAGATAATCTATAAATATATCTTAATTTGTTGCATACACTAAGTCAATTTTGATTTATACCTTGATTTTTTTATATACAAGTTCAATTGGGTAATTTATCATACCACCGACACCCTATGAAAATGGTCTGATGCTATGGAATGGTTTGATTTTAAAAATGAACCATTGTTGGGAGTGGGTGGGTTCTGACTATATTAGGTCAACATTGAAATATGATACTAATAAAATATGGTGGAATGGACATGTGTATAGGTAGATTGAACCAAATGTCTATAGAAATTTGTGTAGGATATTTAGTAGGTTTAAAATAGATAATGAGGCTCTTGTAGGCATATAATAATGTAACCAAGGGATTAACTCATAAGATAACATGAAAGAGTGAGGATGGCATATTAGGACCTTGTTTGTTTACTCAAGTCATTTGTGGTAAATGTGAGTTAAAATTTTCATTGTCAAGTAATTAATACCATATTTTAGTATTTACAAAGGCCCCCATTTTATTATAATGAAATTTCTAGAGTAAAAAAATAAAATGTACATGAGCGTGTATAATGCACTTTGTCTTTGGTATGAAGCTTCAATTGTGTAGGTAAATAAATAGTAAAACCTATAATTATGTGTAGTCAATGAACATATTTTTAAATTTTTAATATAAAGCTAGATATTTTAAAATTTTAAAAAGTGAAGGTAACATTACACTTGTGTGTTGATGAAAACCACATTGCCCTTGAAACTAGCTAGATATGATGTTTCCTTGTTGAAGCATCAAATAAACCTATAATTCCTCACTAAATCACATGGATATTTAGGGTAATTGTGCCCTAAATTTTTGTATCTATGTAGGCTCTTAAGTTGTGAGGACAAAATGTCCTAACCCTAATGAATATAGGGATAAGTATGAAATGTATTAACATAAATAAATACATATGTAAAGAGTAAAAAATTAGGCTACGTTCACTTAAAGAAGCTAAATCAATGACTTCATGTGGCTTATAAATTGAATTGTATAGTTTTTATCAAATTTTATCAAGTTTCATGTAAAAATAAAATGCATGATCAAAATGGAATGAACAGTGTTCATGCTGCCATCATGAACACAAGTTTTATTGTATCTTTTTACTCAATTTGGAATAAAAATACATAATCAAAAGAGAATGAACAATGTTCTTTCCCATATCATGACCACATATACAATAAGTGTGAAGTGGAATGATAATTGTAATCACATAAAAGTGGTATTTGAGTGCTACGAGTTCTATTTGAGAATACCTATCCCTAGATTATCCCTAGACCTATCCTAGAGCCTATTATCACACTTATCCAACCTTAATACAAGATATATGCATCCCTAGTCATCCCTAAAGTAGTCCTAAACCATCAGTTCTTGATAGTGGACCTTTGTGCCTAGTGTTATGCCATTTGGACACTAACACCATAATGAGGACATTAGCACCACATGGTGCCAATGTCCAAATAATAGAACTAATGTATTTTCCCTATATTTTTCACAAACATATATATTTTCAAATCTAGAACCTCTTAGGGTTGAATTAGACCTATTTTATCACTAGAAAAAGTAGGAAAATGGTATAAATACATGAATTTTATTCCTCTAACCACTATATCAAAATCAAATGAAAAATACACATTCAAACTTATAACAAGTTATTAAAAATTAAGGATATCAATCCCTATTCTTCCCTAATTCTACATACTATTATCTATAATAGTCCTAAGCCCAGGTTACCTAAATTTCCAATCTCAAGCTCATTTAAAGCATTCAGGTCCACTATAATACTAGCTTAACTTGCATGTTCACCAACACTTAGGTGGGGAGAACTACATTGGGCTAGACCCCTCCTTGAAGTATTGGTATGTATGTAACTCTCATCACATTAGGGTGTTGAGGATGTCCAACCTACCCCACTAACAAATAAACTTTTTAGCTTGTATCAATTTGATTCCCTAGTAACATGAAGGATTAGGGTTTTATCACAAAATTATTCATAAAAAACAATATAATGGGTTTCAAAACTCATGCATATAGGAAAATACCTTAGATATCTAGACACATGTGCACCTAGAATCTCAAGATAGTGTTGTACAGATGATAGTAATACTAATATAGGGACACTACTACCACATTTGTAATAATCATGTTATTTTTTGATTAAGGAAATACTATCCAAGAGGAGTTATGACACCAAGATCCTATTTATGACATTCAAACCATATTTTACCTTAGTTTCTAGCATCCATATCATTTGTCTCAATTATTTTCTAGCTAAGTCCTTACTTTCACTATTTATTACTATTTTTAAAGAGGTCAAAGCTAGTTAATTATGCAATAAATTAATTGATATATTTATTGCATATTATTATCTTTATTTAGTCTACTCAACTCTTTAAAAAACATGGGATTTACAAAAACTAAGTAATAAATGGTTAAAAAATTTGGTGAACGTGACTTACTTTGAACATTGTTCAAACCCTAACCCTAAATGATCTTAAGGTATGTATCAATTTTATTTTTATGATCAAATATTAGTTGTAAAATATCATATTTTTTTCAAAATTTTATTTTTTAAAAATCTTTCATTGATTAAATTTATTTAAATGTTTAAAATATATAACAATTTTTTTTCCTACTCCCCAAACCATAATGGTAAAATTTAACAAATGATTTGATGAAACTGATAAAAGACAATTTTAAGATTTTTTCCAAAACATTAGGATATGCAAGATGACCTTATCAATATTATCCATGAATAAATTTAAAAATAAAATAATGGTAAATCTTCTAATCCCCCAACTAATAACATATATAAAATAATGGTAAAATAAAGTAATTTCACCTATATTAGGACCAAATCAACTAGCACAATAACTAATTTTAATTTAACCACCTTCAATGACATCTACACCTCTTATCACTAGTTTTTCCACTCTAGATGTACAATCCTTTATGCATGAGGTTCATTCTCTTTAGGATAATGTGTTACATATTGAGTAGGGCAATAGTAGGCCATGACATGCCTTAGATTCTCATGTTATTTTAAATACACCTTTGTCACATCACATATAAGAAACTCTTTTGCCATCTGGATTCATGGCACCTAAGATTACATTGTACGATGGTAAGGGTGACTTATAAAACCATATTCAAACTTTTCACATAACATATTTAGACTACATGTCCAATGATTGGTTCTTAACTAAATTTTTCCCATAAAATATAAAGGATTGTGACTTACACTGGTTTTGTGATCTACCAAATCAGTCTATCACTACATTCAATCCATTGGCAGACATGTTTTTAACACACTTCTCCACAAACATAAATGATAAGATCTCATACTCTCAAGTTGTTTAATTTAAAAAAAAATAGACTATTATATAATACATATTATAATATAAGACTATATTAGCCAAATTAGCTATCCCCATGATAGATAAAGAGGTTTAGGACATCTTTAAATAGATTCTTCTACCAGCATTAAATGAAGTTATATTGTTTGATAAGTTTCTAACCTTGATAGATTTATGCCACATAATGAAATAAAGAGAATTCAAGCTTCTCTCTATGGGTAAATTGAAATATACTAATGGATAAAAATCAACTTCTAAGTGTTATAGTAATCCTTCATATAAGGTATGGTACACTAAAAATAAGAGTGATCTAAAGGCCATAGTTAACGTAGCTTCAGATCCATCTCCTTACCTAGTTTTATCAGCTCCTCTATGCATAGTTTTCACCAACCTTTTAGTATCACCAACATATTTTTAAAATAAACTCTTAAAAATCAATGACATATCTCTCCCTCTTATCAAATAGGTTGATATGACATGGCCACTTCCAAATAACTATTATTTCAATGCATTCTATGAATATCATAGGGAAGTCAGCCATAAAAATAAAAAAAACGTCAACTTGAAACATAAGATACAAGATTTAATTGAGGATAACATTATTGATGTGGACACACCCACATAGGCACCCAAATTACAAAAAATAAAAGCTAAGGTATTAAAAATATTCTTAGATTCATTTCCAAAGCATATATAAAATGAGGTAGAGAGTACTTCAGGTGTTCACCACACATATTAGGCAAATCCACCACCAATATCATATCACACTAATACAAAGGAGACACACTCACTACATAATATCATTACTATGTACCACACTATAGTTTTAGTAGACCACTCATAATCTTCTTAGATAATGAGATTTTTGATGATGATTTAAATTTATATGCACTCTTTGTACGAGCCTACATAGATCATCATCCTATCCAAAGTGTTATTGTTGACAATAAGTCAATTATTAGAATGGCACTATCACACTTATACAACATTTAGGGTATTTATAGTAGGATATTTCTACTACATACATAGTTATCAATGGTTTTAGTGGCCATGTTTAAATATCTATTAGGGAGATTGTACTTTTACTACATGTTAGACCAGCACATGTGGCCACTAGATTTTTAGTAGTACCTAGTGTAATCATATTTGACATGTTACTAGGTAGGCTATGTATACAATAGCTATGAGCCATCCCATACACAATGCATAGATGGAAAAAATATATGAATTTAAACTAGGTGGTCATAGTTGAGGGTCATCCATATGAGTATCCTCTACCTATCACACAATAAGTTACATTATAGTTACTAATTATAACAAAGTTACTAGTTAAAACATAGTTACCAGTTATAACACAATTACTAGTTACAACTCAAATCACAATTCCTATCAATACACCATAGAGTTTAGTCGAGCCACTTGTGTAGTTAAGGTTTACTATTATAATGTTTCCATATACACATAATCTCCTATATAGACCATTATTATAGAGACCCATGTGTATATAATCAGAAATGCATCGTGTTTAGAAATTAATCCTAACTTAGATAAGATAAATCATACTTACACTTTTGATTGGGGTTACATTAGATGATTGAGAGCTTGACTGATATGGGGATTTACTAGACCCAATTAGGGGATATATTACTATAATACACAATGCTAGGGAGGTTTCCAAAACCTCTAGTCAAGCACAATCATGCAATAACCCAAACTAATCCCTATGTTTTCATATTAATTAAACTAATAATAATTAAAGAAAAGAAATCTAATCTAATGCTCACTAAAGCTTGTGGCACAAAGTGGGTGTTAGTAAACAAAGAAAAATTCATAGGATAATATCAATTAAGCTATGTATGAGGAAAAACCTAATACATGGAATAAGAAGAGAAATATTATTCAAAGCCAATACTTATGTTACTTTTATCTACTAAAAGAGAGGAGAAAAGTTAAAGAATACTTACCTGAAAGATGACCCCATCAAGACTCAATCTCTCCCTTAGCCAAAGGTGCTTAGAAAGAGGTTGTTTTGGTTTATAAGGATCACTAAGAAAGGCCAAAGCATCTAAAAATTCTCCACAAGACTAGATTATCCAAGTAGAAACCCTAAGCTAAGACTCCTCAAGTAGAGTGGTGGAAGAGTAGATTATAAATACGCACAAACAAATAATAACTCTTGTTCATTGGTAAATAATGATGAAATGATCTTGTATATATAGGGGGATTTAACCCTAAGCACTTACAAAAGTTTTATCCAATAAGGTTGACCCAATCAACCTAGTATAATTATAGACAAAAAATCACTAGGTCATGACCTAGGTCAAACAAGATCTGACCTAGACCCTAAATGAATTTTACCCAAAATAGTACAGGGTTGACCTAGTCGACCTAGTATAACATACTATCAAAAGGGGCTTAAGGTGAGGATAATAGATATAGAAAGTGGGAAAATATTGGAAGAGAAAAAGAGGAGTAATATCTTAGGGAATGGTTTTAGGAGTTATTTAAATTGGTAATATGTGGTAATAAGGGATAATAATCCTATGAAGCACCAATGAACTTCCCACCCCTTTCCTAGTACACCCTTTATGGCATGCACTTAAAGAGATTGAGTATTGATGGGTTCCTTCAAGATAGAAAGCATCAATATTTGATAAAAGTTGAAAATATTATGTGTGTATATGTGCCCCACTTGAAGCTCATCATGTGTCACTCAGGTGTAACAAGGGATGGTGATTTAAGAAAGAACATAGTAACACACAATGATAAGGCTAAAAAAGTTACAATATTTTAAAGCATAAAATAAATGAAAGTAAATGATGGCTAGAAAAATAAGTGAAAAATAAATGTGATGCATACCTTGACCTACCTTTATCTCTAAATGGTTATTTTTTATGTTTTTAGTTTTGATTATGGAGGGTATATAGACCACTTTATATAAACACAAGAATATAAAACTAAAGAGTAAAAATAAACAAATGTGTGAAAGCCAAGATAATTGGTGTTATGTGCATGAGATGTATTTGTAAATTTGGAAAGATGGGTGAAAAGTACTATGTTATACTAAATGACCAAGTTAAAAAAAAGAGTAAATTAGGTAACCAAAAAGCCAAGGCTACTAAAGACTAAGAAACTCAAACAAGTAAACATTTATTAAGAAAGATGAACTTTACAAATCAATCCAAGGATATATGTCAAAAATGTGGGCAATCAAACATCATTGTGAAAGTAGCAAAAATCCTTAAACAAATATAGGAAAGTAAAAAGAAAATGGTAAAAAACATTGGTGAGTGATCAATAATAATCCTTAATCATCAATGGAAAAAAGGTACATAAAATGGAAAACAACACTAGTGAGTGAGAAGTAACAAGCCAAACTTACTCAATAATTAAAAAAGTACAAAAAAATAGAAATGGACTCAGGTGTATACAAAAAAATGTGGTACAATATTGATAAATGGAAAAAAAATCATAGTATGTCTATAAATGTAGATCTGTGGTGTAAATAAATTAATCCATAGTTATTGTTTTTCTCTAAGGATAAATGAAATTGAAACAAAGTAGTGATATCATATTTTTAAGATGTGAAGAAGAAGGAAGTATAGAAGAGGAAAAATAGATTTGGAATCACACATGCCTGTCAAGGGGGGAAATGAAATGGGTGGAGGGGAGAATGAAGGAAAAACCAAGGTATAAGAACTCTTTATCAAAGTCAAGACACCCAAATTAAGTTTATTAGAAAAAGAGAGTTGTTGAACTTAAGGACTCTAAAAGAATTCTCTTAATGAAGTATGTAGATCATCCCATGAATTTTATATACATGAAAATTAAAATGGACATACATTCCCACAACATGTTATCCATTCCTTAGGACCCCTTATAGATCCATCAATCTACTATGAATATTGGGTACTTTCATGACAAATTAGGTATCACCATAGAGTTTATTTAATTATCCCATTCCAATCTACTGGCCTATCATACCCCAATGGACTTAGGCTCTATGTGAGGCCAACTATGGAGTTTGAGCTTTGATTAGAGATATGTAATGTGCTTTTAATCACATCTTTTGGTTTGATTTTGAATTTTTATACTTGTATGTTTCCTTTTTATATATCATTGCCTTTTATTTCAAATGATTTGGGTTTTAAATTTCTTGATGGATTTTTTTAATTCCTCTTCCATATGGATTTGGAAAACCAAACATGGGTTATAAATATGAATTTAATTTGAATAATTAGGACTTGGTTACTAATATAGAGAACTCAAAGATCATGGTGTGTAAGTGTCTCATAAATTCAAGTGAAATAAAATTTATATCTTGACTTTAACCTTTTTTAATCCAATGTGTAGTAAAAATAAAGGAAATCAAGAGGAATAACACATGGAACAATTTAAATTAGTTCAAATCACAAAAAATATGAAAAGGGTGAAAAAATTGATACAATGATAGAAAAGTGTGATTGATTATCATAAAAATGAGGAAAAAGGAGGAAAGCATGCTAACATATATTATTATGCAAATTCCATCTATCAATAGAAGCAAAAGCTAAAGATGAGAATAAGGATAAAAAACACATTCTAGAAAAGATATGATAAGATGGTAATTTTATGAGGAAGGCTAGGTCATATCCATGGTATTACACTACAAATCATAAAGGAGAAACTAAAGGGGTGAAAAAAGAAAGCATTGGAAACATAGATGCGATCATAAAAAAGATGGTTGGTATTTGTGAGGAAGGTTAGGTTCTATCTATGGTCTTACATTGCAACTCATGAAAGAGAAACCAAAGGGGTTCCATAAAGTGTATAAAAACTATAAAAATAAATAAAATATGGTTCATCATGAGGAAGACTAGGTCCTATCCATGGTTTTATAATATAACTCATGAGAAAAAGGGGAAACCAAAAGACCAAAATGAATGATTAAGGTTTGTGAAAGGAGAGAGCTAATGCAGTGAGTGAGATCCATGTAAGTATCCTACAAAAAGTGTTAGATAGATAGAATATATAACGCATGAAAACAAGGGAATAATTAAGTAAAATACTTATTTTGGAATTGTGCATTGGTGGGTTCTTTTAAAATATGGCCTTCATTGGTTTGAAGGTGATAGGTAATTAGATCAATAATATCTTTGACTAAGTAAGGTCCCCACCATATTTGGGTGTATTTACCTTATTTTTCATGATTTTAGTCTAATTTAAGGACAAGATCACCAATGTTGAATGTGTGAACTTTGACACACTTGTTATGTTATTTAGCAATACAATCCTTGTATTGGTGATTATGTTGCAAAGCAAAAGGATGACATTCATCAAGGAGATCAAGGGAATGAAGGTGAAATTCACATAATTATTCATTAGGGATAATACAATGAAGATATATATAAAGAGAGGGAAACTCAACTTCTAATGGAAGGACTGATTCACAACCATAGACAAGAGAGAACCACAATGCCCCAGTGGTAGTATGTGTCCTAGCACAATAAGCCCAAAGAGTAGGATAAAGATGAAAGTGTCAATCTGTGTAGGTTTCATGAATGGTATTTTGGAAAATTTTGTTGATAATTTTGTTTGTGGCCTCAACTTGGCCATTACGTTGAGGGTGATACAGTGTGGAAAATTTGTGATTGATTTTAAATTTAGCATAAATTTGTTTAACATCCTTGTTTTTGAAATTACCACCATTATCTAAAATGATAATATGGGGAACACCAAGGTAGAAAATAATTGGATTAAGAATGAATTTGGAGATGGTGTTACAAATGACATTAATAAGGGGCATATATTCAACTGATTTAGTAAAATATTTAGTAACAGTGATGATAAAGACATGCTCATCTTGAGATGAAGGAAATTTGCTGATGAGATATAATACATACATGGAGAATGGCCAAGGAGATTTTATAGTTTGAAGTTTGACTAGAGGTAAATGAATGAGATCATCATGAAGCTAGAAAAGAGAACTTTTTAGAGAATTTGATTGCATATTTTTCAAGAGTGGGCCAAAATATCCCATATGTAGGCATTTATGATTTATAGTGTGTCTGCTACAATGGTCACCACAAATGGCCCCATGTACTTGTTCAAGAAGAGGAGGAACCTCATCTTGTATAATGTAAAAGATAAAGGTACCTTCAATATTGTGATAATAATGGATGTTATATCAAAATATATACTTGAAATCTTGTTTACAGATACAAGTCTTTTCATGAGAGTCTAAGTTAGGAGGATAAGTTTGGTGTTATAGAAATTGAATGATGTATTTATACCATGGGATTTATCAGATGGAAATAGCCTTGATGTGGAAGATAAGAAAATATTTTGGTTGAGTATAGGATGGAGATTTTATTATTTATATAATAAAAGTGAAATCGAAAAGAACTTAGTGGGAATGAAAAAGAGATGTTAAATAAGCAAGGGAATTAGTATTAGAATTTTAATCTTGAGGGATAGGTTCAATAGTGAAAGAAATGAAATATTTAGTGAGAGTGGTTAAAATTTGATTATAAGTAATGAGATTATCAATTTTGCATTGATAATAACCATTTACTTGGTGGAAAATAAGCTGATAATCACTAAAGTATGTAGGTATTGGATGTCTAAATCAACAATAGTTCTCATGCCTAAGATTAGATCTTCATATTATACTATATTGTTTAAGTGAAAAGATAAAGGGATGATATTTACAAGAGGAATTGTAAGAATTAAACCTTTCCTAGGTCCTTGAAGGCATTTAACACCATCAAAGTGAAAGGTCCAAGTATCCTCATGTGAGTCAACATTAATTTTAGGATTTTTTTTTATAACTGCTTTTGGTTTAGTAGTATCAGTGAGGATAGTAGATTCATCAAGATTACTTGCTTCAATATCAACAATGAAGTTATGAAAGTAATCTTTGAGAGATTTAGCTTGGTTGAGACCTTAAATATAGATAATATTATCATCTGGTAGACTATGTTGAAGGTGATTAGTAGATGGCATCAAAGCAACAATAAGCTGATTAACTATGATATATAATTTGATAAATTTTTGAGTTATGATGTGGAAATCAAATTACATAAGGAGGACCATCCATTTTCCAATTTTATCTCTAGGAAAAAAGGCTTTGGAGAAGAAGTGAAGAAGGGGGTCAGAATCAATGATGACATAAGTGGTCTAATAGAGCATATAATGTCAAAGGTTTTTAGCTATAAAATATATAGTGAGGTAGTAACATTTGACTTTTGTATAACATTTTCCATAGTGAATGAAGCCTCAAATAATGTAATAAATGGCATACTCTCTTCTAGTATCATCTTATTGAGCAAGCATTACCCCAAATAATATAGGTGTGGATTAATTATATAATATCAAAGGTTGATAATTGGAAGGAGGATGAAGTGTAGGTGGGTGAAGAAATGATTCTTTCATGTTATCAAAAGCTTTTTGACAAGGATCCATCCATTCTAAAGCATTACCTTTCTTAAGAAGAGACTTGACAAAGTGACTATGATAAGTCATTTTGGGGATGAATCATCTAATTGCCCGAAGTTTTCCTAAGTAAGTTTAAATGTCTAGAATTGAATGAGGAATGGGAATGTTGATGATAACACTAATTTTAGTAGGGTCAACATTAATGCCATAGAGAGAGACTAGGAATCCTAACAATTTTCTAGATGTGACACCAAAGACACATTTTTAATAATTTAGTCTAACTTGATATTTGAGGAAATGGTAAAACATGATGGTAAGATAAAAAATATGAGTCTTAAAACTTTTAAATTTATTAATGAGTCATCCACATAAGTTTTGACAAATTTGTGGATAATATCATGTAATATATGAGTCATTGCTCATTGGTGACTCTAGATTTTTTGAAGTCGAAGGGAATTTTAACATAGTAATAGGTTCCCTATTTTGTGGTGAAATTGGTCTTATGTTGGTCCTTAAGGGCAATGTGAATTTGATTATATCCTGAGAAGCCATCCATAAGAGATAACATTACACAACCAGCTATGGAATTAATGATGGCATCTATTGAAGGTAAAGGGAAGTTATCTTTGGGCCAAGAAAGATTAATATTATAGAAATAAATGCAGATGTAAATGACCATAGTGACCTTTTTCCTAATGGGAGCTATGTTTAAAACCTATTCAAAATAGTCCACTAGTTTGATAAATTTAGCATTGAGAAGTTTGATGATTTCCTTGTGACTTAAAGTGGAGACTTCAGGTGGAATTCTTTATTGTTTTGGATGCATAGGATTGGAATAAAGATAAGTAATGATGTTATGCATGATAATTCTAGGTTCAATACCAATAATGTCCTCATAGGACCAAGTGAATATCTCATGATATTTATCAAAGAATAAGCTAAAATTATCATACTCAGTAAGTGAGAGTTTTTGAAAAACTATAATTGGTCTAGGGCATGATGGAGTACCATATTTAATGTGATTAATCTCTTTTATAAACATATCATTACCATATTGGAAGTGGTATGGTGTATTATTTAAATAAGAAATTGGATTATCCTTAAGATCAATTCTAGCAATGAAGTTATTGAAATAAGGGGTTATGGTTTTGAAATTCCCAAGTTTTTGATGTTTCTGAGGAAATTGAGGTTCTTAGGAATGAATTTTTTATAGAATAGCTTCATCAATATGAAAGGTGAGAAGAGGACCATAATACTCAACATCTACTTCAAGATCTAGAATTTGATTACCATGGTGATCATAATCAGAATGTATCTTATGAACATTAGTGGCCATGGAATCTAGTGTAATCTTGGGAGTAGGAGAAGTAGATAGATCAAAAGGGATTGGTGTGTTTTTGGTTTCTATGATAGGGTAAGGATTGGATAAAAATATGGGTTCCATAAGTGATAGAGAGGATGCAATAATTTTTGAAGGTTTAGAAGGTATGATTTGTTTTACCACCCAAGGAGTATTAAGAAGCATATAATTGGTAGGAGGCACATGACCCTCAACATATAATTCACAATCCATGGAAGTATGAAAATTACAATTAAAATCATGAATTTGAGATAAGGTTTTTTTATAATGTTGAACATCTAAATCTTGAGATTGAGCTTGGGACATTATGTAATTAGCATCATATGTTGGAGAAATTATACATTCTTGAGATTCAAGGGGAGTTTTAGAAGGTGAAATCCAAATATTAATGGATGTAAATGGAGACATGATTAGAGGATCTTGAAATAATTTGTACACTTTAAAATCATTGCATGTGAAGGCCTCATTAGCTAAAGAAGGTTCCTGAGCATTAAATAGAGGGGGAAATCAACAATATCATCAATGAGAGGAATAGTATGGTCCTGAGGTAGTAAAGAAGGAGGAAGCCACTTTAAAGTATAGGGAGGCAAGTTGGTAATATTTCAAGTATGTTGTAAACCATTAGGTTCATCATCATTAGAATCAACAAAAGTGACTTGTAAATCAATATTGATGTTGATTAACTCAGGTAGAGGAGCACTATTGATCTTAAGAATGGTAGGAATATAATACTAAGATTTTGGATTAGGAATTTCAATACTCCAAGGGTTGGGATTAGCCTCATGATTATACCACTTGCCATTATGTATGAATTTAATGAATTGGATACTAGAAGAATAAATGGCCCTCATTCTATGAGTCCATGGGAGACCAAGGAGTATGTTATAAGATAAGGGTAAATCAAGGACCATAAGCTTTTTTAAAACAATATTAGGTCTAATGGTTAGGGTAATCCAAATATAACCAAGTAGATTTTGATTAGTCTTGTCAAATCCATGAGAGGAGAGGTAGGTTTGATTGAGATGATATTTTTTATAAACAAGTTGTTGGATAAGCCACAAAGATGTCATATTAATACCAAAGCCTTCATCAACTAGAGGTTTATAAATAAGTGTAGTATTAATGGCTATTTTAATAAAAAGTGGTAGATCATAAACACAAAAAAAAATTTCATTATTGATAATGTCCTATTCAATAAATTCAATAGAAGGCTTAGAAGAAAGATACACAGTTTTAATGGTATGCACATTGGTAGGTTGAGGTTCAATATAAGGTGGTTCATCATTTATAAAATATGAATCTTTAATTTATTGTAATTGTTATAGAAGGAACTTGTAATGATAAGGGGAAGTATGAACTAACTCCATGAGTGGAATCTTAGAAGGCATATATTTAAATTCTTCAAGAAAGTTCCAATGAGATTTAGAAGAATAACTAACATGATGTTTAGGAGGTAAAGTAGATTTTGAATAAATAGAAGTTATTGGGGGTACATAAAGGGGAAGTGGTTCCTTAGGGGATTTTGAAGCTAAATTTGTGGTTGTATTATCTTTGAGAAGTTATTATTCTAAAGATGGATTCTTAGGTTTGGTAACAATATCTTTGTGAGATGGCTTATGATGATAATTAACCTTAGCAGTGTTAACATATTGAGAGTTATTGTAATATTAGTCATAGTCAACATCAATAAAACATACATCCTTGGTATTTTATTGATTATTAGTTGTGGAAAAATATTTTTGGCTATTTGATGTGGAAACTTTGGAAACCTATCATTTTTGAGAAGCAGTGGTGTACTATTGATGATGAAGGTTGATCATGGATTCATGATTGAATGAATCACCAAGCATATAAGAAATACTAATTTTAGTGATCCCTCTATAGGCTTCATGGGAGTGACCAATGTCAACATGAAACTAATAAAATTGATTAGGGTCACACCACTTAGGAGGGTTATTAGGATAATTAAAAGGTTTATATGGTGGTAGAAATTATTTTATTTTTTGCATAGTGAGTGGTGTGTGAGAAGATGAGGGAATGTTAGCTTTGACAACTCCTAATTTGGTTTGCATAGTATTACTAGTGATATCATTAGTAGATGTTTCAAAAGATCATTTAAGAACTTTTGTATTAGGTTCAAATTGCTTCATGAGAAAGTCTTGACGTTTAGCCTAGTAAGAGCTTCATTAAGTGTTTAGGGAGAAAAAGTTTAAACCTTATATTGAAGAGGAGTCAAAACTATTATAAAGAGTTTAAATTATTTATCATCAATCATGTTATGGTTATATTTATGGGACAATGATTTCCATCTTTTTATAAAGTCATGAGCTGATTTAGTGGGACATTACTTAGCATTGATGAAGTGGCTAAGATAATTTTTGGGAAGATCATTATGTTGAAAATCTTTAACTAAAGTATTGACCAAATCTTCAAGTTGCCAAATGGAATGTTGGATAAGTTAGTTGTACCATTAAAATAAATCACTAGTGAAGATTTTGACTAAGATTTTAGTCATGGAAAAATTATTAGTTTGGATCCACTCTTTTTAAATATTTCCAAAGGCTTTGAGAAATGATGCAAGGTCTTTAATCCCATCATGCTTGATAGTTGGAGATATGTTACCAATATTAATGGACACAATGAAGGGATATAAAGGCTCATTTTGAATATTTTGAAGCATTTTTTTATTCATTTTGGGGTGATGAATAACATTACTTGAAGCATCTCTAAGAGGTGGAGGAATATTATTAGGATTGGCTTGAGGTTGGATAGCCAAAGTTTGATTAGACATATTAATAAAATGATGGTGGAGTTGAATCATTTAAGAGGTGTTATAAGTTTTCATTATGTTTATTTGTTGTATGAATTGTGTAAAAACCTTATTTGTATCATTAGGTGGGTTGGTGTTGGTAGGATCACTCCCCGAATTGGTATTAGTGGGAGGGTTATTAGTAGATGGATTAGTAATGGGATTATTGATTAAACTTGTGTCAATTACTCCCACATTAGTTTGATTGTTTTGAAGATGAGAAGTGTCTTGATAGGTATAGAAAGGGTCAGACCCATTGAATTCATCTTGAGGTGTGATTTTCACCATGTTACAAGTCATGAATGAAGGAGGGGAAGAGGTGATCCAAGAGTGATGGTGTTATTTGGAAGAAAAGAGAGGGAGAAATGAACATACCATATAGTATCTAAATGGATTCAAGTCATCCAAGAAGATTCTGATAAGGGACTTCATGATGACTTGAGATAAATGAGAAAAGTTCTAAGAGAAATAGAGAATTGATTTAGATAGATAGGGAAATTAGTAAGAGTAAATATTTGATTGGGTTAACCTAATATAGAAAATAGGGTTTAAAAATTGAGAAAATAGGGATATAGAGTTGATAGGGTCGACCTAGTTCTATAACGTGGATAAAAAATAGGTAGAGAAAGATATATATTTGAAAAGGTCAATTTAGTATTGTATTTTGGGATTTAGAAAATAATATTGTGTTGACATAGTCAACTTAGTATTATAGGTAGGGGCAATCGATAGTTTGTAGGAGACTATGTTGAATAGAATGACTGTGTATTGAAACAAGAAAATTTTTGTAAGTACTTTTGAAGCAAGAAGTGGAAAGAAAAAAATAATCAATTAGGTCAATGAGGATGATCCAATTGAGGCACACAACACAAAACCTTGCACCAATGCAAGTTTTTATAATACAACATAAAATTGAGCAAAGAAAAAGCAATCAAATTAGAAAGTAAATTCTAAGTGGTCATCCTAAATGTTGTTAGATTATTAAAGTATGATTGTAAGTCTGATAGGAAGTGGTATATAAATAATTAATTAGAAATAAATGTATGGATTGTTTTAAGATGTTTAGGTTGAAGGGGATCAATGCTGGGAATGGTAATGGATTTATATTGGGGCCTACCCCCTCACTTCACACACCATAATGATAAGGGTGTCAGGTGCTTTGCCAATATATATCATTAACCACATGTTTATACTTGGCCAAAAAACCAAGTAAGCTTCCCCCTTGGTGATGAAATCCAAGTAGGTAGGCCTTGGGTAAACAATTATATAAATGCATTTTAAGATTATGTGATTTGGTAGTGTGTGAAAGAAAATAGAAAATAGTGAAACTTAATGTTATATTTAAAAAAAA
This sequence comes from Torreya grandis, assembly GCA_037957365.1. Lineage (NCBI taxonomy): Eukaryota > Viridiplantae > Streptophyta > Pinopsida > Cupressales > Taxaceae > Torreya > Torreya grandis. The sequence goes on along the minus strand of JARHVA010000721.1, from coordinate 2,938,871 downwards.
AACCTAATTAGACTATGTGATCTATTCTAAGCATGCAAGCAAAAAAAATGAAAGTGTGAACTAATTAATTGCATTTATGTGTTAATTTCAACTTTGAAACAAAATACAGTGTTAGTTCAAATGATAGTGTATATATAGATTATATAATAGATTTGAGAGTATTGGTATTATACTATTAAAGCAAGGGTTTGTAAAAGAACTATGAAGATAGTGTTGACCTAGTCTTTTAGATAAAAGACAATATACATAACTAGGTCGACATAGTGGACCTAGTTTGTTATACAAGGAAAATTTTAAAAACTACAAATTGTGGAAAATATAATTGTAAGGAATAAAAAAAGATAAATAAAGATAAAAAGGAACCTTTATGGGTTGGAAGATGCAAAGAATTTGCAAAAATTTTGTTTAAGTTGTTTGAGAGTTCTACCAACTAAGTCAACCAGGTTAACCTAGGTCTATAAAACCTTGCTACTAAATCCTATAAAAATAATGAAGTTGATAGGGTTGACCTAGTTTATTAATTGGATGCTGACTATAAGACTAAGTTGACAAGGTCAACCTAGTTTGTTATCTAGAAGTTGTCTGTAAAACTATGTCAATAGGGTTGACCTAATTTGTTATCTAGAAGTGAAGAATAATACTATCAACCTATTTGATCAAGAAATCTATATCTGATGAAGACCTACACAAAAATAATAGAGTCATATTGATGTTACTATGTGTTAGACCTACATAGAAGTTAGAACTACACCAACATAGTCAACCTAATATCACAAATAAAGATTAATAATAAAATGATATAATTTGAAAAACATGAAAGAAAGCCTATAAGGGTAAGATTCACATCAGGTTCACCAAAATGTATGCAATTATAAATTAATCATGTCTATAAATCAATCCTAATTCATATAAGATAGATCATATTTACACTTTTGATTGGGGATATATTAGATAATCAGAAACATGGCCAATATGGGGATCTACTAGACCAAATTAGGGGATATCTTACCATAATAAATTATTATAAGGAGGGTTACAAAGCCTCTAATCAAGAATAATCATTCAATAACCCTAACTAATCCCTATGTTTTCATATTAACTAAACTAATAATAAGTAAAGCAAATAAATCTAATGTAGTGCTCACCAAAGCTTGTGGCACAAAGTGGGGTTTAATAAATAAATAAACATGCATAATAAAATCTAAATAAAACTATATATGAGAAAGTCCCTAATACATGTAAGAAGAGAAATATTATTTGAAGCCAATACTTATGCTATTTCTATCTACTAAAAGAGAATAACAAAGTTAGAGAATACTTATCTAAAAGATGAGCCCATTGAGACTCAGTCTCTCCCTTGGCCAAAGGGGATTCAAAATAAGTTGTTGTGGTTTTTAAGGATCACTAATAAAGGACAAAGTATATAAAACTTCTCCTAAGCTAAGACTCCTCAAGTAGAATGGTGGAAGAGCAGATTATAAATAGGCATAAGTAAATAATGGCTCTTGTTCATTGGTAAATAATGATAAAATGATCTTATATATATAGGAAGATGCAACCCCAATCCCTTATGAATTTTCAACTGATAGGGTCAACCTATTTGACCAAGTAAAATTATGGACAAGCCTTCACTAGGTCATGAGTTAGGTCAGCCAAGAGCAAACCTATAGCCTAAATGAATTTTACCCAAAATAGTACAGGGTTAACCCAGTCAACCTAGTACAACAAACTACCAAAAGGGGATTAAGGTGAGGAAAAGAGGTATGTAAAGTGGGAAAAGATTTTAGGAGTGTGAAAAATAAGAGTAACATCTTAGGGAATGGTTTTAAGAGCTATTTGGATTGGTAATAAGTGGAAATAAGGGTCAACAATATTATGAGGCACTAATGGTCTACCTACCCCTTTCTCGGTGCACTCTTTAAGGCTTTCACTTAGAGATATTAAGTCTCGATGAGTTTTTTTAAGATAGAAAGCATCAATATTTGATAAAAGTTAAAAATATTATGTTTATACACTGTGCATCATAGATATGTGATAGGTTCTATAGGGCCTCCCTTCCCTCACTTTCTACTAAAATCAATATTATTAATTTAATAGGGTTCTCAACATGGGGAACTATGCAACCTATAGATTTTTCTACTAGATGGGTCCCTAAGAACCCTACTTTTCATATAAAAATGCAATAAATGTCATATATTCCTATCACCACTCCACAAGCAGGGACATATGTAAATCACTTAATGTAGTAGAATATAGGACCATAATTGCCTTTTCATACATGTGTGATCATAGTTCCTTTATTTGACACATGCCACATTGATAGTGAGTCTCCTATGAGACTCATTGGTTACTATTGTTCTTCCCTTCTTATACATACTTTCCTTCTCTCTTTCTCCTCGTACATAGTTTATTTTCATGTTGCTTGTACATAGCTTATATCCAATATATATATATATATATATATATATATATATATATATATATATATATATATATATGTATATATATATCATGTCAAAAACACAAAAACATTCAAATATTTACTTATAAAAAGACAAAATTACAAATTTTATATGTTACTATGTTTACATTTCTTGTATTTTCTAGACACTATATAGGCTATATATCTTAGCATAGTCAATTTTTATCATACATGCATGCTTCACTTATTCTTGTTGAGTTCTTGTAGATTGCCTATAGGACATAAGTCCAATACACTGATTCATATTTTCTTTTATTTACCCATTGGGGGAATACACACTAATACATGAGTTCATCATTTGACACATTTAACCACTTGGGGGTACCCTATACATATTTTTTGATTACCAAGTTCTATATTTCTATACTCTACATCATAGCTTTAACATTGTTATATCATGATATTGATCATGATACACTTAGTTTTTTTTCTAGCTATTACTACTTTAGACTCAGCATATGCACATCCTAAATCTTACAAAAATTTATATTACTATTCATGTATATTTTTATTTATAACTTACCTAGTTTAGACTTGATTTCATCTCTATGAGTTTTCTATTTGATGGAATTTGAATATGCCATTGTTATTTGGATATATGACACTTCTATTCATAGTTTGTATGCTTTGGACATGTGTTGATATACTTATGTGTGTCTTTTTGATTATGTATGCAGACATTTGAACATGTGTATCTAAGACAAATTGCTTTCTACTTGTGTATGTGGACATTTTAACATGTCCTTATATGTCTTATTTTCTTATATTTAATGACATGTGCCCGTGTCCCTTATATTGTGTCCCCTTATCATGTGTGTTTTATGTATACTTTATTATATACGTCATGGCCATGACACTTGTCTCTTTCTTGTTACACACTCCAATTTTAGATTCCATGAGGGATCTCATGCATATACCTTTATTACTTGGGTGTCATGATGGACATCATGCCCCATCCCCCTTAGATTTACTGTTACATACATTATTACATCTATCTTGACACCCTTGTGAATGCTAGACATGACATACATATTACATTATAAACTTATGATCAAATTATCTAACTTTTTGACGTTATCTATATATATATTATATTGGATTATTATGCAGTTATCATATAGGTTATAGCTAACACACATCTTGTAGAGTTTTTTTTTTTATGGTATTTCTTGCATAAGTTTAACAACTCCAATCAAAAGAGGGATCATTCACAAGGGTTTTTCATAGAGATTATGCTACTTTAATGCACTCAAGATACATTTTTTAGCACACAGGCTCATATTACATAAATTATACTTAGGTAAACATAGTGTGGAAATAATGACATACAGATTAGTACAACTGCATACAAATTAAAAAAAATGGCACTAGTACCCAAATTGGGATAATAGTTCCATATTTCAAATAATGGTACTACTACCCAAGACATGGCACTACTTTATAGTACCTTAGTTTCATTAAAAACTTAGTTTGGCTAGAAAAGTACATGTATAGTATAAATTTTCATAGTTTTAGTTAAAAATTTATTAGATTCATACTTGTTTAACTTATATTTGTATCATTTTATCTTAGATCCATTAAAATTTGATAAGATCTGGGGCATCATGCATGGCATGACCATTCTTGTATTTATTTCAAATAATCAAATAAAAATTATTAAAACTCAATCCATAATCCATTAGCTCAAATATTAAATTTGAGGGCATGTGCATGGCACATTATTTCTATATGCTCACTTACACACTAGTTGATTAGATGGAATGATAAATTCCATGTCATTATCTACACTATATACATACAACATCATATTTTATGTTTCACATCAGTTTCATGCCTTACTCCATCTATAATGGTTGGCATTCCTAAGTGGCCTAAGACTACCTAATATATATGAGTGGTCGTAGAGCCGACATACTTAGTTAGACATTTATAGTTACATCACATAGTTTTAGTTCCAAATGCATTTACTACACATGGGTGGGAAATGATGGATTCACATCCTAATTGAGTTATTGATCCACATACATGAGAGGGTTGGACACACAATCAGTCCAGTCCAAGTTATTCATAGGTCATGATCCACCAAGTAGGGGTGGGCAATGATGGAGTCAAAATTAGATTGAGTTATTAAGTCACCCACACATAATGATTAAAAAATCCATCAGCTCAGTCTATTATATTCACATTTTGATCATTATATACATTCACATATAGGTTTTCACCAAGTTTATGCATTGTTTTATGTACCTAGTGAGGTGTATTTGTCCCTTTTCTCTCTCTTATGTCTTTACTTAGTTTTAACTCATATTTGCTTCTTTACTTACTTTAGTTATTTTATTTGGACATATCTTAATTAAAGACTGATTTATGCATGTTTAATTTATAGGACATGCATCAGAGCATGCTTCATATACTCAAACCAATATTTATAGGCTTCACCTCTTAGGTAAGTCTAGGCATGCTTCTTCTTTTATCCTAGTCATTTTGCTTTTTTGTATTTATAAAATAAAGGGGGGGGGAATGTAATCACCTAAAAGAGGAATTTTAGTGATAAGAGTGCTACTTGAGACTACCTATCGTAGAGCCTATTATCACACTTATATAGCCTTTGTGTAGGCCATAAGCATCCCTAGTCATCCCTATAGTAGTCTTAAAACCTCATTTTATGATCATTTTTGTTATAGAAAATTTCACTAGATTAGCTTTTATGTTTGGTCATGTACTTAGTTATCAAGCCAAGTCAGTTCAGTGCTTGGTATAGCTAGGCATAAGCATAATAAGGTCTAGTGCATAACATTTAACACACTACTGCACTATCATTAGTTTCATATAAGGTGTAGGCCTTGTGCCCTCACCTAAAGCACAATAGTGAAGGGACTGAGCCTGCATTGGGATAGTTGAAATATGGCACAACTTGGGGTTTAAAGGGACTTATTCATGGACAAGATGGGTTCAAGTGGCCTATTTATGCTAGGATATTCATGGTAAGGTCATTAGGCTTAAGCCTTCTCTAGGACAAAAGTCCTAAGGTGCAAATCTATAACTAGCTAGAATGAGCTCTCAATGGTGCAAGCTATGGGAATAACTAGTATAGTGTCATTTAAATGCTTAGACAAGTCATGAGGATGGCTTGGGTTCAAGAGATCATTCTTAAGGTAGTGATTTAAGTATGGGTCTTAGAGCCTTGGCACATTTAGGATCCAACGCTTAGTCTATTTATAGGTAGATCAAAGTTTCTATATGGTACAAGGATGCCATTAGCAACTAGAGATAAACCTCCATATCAAAATACATTCATGTAAAGAAATATATCATTATTATTATAAACTAAGTCATTTATAACATTGTGCTATCTATATTATAAAAAGCAACACTTTAATGTTTCAACAACATTCTTCATTAACTTCATAGTTCAACATATAAATTTTAATATGTAAAATAGAGCATATTCTCTTCCCTATCACTACTCATGCCCAGAGGCTTACATGCGAGCTTGGGATATACATTCAAATTCCTAATCTATCTTATAAAAACTATGAAATATTAATAGTGGCTCTCTATTTTGCTAGATCTTCTTTACCTTGTCACCTCTTTCTTTCTTTAAATGTAATCCTTATTTTATAGGCAACTAGATGTCTCCTTACCTGGTTGAATGGGTGCATGCCAAGTGATGAGCTATCACTGGGAATCACAAGTCTATTGGCTCCACTACACTACCTAGGTTGGATGAGCACATGTTATATGCTGAGTTGTCACTAGAGGCTTTTTATCTCACTTGCTCCAATCTTCTAACACCCACCATTATTGAGCTTCCATGTAAAAATTCTAGTAGGGATGTCCTTTGAGGGTCAACACCACGTAACTACCTACCAACTGGTATGGTGTTAGGTGTGGAGCTTGATTGTCTTCCAAGATTAGAGGCTAAAATTTTTATGTTATTTCAATAAGTTTTGGATCCCATTATTCATATATATGATGGTGTGAGGGGTTATAATGGGGAGAACCCCCTTGTATCTAGGGGCCATGCACCCTGGTGGGGGTTTGGGGATAGTGCCCTCAAAGTAATTTTTTATTAAAATTGCCTTGTAAAATTATAATTTCATAGTCAATCTAGGCCATTGGTTAAAGGTTTCTAGATTTGATGGTAAAAGTTATGTTTAGGTGTTTTTAACCCTAAAATGTATTATTACATGGATGAGATGAAAGATAAAACATATTACACATAGAGAGGATGCAAAAAGAGGTAGAGAGGTATAACAAGGTTTGTTGTAGGATTTGTTTCTCCCTTTTATTTCTAAAAATAATATACTAGACAAGTTTGGTGGATGTAGCCCATCTTGGGTGAACCGTGTTAAATTTGGTGTCTCCTATTTTGTGTATATTTATGATTATTTTTTGTATGTTTGATTGGTTCATTTCATATTTTCTCTTTTATGCAATTTGAGGATAAATTTATGTTTTATTTTATCCTATCAAGTGGTATTAGAGCAAAGGTTTTGTTTACATAATTTTAAATCGAAGGAAGAAAAGTGTTTGACCTCAAGTGGGAGCTACGGTGAATGAAAATAAATCTAAAATAGAGAATTTAAATAGACAAAAATTTAGATTATGGAATATTAAGATGGAGGATTACCTTTTCTATAAGGACCTATATTTTCCATTGAGAGGGCAAGCCAAGACAATGTCAGATGAAGTTTGGGAACTATTGGATCAAAAAGCCCTTAAAACCTAAAGTTGTGCCTTACATCCTCTATAACATTCAACATATCACAAGAAAAGAAAAAATAATGTACTATGAGTTCATTAGGCAAGTTATATGAAAAACCATCTACCTCAAATAAAATATTTTTGATAAAAATATTATTTAATATGAAAATGTCTAAAAATGGTTCAGTATCAAATCATTTAAATGAGTTTAACATGGTTACTAGTCAGTTACATTCCATAAATATTGACTTTGATGATGAATTTAAGGCTCTTTTTATTCTTTATTCCTTGCCTAAAATATGGAATAGCTTAGAAATGATAGTAAACAACTTTTTGTCTAATAATGTCAAAATAAAGTTTGAAGATATGTTGGGTGTTATCTTAAGTGAGGAAATGCAAAGGAAAATCACAAGTGGAACATTCATATCTAGAAATGCATTAACAATGGAGAACAGAGGAAAGTAGAAGAATAGAGGAAGAGGATACCATAAAAAGTCAAAAGGGGGTGTAAGATCTAAACCAAGAGGCAAGATGGACTACTGGATATCAACAAGAAGGTAATAGAGAAGAAAATGTAGTAGGTGATGTATTATAAGATGCTCTTATACTTTCTTTGGATAATATTTTTGAATCTTGGGCTTTAGATTTAGGTGCTTATTTTCATACGACCCCTCATAGACATTATTTTATAGATTATGTTCAAGGTAATTATGGGAATGTTTACGTTGGTGATGATGAACCCTATAATTTATTTGGAAAATAAAGTGTTCAGGTTAAATTATATAATGGAAACACTTGGGTGATGAAGGATGCCAGGCATGTTCCAAGCTTGAGGAGGAATCTGATCTTTATAGGGCAGCTGGGTAGTGGAGGTTATATGGTCACATTTACACTCAAATCATGGAAGGTTACAAAGGGTTCTATGGTGGTTGAAAAATCTAAGAAAGTAAGCACTTTATATTTATCTATAGATAATATTAATTCATCTTGTGTTGTAGCTACTACAAGTAAAGATTTTGCTTTGTGGCATTATAAACTTGGTCACATGATTTAAAAGGGAATGAAGACTCTACATGAAAAATATAAACTACCATGTCTAAAAGAATTAGATCTATATTTTTGTGAGCATGGTGTATATGTGAAATAAAAACATGTGAGGTTTCTCAAGGTTGGACTAGCTAGGAATGAGTAAAATTTATAGCTTGTGAATATAGATATATGGGGACCAACTTAGGTATCTTCATTTGGTTCAAATTATTACAATACATTTATTGATGATACAACTAGGAAGGTTTGGGTATACTGTATAAAAAATAAGTTTGATGTTTTTGATACATTTTAAAAAAGGAAATATTTAGTTGAAAATAAAGTAGGTTTAAAACTAAAATGTCTCAAATTAGATAATAGAGGTGAGTATTGTAGTAATGCTTTTAACAATTACTATTCAAAAAGTGGAACTCGTAGATAGAAAATAGTTCTAAGAACACCACAATAGAATGGTGTGTCAAAAATAATGAATAGGAATATTATGGAGTGTGCCAAATACATGATATTTCATGTAGGTTTGCCTTTACAATTTTAGTTAGATGCTATAACTATAATATTTTATCTGATAAATAGAGGACCTTCGAGTGATTTGGATGGTGGAATACCAAAGGAGGCATAGACTAGAAAGAAAGTATATTATTCTTTTATTAAAGTTTTTGGTTTTTAGGAATTTTATTATATTAAAAAATATCATAGGAATAATTTAGAAGATAAGTCTCAAAAATACACATTTATTGGTTATAGAATTGATGAATATGGATTCTAGTTGTGGAATCTAGAAGATAATAAAATAATCAGGAGTAGAGATGTTGTGTTCCATGAAAAAGTCATGTACAGGGACTAGTTGTAGGAAAATAAGTAAGAATAATTTAAAAGGGAATATACATTATTATAATACATTATATAAAAACATGTCTTAGAGGTTCCTGATCAAAATGTGCAATAAGAACATGTACCTCAAACCCCTGTTAGAATATCTACAAGAGTAAGTAGACCACCTAATCATTTTTCTCCTTCTTTATATTATTTATTACTTACTGATGGTGGTGAGCCAAAAATATATGAATAAGAAGTGTAGATTGATGCCAAGGATAAGTGGGAACAAGCTATGGATGAGGAGTATGATGCTCTAATGGAAAACTAGACATGGGATTTGGTGGAGCTTCCCAAAGGAAATAAGGCATTTCAGTATAAGTGGGTATACAAGATAAAGGAGGAGAATGAAGGTAAAAAGGAATTCAAGGCCAGAATGGTGGTTAAAGTTTTTTCACAAAATAAAAGTATAAACTTTGACAAAATATTTTCTCTAGTAGTTAAAATGACTTCTATAAGAGTTATTTTAAGTTTGGTAGGAGTAGAAGATTTCACCTTGAACAATTAGATGTGAAGACTGCATTCCTTCATGGTGACATGGAAGAGGAAATATATATGGAGTAACCATAGGGATACAAATTCAAAGGTAAGTATAAAATGGTGTACATGTTGAAGAAGAGTTTATATGGCCTAAAACAAAATCCAAGATAGTGGTATTTGAAATTTGGCAATTTTATGATAGAATAGGGTTATTATAGATGTCATTTAGACCATTGTGTATACTTTAAAAGTTTTGAAAATGGTAGATAAATTATTTTGATTTTATATGTAGATGATATTCTTATAGCTAGTTCTAACATGCATAATATTAATGTACTCAATAAATAGTTAAGTGATATATTTTTGATGAAGGATCTAGGTGCAACTAAATAGACCTTGGTATGAGGATAACTAGATATAGAAAGAATAGGAAGATGGAATTATCATAGGCAGAGTACATAATTTTTTTTGGAAAGATTTAATATGCAAGATACAAAATCAATTAGGACACCTTTGGCTACATACTTTAAATTAACAAAGGAATAATTTCCTAAAACATAAGAAGAAAAACCCCTGATGTCTAAAATTCCATACTCATCAGTAGTTGATAATTTAATGTATGTAATATTGTGTACAAGGATGGAAATTACACATGCATCGAGAGTGGTGAGTAGGTTCATGAGTGATATAGGAAAGGAACATTTTAAGATATTAAAATGGATCCTTTGTTACTTAAGATGGACCATAGATACAATGTTAAGCTATGGTGGATTAGATGTGACATTACAGGGATATGTTGACTCAGATATGGTAGGTGACTTAGATGGTAGAAGAAGAACTATAGGGTATGTGTTTATAGTAGGTGATATAATAATTAATTAGGTATCATTGTTACATAAGCTTGTGGCACTTTCAACCACAGAGGCTAAGTATGTTGTTGCTACAAAAGCAAGAAAGGAAATAATTTGGTTATAGAGGTTGATGGGAGAATTGGGACATAGTTAAGAAATATGTACTCTATATAGTGGTAGTGAAAGTGCAATCCATTTATCCAAAAACTTATCTTTTCACTCCATAAAAAAACATATTGAGTTGTGGTATCATTTCATTCATTCAATGATAGAGGAAGAGAAACTAAAATTGGAGAAGATACAGACCAATAAAAATCTTATAGATATGATGACCAAGGTGGTTACAAGAGAAAAGTTGAATATTTGTTTAGATTCAATTGGTTTTCATGGATGATAATTAAATTAATGAACTTGTCTAGGTCCAGATAGTATAGTGGATGCAATAGGGTGGAGTTGCTAAAATCAGTCTCCAAGTGGGATATTGTTAGGTGTGGAGCCTGATTGTCTTCCAAGATCAGAGGTTAAAAATTTGATGTTATTTTAACTGAGTTTTAGATCCTATTCTTTGTATCTAAGATGGTTCAATGGGTTTTAATGGTGGGAATCCTATTACATCTAGGGTCCATGCATCCTGATGGGGGTTTAGGGGTAACACCCCTGAAGTAATTTTTTTATTAAAATTGCCTTGTAAAATTGTAATTTTGTAGTCAATTTGGGCCATTAATTAAAGGTTTTTATATCTGATAGTATAGGTTATGATTAGGGTTTTTTTCCCTAAAATGTATTTTTATATGGTTGAGATGAAAGATAAAACATATTACACATAAAGAGGAGGTAGAAATAGGTAGAGAGGTGTAACAGGGTTTGTTGTAAGATTTGTTTCTCCCTTGTATTGCTGAAAATAATATACTAGAGAAGTTTGAAGGATGTATCCCATCTTGGGTGAACCACGTTAAATCTGGTGTCTCCTACTTTATGCATGTTTATGATTATTTTTTTATGTTTGATTTATTCATTTCATAGTTTATCTTGTATGTGATTTGGGGATAAATCTATGTTTTATTTTATCCTATCACATGGGATCTTGGAGGATTGTTCTAGCTAGTACCAAAAGGTACAAAAAGGGAGAAACCAATATAAATATCACCTCATGATAAGATAGGTCCAGTTGGTGTTGTCCACCTATTTGTTACAAAAGGGGGACCAACATTACCCCATAAAAAATTACTAGTTTGCCTTGAACTTGTCTTTTATCACCTTTGCTATGAAAAATTTCGGTGCACCTTGATCTAAATCTGCCTTGAAGTTCTTAAAACCCTGGATAACACCCTTGATTTATTAAAAAACACCATTTTCTTCAATTGAGGTAGCCTCAAGGGTGAGCACATCCATGCTTTCTAGTTATTTCCTAAAATATTCAAGCCTTTATTTTGTGTGCTTTACCCCACCATCTAAGATCTCCCCTACTCACTGGCCTTTATTTATAAGGTACAAAAGAACACCTCCAAGTCTTGTTAGTAGGTCTTCAATTAGGTGCTTAGGGAGTTGAACTTTATCATTAATTAAACATGTTCAATCCTATTTATAGTGAATGATGTTTTGAATAAAGCATCCTTTTCCTCCTTTTCCTTCTTATGGTGCACATCAATGACTATTTTCTAGGTGGAAAAGTTGAAAAATATAGCATCTACTTCCTCTATGCCCTCTTCAAGTTTAGTGAATATGTCTTCCACCACATCTACCTTCTTGTTCAACTCTCATCTTAAGGCCTCGCAAAGGTCCATTTTATCCTCCAACATTAGCTTCAATAGAGGCAACATTTACTCCAAAAGTTTATAGACTTGGTCAACTTAATTTATCCCTAAGGTATCCACACCATTTAGGAGGGATGGCTCCACCTCTTCTATGTGCTCAACTAGATATTTAATCTTTATCTTTGTTGCCTCAAACTCTTTCTCAATTTATTTTTCTATCTTCTTTTAGATATTTGCACAAGCATCATTGATGATATTCTTTCATGCTATGGAGTAGGCCATCTTGATCAAGGCATTGGCTAAGCACACAAGGTTCATATTATGAGGATTGAGGAGTTGGTAGTCATGCCCTTCCTTTGGCTTCTTGGTTCTCTAAATTCATTTTATCAAAACCTCAAACTTAGGATCACTCTTGTAGCAATCCACCATCCATGAAACCTAATGGTGAATTAGGGTCATGGTAGTCTTTGGTGGCATGCACTCTATCATGAGAAAGTCATCATCCTCTTTAAATTTTTGTTGTGCCCTTTCCTTATTTCTTGGCTTATATTCCTCATCCTCACCTATCTCTTCTTCTTTGTAGGCATTGGTACCTATACAAGTGCCTTCTTATTATCCTTCTTCTTTTTATTCTTTTTATTCTTCTTAGGGTTCTTCATTAGACTTCTCCTACTTATTTGCTTCTTATATTTCTTTAGTGATCAACTCACCATCATGTTTTTCTTCTCATGGGGGTTCTTTAGTGGATGTTTTCCCCACATACATTTCTTCTTATAGTGGATCTTTGTCATGAGCTTCTATTACAATAGCCTCTTCTCTTCTTGCCTTCATGGGGCCTCTACCTCTTTCTCTATTTGCTTCTCCAAGGAGCTAGTATCACCTTCCTTATCTCTAAACACCACTTTAGAGCTAGGGCATGCCTATTGTGTATCTTATTTTGTTGTTCTAGTGGGGGCACTTGATGCCTTCTCTATCATTCTTTCCTTTCTTGGTTTGTACTCATGGCAACATTTTTCTCTTCTCCCTCTTTTAACATCCTGGCCCTTTCTTCTTGGGTCACCTCTTCCTCTTTTTCCTTTCTCTTGGCCTTCTTTTCCTTGGCCTTTCTTCTTTCCACCTCTTACTTAACCTTTTATTTTTTGGCCTACCTCTATAGAGTTTGGGATTCACACTTATTTTCTCTTGATCTTATTTTCTTGGCCTCTAGTTAATTGATCTCAGCTTGGGACATGCCCTTGGCCTTCATTTTCTCATGTTTGTAGTGTAACCTTAGCACCATGTTAATATGTCCTTGGTTTAAGCCTATGTCCTTCCACTGGCACTACAATTCTTATTCTATCGATGTGCTTAAATGGGTTACCTCCCTGGGATATTTTCCTATTTTTCCTTCTTTACTTCCTTCTCCCATCTACGCTTTACACTCCTCATCTTTTATTTACTCTTTATCCTCCACCATCTCAATGACCTATTTTGGCACTCCTACCTTTATCATTTATTCTTTTTATTTCTATATCTCCTATGCCCTTTGTATTTAAACTTTAATAATATCAAGTTTCCTCAATCTCTACCTTCACTTCTCTAGCTCATTCTGAGGTGGTGGGGAGGGGGTCCATTTTCTTGACAAGGACTCTTCATCTTTGGGTATAATGTAAGTGCCTCTTTGGGATCTTTTCCCATTTATCATTCCTTTCTTCTTCCATATACATCTTGAAATCTTCCTTTTTTCATTATTCATTGGCCTTCACCATCTCAATGACCTCTTATGACACTCCTACCTTTGTCATTTCTTCCTTTTGTTCTCATAGCTCTTGCACCCTCTATATTTTGGTTTCACTAAAGACAAGTTTCCTTAATATTCACCTTCAATTTTCTAGATTAGTCTAAGGTAATAGGAAGTGGGTCCATTCACTTGATGAGGAATCTTCAGCCTTTGGAGCTCTCAAGTGTCAAGTTGCTAGTCTTCTTCCATCACACCTCACCTTTACTTCCCCTTCTCATATTATGTGCTTGTTCATATGCACAAGGATTTTAGCCTTCCATTATTTTGGTTTTTATACCATAATCCACCATAAAATTATTTAGCTTGATGTTGATCCCTCTTATGAATTCACCCCTTAATTTATGAAGAAATGTGTACTCTACTTCTTTTAGGCACGATAAGGTTGACACTGTGAATACCAACATGTATATGTTTAATGCACTACTCCATCACTTATCCATAATGCACATCTAGACTTCATCTAAGATCTTAAGAATATTTATGATTTATATTATCTACTTGATATGATGACCTTATCTTCACCTTCTAGAGGTGGTATAACAACCAACCATCGATACACATGCTCAAGTAGATCACAAAAGAACACCTCATATAGAGCATCATATAGGTTGGTTTGAACCCATTTTCTTGGCTCCTATCCTTTTTATGTGGAATTATTCTATGATAAAATATCTTCCACTCGATATAGTCAGCACTCGATGTTCTCAAGTAATAGTTAGAGCATCAATTTATTACATAATTTCAATAATGAAATTTAATATGGGTCCTAGTAATAGAACCAAAATGTTGGAAAAAAATTCACTAGATTATCTTTTGTGTTTGGTCATGCACTTAGCTATCAATCCAAGTTAGTTAAATACTTGGTATAACTAGGCATGAGCATAATAGGGTCTAGAAAATAATATTTAACACACTGCTATGTTGGCATTAGCTTCACACTTTAATGTTTCAATAACATTCTTTTTTAACTTCATAGTTCAGCATACAAATTTCAAGATGTAAAATAGGGAATATACTCTTCCCTGTCACTACTCATGCCTAGAGGCTCATAGGTGACCTTGGGATATAATTTTGAATGCTTAATATATCTTATGTAGACTAAAAAATACTAATGGTAGTTCTATATTTTTATATATATTTGATTAGTTAGTCACCTTTCTTTCTTCAAATGTAATCCTTCTTTTATAGGCAACTAGGCATCTCCTTGTCATGTCAAATGGGTACGTATAAAGTGATGAATTATCACTAGGAGTCATGAGTCCTTTAGATCTACTATTCTACTTAGGTTAGATGAGTGCATGCCATATGGTAAGATATCACTATGGGGTCACTATCCCACCTACTCCACTCTTTTGACACCCATGCTTCTCGAGCCATCATGTATAAGTGATGGAAAGGATGTCCTTTGAGCATTAGTGTCACACAATTGCTTGTTAGTTGGTACAAGATCCTTGAGGACTCCTCAAGTTGGTGAAAAATGGTACAAAACGGGGGCCCAACATTACCCCATATAAAATTTCTAGTTTGCCCTGGACTAGTCTTTTAACACATTTAGTGCACAAAATTGGGCATGCCCTACTCTAAATATACCTTGAAGTTCTCAAAAATATAGATAGAACACTTTATTTCTTTAATGATGTCATCTAATTTAGTTGAGGTAGCCTCGAGGGTGAGCATGTCCATGCTTTCTAGTTTTTTCCTAAAGGCTTCAAGCCTTTCTTTTGTGTGTTTTACCCTGTCATCCAAGATCTCCCCCTTGCTCATTGCCATTTGTTTGGAAGGAATAGAAGATTAATTTTAGGTATTGATCTTAGGTATTTAGTTGGGTTCTTAGGGAGTTGATCATTGCCATTACTTGAATGCACTTATTCCTACTTGCCATGAAGGAGTGTTGGAATAAAGTGTATTTTTCCACCTTTGCCTTGTTAAGGCATGCATCAATGACTATTGACTATGTAGAGAATTTTCAAACTATAAAATATACTTCCTCTATTCCCTCTTCATGTTAAGAAAGAGGTCTTCCACCACATCTATCTTCTTATCCAGCTCTCCTCTTAAGGTCTCATAGGGGTCTATTTACTCCTCTAGTGCTGGCTTTAATAGGTTGCATTTTTTTCACAAGCACGTAAACTTGGTTAGCTTCATTCATCCTTGAGGTATCCAAACCATCTATGAGGTATGGCTCCACTTATTTTATGCACTCAACTAGTTATTTAAGTTTGAGCTTTGTTACCTTAAGCTCTTTCTCTATTTATTTCTCTATCTTCTTCTAGCTATTTACATGAACATCATTGATGATATTCTTACACACTATAAAGGAGGACATCTTGATCAAGGAATTAGATAATTTCATGTGGCTCATGTCATGAGGATTGAGGAGTTGTTATTCATGCTCTTAATTTAACATATTGTCACTTTGAATTAATTTTATTAGGACCTTAAACTTGAGCTTGTCCATGTAGCAATCCAACACCCAAAAAACCTAGTGGTACATCAGGGTCATGGTAGTCTTTGCTGACATGTACTTCATCATGTATAATTCCTCATCCTCATTAAAATCCTACTATAACCTTTCCTTATTTGTTGGCTCATATTCCTCATCCTCACCTAGATCTTCTTCTTTGCTAAAATTGGTGCCTATGCTAATACCTTATTCTTCTTCTTCTTGGGGTTCTTCATCGAATTTCTCCTCCTTATCAAATTCTTCTCTTTCTTTAGATCTCAAATCACCATTATGTTCTTATTGTAGGGTTTATTTAGTGGATGTTTCCCCCTCATCCATTTCTTCTCATAGTGGATCTTTGGCACGAGCTTCTATTATGCTAGTCTTCTACTCTTCTTTCCCTAATGGGGCCTATGTCTCCTCTATTTACTTATCTAAGGTGCCACTGTCACCTTCCTTATCTCTAGGTTCCCATTTAGAAATAAAGCATGCATATTTTTTAGCTTCTTTTTTTGTTCTACTGGGGGTGTTTGGCACCTTCTCTAACATTCTTTCCTTTCTTGGTTTTGTGCTCATGGTAACCTTTTTCTCTTCTTACTCATTTAATATCCTAGCCCTTTCTACCTAGTACACCTCTTCCTCTCTTTCCTTTCTCTTGGCCTTCTCATCCTTGGCCTTTTTTTCTACCTCCTCTTTCTTGGCCTTTTCCTTTTCGACCTTCCTCTATGTAGTTTGAACTTGGCACTTCTTTTCTCTTACTCTTATTTCCTCAGCATCTAGCCAATTAATCTAAACTTAGGACATTCCCTTGACCTTCATTTCCTCATGCTTGTGGTGTAACCTTAGTGATGTATCAATATGCCCTTGGTCTAAGCCCATGTCCTTCCACTAGCTTACAATTCTTCTTTTGTCAGTATGCTTGAATGGGTTGCCCCCTCCAGGTCTTCTCTCATTTCTCTTTCCTTACTTTCTTCTCGCATATGTGCCTTGCACTTCTCCTCTTTTCTTTATTCTTTGGCCTCCACCATCTCAATTACCTCTTTTGGCACTCTTACCTTTGTCATTTTTTTTCCCATAAATCCTACACCCTCTATATTTTGGCTTCACTAAAGCTGAGTTTCCTCAATCTCTACCTTTACTTTTCCAACTCATTCTGAGGTGGTGGGGAGGGGGTTCATTCACTTGATGAGGACTCTTCATCCTCGATAATAATGTAAGTTCCCCCGCACTCTCTTCTTCTTCAAACTCTTCTTCCCCCTCTTCCTCAAATAGGATTATCCTTTGCACCATAGGAGGAGCCTTCCCCTTATTCTTTTTCCCTATGTTAGGGGAAGTCTTCAGAATGAAATGCATACACTTTAGTGTGGAGGTCAAATGAGATGCTTCTCCTTCTAAAGAGATCTTCAGACCTAGTTTCTCTTTTATTTCCTCTAAATTATCCCCTTTTTTCTTTGGAGACTTTTTATTTTCAAATAGCATTAGAGTTACTTCATCCCCAATTTGTACTAGGGGGTCTTCCTTCTACTCAGTGCCCTACTCAACATTGAAGTCCTTTCATGGATTCATCTCATAGTATATTTTATGTATGAAGCTAAAGATGGTGAATTATTGGATGGGATTAATGTTTGGCTGATTCAAATCATTTTATTCATTCTTAATGGACTTTCCATCCATGTGAGGGAATTAGTGCCTTAACTTGCACCTCTCCACATCTAGTTCCTTCATTGGGATGTCCATTTATTATGTATTCACGATCTTTTTTAGTGTGTCCCTAAAGTATATTAATGAGAAGGTGAAGGGGAGCTTCAACCATCTTCACCTGATTTCATCCCTCAACACCAAATGTATAATACATCAGTGTTATATTATGGTGAAAGTTGTCATCTAAAACATGCTCTAAGGGAGCTGCTGGGGAATGCAACACTCCAATATAAAGGCTTATATGTAATTTTTACACCAACACATTATGTTCATATTATACTTAGGGCTAAAGGTGGTAGGTAAAGATTAGTATTTATACTTTTTCATTAGAGATTCATGGTGTTCTAAGAACACCTATAAATTATCCTCACTCCCATCCAAGATCCCAATTTCCACCATCATGATCAAGATAAGGATGGACCCCCACCTAAAGGTCCCCTTGGTGTTATGGAATTTGAGTTTATTCTTAACCAACTCTTCTATGATTATATTTATGATATTGAATTATACATCTTGCACCATATGATAGGCAATGCAGAGGTATACATTTGAAACATCCATCCATCGATCACTCAAACACAACTTGTAACTCATGAGGTACATCACCACCCTCATGATAGGATCCTCACACTTGTTGATAGGGAATAAAAAACCCCCTTAAATTAATTGAGGAGCTTAGTGATGTGTTCCACCTCTTCAACATCATCCATCATCTAATAGATGTCTTATCGAGCATCTAGTAGCCTAGTTATTTTTCTAACAGCTATGATGAGATCTTCATGGACCATCTAGAAAAATAGAAGTAGTCCTCATGGATGCATGAGAGTAAGAACAAGATGAGTTCCTTTAGATTTATAAAGTAGGGAAAATCTTAGAGCTAAGCTTTACTAGAAAATTTTAAATTGTCTCAAATTGAGACATCAAATAGGGCATTGCCTTTTGACATCTTGTGTCTTATGTCTACCATCTAGTTATGCACCAAGTCTTGGAAGTGACTTGATGTTCAATGGTTATATTCTTTGAGTTGGTAATTATATGAAAATGAGTGCCAATTTTTACCCACCTAAACCTCTATGGGAAATGAATATATTGGTATGACATCTTTGTTAAAGCCTTAGTGTCTACCTCAGTGATGCTAACTTCTTTGATTAGTTACACCTTGGTCTTGGTGGTCATCATCTCTTCTATGATTTTCACTCATTTAGGTCCTTATTACACCTGCATGGATATTTATACCTTTTGTTTATTCACCATCCTAAATTGACTTATGTTGAAACTAGGGAAGTGTGGCTTGTTAAAGCCTCAAATGGTGGTTGGTGCTTATATAGTCACAATATCTATGACTGCACTTTTAGCTTCGAGTTTCACTAGCCATAAATGGCAACCTGGGTGATAGATTGTATTTTTAACTCTATTTTTTTACCAAAATCATACTTCTCAATCCCTTAATTTAAGTTTAATATGAGCATAATCTATCTTAGGATGTTGTTTTTTAGTCTAGATGCCTAAATTACTCAAATTATCACTATGGTGGGATTCTTTCTCTATGGCTCTCTCATTTATTGGTAGATTTACCCTAAGTCTAGAGTTATCTTAAACTTGGTAACCTAAGCAAGTATATTGTTTACCATTTTATACCTATATTTTGTTAACTACCATCATTAATGCAAGCTTAATGGCATAAGTGCCTCAATTTCTTGGAAAATGTAAAAATCTATGAAATCCTCAAAAATATCTTGTTTTGTATGCATTAAATGTGTATCTTTGTACTAATACTATTACTTCATTAAATGATCTCTAATGGATTTTTTGGTGAAGTGATGTGTGGTTTGAACAGTCACTTCCCACTCATTTTTGGGTGGATACCAGCTATCTTGGATGTTCTCCTTCTACACTTGTAAACATTGGATTGACCTTCACCTTCTTTATGATAACCTAAGAGAAATGCCTCACATTCACATAATTTATCCTACTCAATTTCACTTTGTCTTTTAGTTTGACTCCTATTTCAAGTGTGATTCCTTACCTTGGTTGATTTCTTATGCATCATCTTACCTGGGTCTATCCTACCCCATAAAAATCTCTTACAATGGCCCTCCAATGCTTTATTTCTCTTCTAATTCTCTTACACACTTTTATGATGTGCATCTTCACTATCTACCTTAGACTTAACCAATTTAAAAATCTTCACTTTCCTTTTAGGTCATTAGTGATGAATCAATGGATTCACCCTCTTTCAACTTTGGTGAAAAGGTACCACTAGATTAGTTTATTCTTGAGCCTCCAAGTGCCCTACACTATTCATCTTATGCACATGTATCTTTTGCTTCTTCTACTTGCACCTACTAATCTTCATAAACCTCACTTATATGTTTAGACTCATGCATTGAGAGGGTATAAGTGCTTGACTCATGCAATTGGAATTATGCTTGAAGTGCTAACACATAAGTTCTTATAACTACCGCATGCTGCTTACCACCTCTATACACTATACATGGGATAAATAAAACAATCAAAAGAATGGTTTAGTTTGTGTGAAATGGTATTCTAGTCAACTTACTCCCAATCGAATTATGACCAAGATTTAGTGTTTCTATGATGCGAGCACCATTCTAATACTTATATGGTTTCAATCGGTTGCCATTGAAATGTCCAAGGAGAATTTCATCACACAATGTTTGTAAATTGCATGTGCATGTTTCTAATATGTGGTGGATGATGTAGGGGCCCATCCACCAGATTTTTTATTTTATTGGCTTCTTAAAATAATTGGAATCATAGAGCAATATCAATGTTCCTTCAATCATCTCCTTATGCTTTTTATGTTAGTTCTTTTAGCATGCCTTCTTAATCTATTGACTTTGATTAGCTTGGGAATGCTTCTTATCATAGACCTCCAAGTCTTCCAACATTGTGATTAAATATTATTGGTCATCTAAGTGACTAATTTACATAATGTATAAGGAGGGTACCATGAATTCCATGGGCAAAACTACTTCAGCACCAAACACTAGTTGAAATGGTGTTGCTTTGTTTAGGCACTTATATGTCATGTGGTATATGCATAATAGTACTGATACATGATCATCCAATCCTTGCAACCAAAATCACATATATTTATCAAGTATGTTCCCAAAATCTTGTTAAATGAATCAATTGTATCATTGGCTTATGGATGATAAGGGGTGGTTTTGTGGTGTGAAACCATGTATTTAGTCAAAAGGATGTGTAACATCTCATTGATGAAATTACTACCCTAGTCATTAGACATACTCAATGAGAACCCATACCATCTTATGATGTTCTCCCATATGAATCATATGGATGTTATGGTTGTGTAGTCTTTAGTTAGCATAACTTTGGCCCACTTGGTGAAATAGTTAGTGGCTACTAAAATATATCTTACACTTATGCATCGTGATACATGAGTGATTAACCCAATGAAGTCAATGGCCCACTTTTTGAATGGTTTCTAGGCAAGAATGGGGATGAAAGGCATCTTGTCTAGTGTTTAGGCTTTTTGATACATTGGCATATGTCACATGCCATAGCATATTCGTTTGGATCTTGAAACAAGCTTAGCCACCACAATCTTGATTAGAATACCTTGGATGCCATTTCATCTCCAATGTAATGGAATCTTATGATCCCTTTGTGTGCTTCTTATAGGATGGATTCCTATTCATGTTCCAAAACACACCAACATAGGACTTTGTCTATACTCAATTTATATAGTTCTCCCTCAATAAGCTAGAAGGGGTCAGTACAAATCATAAGTTGTTTTTTTGTCCTTAGTTGACAAGGTCTAGGGTGCAAACCTAGATGTTATGAAAGTGGAAATATTTTCTAGATCTTTAGGGATGCACTAGAATCTATATAGTTGCATGTCTAACATGTCATCCTCAATTGGTACCACTACATCACCAAAATTGATGAGGGACAAATGGTTTGGTCCCAAGTTCTACTTTCCAAGTTTAAAAATAATGGAGAACTGGAATTCTTATAATAGAACAATCCATCTACATATGAACTTTTGTAAAACAAGATTGTTCATAAGGTACTTGAGCACCTCATGATCCATGAAAAAGATGAATGGGGTTGCTAATAGATATTTCTTAAATTTTTTTAAGGCATAGACCATTTCCAGTGACTCATAATTATTGGTGGTATAATTCTACTCTACTTACATCAGTTTCCTACTTATAAAGGAGATGGGGTGGTCCATCTTGCCCTCACCTGGTTAGGCTAATATGGTGCTAATTATGGATATTGAGGCATCATCATAGACATGGAAAGGAGTAGTCTAGTTTTGGAATTGTAAAATTGGTGCACTAGCCAACTTCAACTTCAACGTTTCAAAAGCCTCCTCTTACACCTCACCCCAATAGAAAATGTCATCTTTATGCAAGAGCTCCTCTATAGGTATTTTGATCTTTGTATAGCTCCGTATAAACCTCTTGTAGTATCCATAATGGCTGAAAAAGGTACATACATATTTATGTGTTGAAGAAGTCTACAGTTGATTGATGAAGGTTATCTTCATAGGATCAACAAGCAAACCATCCTTGAAAATGATGCTCCCAAATAATGTTCTAAAGGGGATTACAAATATGCACTTATTTAGGTTTAATGAAATCTAGAGATGTTTGCACCTCTCAAACATGAGACACAGCTAGTCATAGTGGTATTTTACAAGACCATACATAGTCCAATCATTGAGATACACTTAGAGGAACTTATGGATAAAGTCCTTAAAAGTAGTGATCACTACCCTGGAGAATATATTTGGTGTATTATTGAGTCTAAAGGGCATCAAATTATAAGAGAAATAAACCTATTTAGTTGCAAAAGTTATTTTGGGCTTATCCTCTTCCTCAATCTACACTAATGGTAACCTAAAAAACCATCAATGAAAGTATAGATTTCATAACTTGTGATTCCATTTAGGACCTCATCAATAAATGAGGTCAGGAATGGATCATTAATATAGGTAGCCTTAAAAATCCTATAGTTAACATAGATTTGAATGTGCCAATCCTTATTGATGATGATGACCATTAGGCTCATCCATTCAAATTTTTACATAGAGTAGATGACACTAGTGACAAGCATTCCATCAATCTCCATTTTCACCTTGGTACAAAGATTGGGATTAATTTAGTATGGGTGTTTCTTAACTAGCCTCATGTCATCCACTAGATTGATGATAATTTTTCCAAGGGAAGGGTGGGTGCCTTTCATGTCTTGGTAGCTTCATGGGAATAAGTCCTAAAATTCCTTATGATTCATGCCATCTCTACCTCAAACTAGTAAGCACCTATAGTGGCAATATTTGGATTGCCTTCTATTCTCATGTCTACTTTAGTGGTCTTGAGTAGTATATGATAGGGTTCGTTTATATCCTAATGAGAGTCCTCAAATTGCATTTTACCCTTAATTATTTCAATTTGAAGATGCATTGGATCTTCATCATTTAGGGTGTTGTTGTCTACAAGGTGAACAAGTTTTTGTCTACCTATTAGAGCCTTCCAATTATGCTCTTTTTAGGTATCATCATCTTCCTCATTAGAGTCACTATTTAGAACTATATCTTTAAAGATTGTTGGGATCACTAGTCCTTTTTCCCTAAAAATTTCACTAAAGCACTCTTATAAGATGGTGGTGTCCTAAAAAATTGCCCCGTGAATGACTTATAGTGGCTCGAGTAGCTCTAAGTTCTATGAAGAAAAGGAAAAGGTGTGCATGAACCTCTCTTTGAGTATCTCCTAGATCCCTATCTCATGGTATGTATCATTTATAATATACCATGCTAATGTTCATGTCTTCAAGGTTCTATAAAAGGCATGTACCCATAGGTCATTTGACACATTCTCACCATATATAGTTTAGGTTTATTCACATAATTGCACATATGTGATTGGGTTAGAATCATCAAAATAAGTAGGTATGTCTAAGTCCTCATTTCTCTTACCAAACCTAGTGCATATGTTTACCTTTACATCTTGCCATATTAGCAAGTTAGGTCTTTGCACTACCCACTAGTGAACAATAGTACACTTCAAGGTATGCACTAGTGTACTCATTCTATCTATTTCTTTGGGGATTTGAGTTTTAATGTCATGGACTTACCTCTTTATAGGCTATCTCCCTTAATACTTTGGGATCCCTACAAGCTTCCCTTTAATTATTTAAAACACCTTTTTTTGTCTTTTTTGGCATGGGTAACCCATCACTTTTGATTGTGCTTAATCCTAACCAGTCTTACTCTGGTTAGCTTTGGATCAGCTATGTACACCAGGTGGCACCTTTGACCAGTGACCTCATAAGCCTCTTCGACCCATGATTTATAGGCTACATAAATTGTATTAGAGATTGATTTTCCATCCTCCCATTCAAGAATGCCTCGGTCACTAGCATTGAGTTTCTTGGTACCTTGCACCATGATGTTGTAAATGTGGTTGATCTTATCCTCAAGAAAAACATTTTCCATATATGGGGGTCCTTGGTCACTTGATAGAGGGATCACCACCCTCTCCTTGAATTTTTAAAAATTCATGTATCACTTCTTAAAGTTCATGTTTAAATTATTCACATAGCACATGGTTTACCCAAGAGCATTGGATTTGTCCTATTCTACCAACTTGATGACCTTGAAGTCAGCTTGGAACTTAGTGATGAT
Organism: Torreya grandis; assembly: GCA_037957365.1. Classification (NCBI taxonomy): domain Eukaryota; kingdom Viridiplantae; phylum Streptophyta; class Pinopsida; order Cupressales; family Taxaceae; genus Torreya; species Torreya grandis. The sequence goes on along the minus strand of JARHVA010000721.1, from coordinate 2,914,074 downwards.
AATATCTACAATGGAGCCATTAAAGATCCTAATAGGTTATTCTTAAGTTTTTTTAGCCATGAATAACATATGAGGTGAGGGTCTCAATGGTGGCCATCTATCTTCTCCTAAGTAGTTTTGGCTAGAATATTGACCTCTACACCCATGTCTACCAGTAATTCACAAACCAACCATCCGTTGATGGTGGCATCAATCAATAATTATTGGTCATAATATTTATTCTAAGTATGACTTACTTCACATACCCACTCCATATGTGGCAAAACAAATTCAATCATTTGAGGAATAGATTATTCTTTAATTTTATTCCCTACATGCTTAAACAAAAATATTCTAGTAGGGGCAACATCTCTTTAGTTTGTATGAGGTAAAAGATCTTGGTCAAATCCTATAATTTAACCTCATAGTTATCTTGTATTCTATGTGAAGCATTGTTTTGTGCCTCTAGATCTTTAGCCAATTAAAGCTCACCCTAAAAATTATGTATCATGTTCATGGATTGTTAAAGGATGTCCTTTTGTCACATAGGGTCAGGATAGGGTACATCTTTTGGCTCAGGTCATGCTATGTGCTTGGTGCCACTTGATTCACCATACTCCAAGCATAGTTATTGAGTTAATGCAAGGTTAAACTAAGTGGGGAACCCACTAAAAATTGTGGGATGCACTTTAGGTGGATTCTTGTGATTCAATTGTGGTTTGGGATCCCACATTTATTCTTTAGATTCGTGCCTAACCATTATGGCACCTTTGTTTGGCTAACCTTGAGTTGGATTTTTGTAAAATTATGGGCATTCCTTGACTGCATGTGGTCCTAGACAATACCCACATATTGGGTACATGGTTCAATCATGAAAATAATGTTCAAGTGACCCACACGTGTAACATGATCATGGTAGGAATCTTCCTCCACCATGTCCTCCTCCTCACCTATGTGTGCCTTACTGATTCCCATAACCCATATTATGCTAGTCATAACCCTCATTTATTTAACCTACCTAACCTTTAGTTGATGTTGTCACTTGCCTTATTCCTCTTTCCATGTTTTGGTTCATCTCATCTATGACTCATTAGTCTGTTATTGATTGTGTGTAAGCATCACATATTTTTCAATAAATGGTAGTTTTCACTTGACTAGCACACTATAATAGGGGATAGTTCTAAGAGTCGTATGTCCCATGACAAAATTCATAGGTGAGGATTAGGTAATGAACATTTATTCATAGTCAATTATTCTTGTTATGCCCTTCCATATCATAGTTAGTACACTATAACCTATTTTGAGTGTTATGTGTCAAAACAATAGTTATATTTTGTATTTGGGAGGCTATTAATGAGATTTGTGCATCCATGAATGGGTTTATTTTTCTATCATTACTACACACTACCTCAACCTAAAGCATGACTTCAAGAACTTGTGGGGGTCCATGAAGGTTTTCATGGATAGTTCTCATCTAAAGGGTACTAACAAGCCTTCAATAAACCATTATGTATGATGAAAGGGGTGAATATCATACAAAAGCTTAGAGAGTAGAGTTTTAAACCATGTATCATATAAGTACATGCTCTTAGATAACCCTTGTTTGATTTCCTTGAGCACTATGATGCTCTGCTACTCAAATTTAGGGATATCAAACTCTTTTAATAAATCTTCCTTCAACATATTATAGTTAACCATAGTCTAGTTTAAATTAAATTTATGATACTAGGTATGGGCATGATCCAATAAAGTGGTCATGAATTGGATTTCCTTACACTCAAGCTAAGTGATGCCTTGAGTGTGCCATTATAACTCATATTTTAGCACATGTGTTGCGGCATTCTCAACACCATGATACTCAAGCAAGTACATTACCATCTCATAGTAGATCTAATGAGGGGGTGGTGTTAGGTTTTGAGGCACCTATTCCCCTTATGTATATGTTTTAGGTGTCCCTCTAGTGATAATTTTAAGCTGGGGTATTGACCTTATTATTATCAAATGCACTATCAAACTTGTCAACATAATACCTCTCACTTGTGGTACCATGCCACTTTTTATGGGTTATTGCCTAGTCCATGCAATTGACATCCTCTACATAAGAATTCTTTCACCTATGTTAATGGTTCTTGGATTAGTACTTACTAGGTTCATCATATCCTCACTCAATTCCTCATAAGGAATCACTTACTCAATAACAAACTCTTGATCTAAATGTTGAATCTTATCAAAGTCGACATTAATAACACGTTTAGTTACCATTGTTCTATCTTCTAGTAGAGAATCTAGCACATGAACTTTCACTTTAGGTTAAAAGGGGTTAGGTGCTTCTAACACATCTTCAATCTCCACATATTATATGAACCCAATACATCCTACACCCAAATTTTAAGCTTGATATCTCACTTCTTCCTATCTCTCTTCACATTATTTCAATTCAAGAAATCCTTACCCATTCCCTTCCCACTTGCTATGGGTCCTCTCAACACTGCTATGTTCTAGATCCTCCATCAGTCTACAAATTCACTTACAATAGTTTAGCCTATGAACTTAGTCATGATAAATATGGGTTTAGGCTAAATATTATAAACTAAGTCATAATTATAATGCCACATTATCTATATTAAAAGAATCAACACTTTAATGTTTCAAAAACATTCTTCATTAAATTCACAATTCAACATACAAATTTCAAGATTTAAAACATAGCATATGCTCTTCCCTATCACTACTAATGCCCATAGGCTCATAGGTGATCTTGGGCTATACATTCGAATGCCTAATATATCTTAGGTAGACTATGAAATAATAATGGTGTCTCTTTATTTTTTTATAGCTTCACTATATTATTTACCTCTCTCTTTCTTCAAATGTAATCCTTATTTTCTAGAAAACTCAGTGTCTCCTTGCTAGGTTAAATGGGAACATTTTAAGTGATGAAATGTCATTAGGAGTCACAAGTCTACTAGCTCCAATACACTACCTAGGTTGGAGAAGCATACATCATATGTCGAGTTATCACTGGGGGTCACTATCCCACCTGCTCCACTCTTCTAACACCCATGCTTCTAAACCTACCATTTAAAAGTTTTGGTAGGGATGTCCTTAAAGAGTTGGTACCATGAAAATTCCTATCAACTAGTATGGGATCCTTGGGGATTCCTCAAACTAGCACCAAAAGGTAAAAAAAGGGAGATAGGTCTATTTGGCACTATCCATGTAGTTGGTATAAAAAGGGGGCCCAATAATGTCCTTTTATGCCTAGTGTTTTTCTAGTTGGACACTAGTACCATAATAAGTACACTATCTTCACATGGTTTTAGTGTCCCAATAATTGCATTAATGTCCTTTCCCTCTCTTTTTTAGAAACAAACATATTTTCTAATCCAAAACCTCCTCGAGTCATCCTAGACCTCTTTTATCACCTAAACAAGCATCATAATGGCATATATACATGAATTTTATAACTCTAACCACTAAATGGAAATTAGATTCAAAATACACACTTAAACATAGAATAAGTTATGCAAAATTAAGGTTAGTAGTTGTTATTTTACCATATTTATGTATACTACTATCTATAGTAGTCCTAAGCTCAAGTTACCCATATATTTAGTCTCAAAATCATTCAAAGTACTTGGGTCCACTATAATAATAAATTCACTTGCACTTGGACCAATACTTATGTGGGGAGAACTAAATTTATATTTATCCTTCTTTAGATTATTGGTTTGTAAGAAACTCTCATCATAGTGAGGTGTTGAAGATGTCTAGCCTACCCCACTAACAAACACACTTTTTAGCTTGTATCAATTGAATGCCTTAACAGCATGAAGGATTATTGTTTGATCATAAAATTAGTCATAATAAATAATATAAAAGGTTTCAAAACCCATGCATGTAGTAACAGACCTTAGACATATAGACATAAATGCACCTAGAAGCTCATGATAATCTTGCACAAATGACACTACTACCAATATAGGTACATTACCACCACATTTACAATAATGGTATTAATATCCAATTAGGGTGATACTATCTAGGAGGGGTTATAACATGAGGATCCTATTTGTGATACTCAAACTATTTTCTACCTTATTTTCCAACCTCAATATCATTTGCCTTAGTTATTTTCTAGCTAGGTTATTACTTGCATTATTTATTACTATTTTTATAAAGGTCAAATATAGTAAATTTTGTAACAAATACGTGGTTGTATTTATTTCATATTATTACACTGATGTATTCTACTCAACTCTTTAAAAAACATAGTATTTACAAACACTAAGTCCTAAGAGGCTAAAACAATAACCATTTTTCATTCAAATGTAAATTTTGTTGTTGTGTACATGCATGAACCAATATAATGCCTCATAAATATGAAAGTGTATATGTACATGAAATATTATCATGACCCCTTAATTTATACTTAATATAGAATGTTATGCATCTATATGTTAAATTTAAAAACTTATATCTTAGATGTATATGTACATGGAAACCTGTAATTCATGTTCCTATAAATTATGTGTTTATTCCCATATATATGCACCCAAGTGTGTATGAATTTGTGATCAAGTGTTTATAAAGTGAGTGCATATACATGGTGTATGAATCTATAATCTATACTCATGTGAAAATATATGTCATGTAGTTAAACTATGTTTAATTTGAACCAATATAAATCTCTAAAATATTTACTCTGATGTGGATTTTTGTTCATGGAGGCTTATGTCTCTATGAAAACCCATTTTAATTCCTCTTTTTTGATATGAGGGACGTTTCCTCTAAGTTACTCATCATAAAAGTGGAATTAACTATACTATGTCATGTATATATATTACATCATGTAATATCATATGCACATGTGGAGAATATGTCATCATAGTAATGTATGTGACAATAAAGGCATACATGTAACATATGTAATACAAGGCATATAAGTGTCATGTCTAGATAGATGTGAGAATGAAGAACACAATATAAGAATATATAAATAAGACTACACAATAAAATTTCATGATATAGATCATGGTACCATTAAATGCCAACAAGCTCAAAAAACACAAGTGATAATGTCATACATATGGCTAAGGGTTAAATACATGGTAAGTAAATATGTCAAAACAAGCAAGGCCAAGGGCCATACATAAAGGGAAACAATATGTCATAAACAAGGGATCATCAAATATGTCACATATAAAAAGGCTAAGGGCCACACTCAAAGGATATAAAGAGGTCATTAACAAGGTCAGAGGGTCACACATAATATATAAGCATTAAGTAACCCATTATGTAATAAAGTAACAACAAAAATGGAGAATAAAATAAAGGATCTAGTATATACCACACATGTGTATCAATTCCACATCATAGTATAATAACATGTGGGTTTGAAAATAATGTGACATATAACAAGAATTTGATAAATAACATATGTAAATAGTGTAATATAGTAATCATGTACTAGTTAGGTTCCTATTTTGTATTTTTTTAGTACTTGAATGTTTTTGTCTTTTCTTGATTATTGTTTCTTTTTTGGTATTTTTAGAATATTTGAGGTTTATAAAGGATACCAAAAGATCACATCAATGGGTATATCATAGTAAGTTCATGTATTTAATAACATAAGGATCCTTTGTCATGGAATAGAGATACCAACTATGGGTGTATCTTAATCTTATAAGTCACATGCTATATGGGTAGCTCTAGATGGCCAAGGACTTTGTTGGGTTCACTATATAGTAAGAGACCATATCACTTCTTGTATTCACTTTGAACATGTTGAACTATATAAGGCTCAAACTATGTATGTACTATAGGAAATGATGGTTATCAAGGACCTTGAGTAACTCTCTGATGTGAATGTTTCTAAAAATCTAGCTATCTAATAGGCCTAATTATGTTTCTTTTAAATCAATAAATGGAATGATCTTGTAAATGTGTATTTATTGGATCCATATAATGGTCTTAAATAATTATACTAATCATATCTATATAATGATCCTAAATAGGTGTTGAAACCAATTATGGTGGTGGTGGGGGTAGAGGAGGAGATACCACTAGCTGTAGAGTGTACTCATAATGTACATATGTAGCTATGATTAACATGTTACATTGTATGTAATTTAAAAATTGTTCCATTTTATATGGTACTTCATGAATTTTTTGCATCAAATGACATTTTAACATGTCAAAAACCTCGTTACTCTATAGAACTAGGAATGTCATAACTAGTATGGAAGAGCCCATATGAAGAGGTAATACTTTGTGTCATAAGATATCAAGTTTATATCCATATAATCCCTTAAATTCTCATGATGTATCTTATAAATCCTATGATGTGTACTATAGGGAGTGAACAAGTGTCATCCAAGAAATGTTCTCACTTGAAACATTATTGATTGTGATACTTTGTATGGTTTGTTCATTGATATATGCTCGTATGAAGAGTGCATGAAAATTTGAATCATAATAAACTATATCATTGTCATCAAATGTGATAAAATTACAATATTGTGAAGTATCTATAAGTGTACCAATAATTACATCTATTAGGTGATAACACATCATAGGTTGAGGATGCATGTTTTATGTAAAGTGGAATTCTAAATTATCTTTAAGTTTTTTATCTCATGTTTAGGAAATGTATCATTAAATAACTTAAAATTTTGATTTCCTTTGTGATGTGGCATGGATTCATTTGTAGAGATGAAAAAGTTGATCATGTCTCCACTTATATGTTTATGTATCTTATGTCTATATTTGAAACATCTAATTGTTAAATGTATTTTTATACATTGCCATAATAATTTCTTGGTGAAGGCTTGTTTGGATAAATATCACATGAAGTAAGGAGTGTTATAAGATTGTACTTGAGTAGCTTATTTATTAGTACATAAGGCTGTGATAATAATATTGAAAATTGAATCCTTGGAGGAACTATCAATTATAGTTGGTTTGTAAGCTATGATAATACATTGACTATAATATTTAACTCATTATTTTTATCATTTGGTTAACATTGTGGCTTTTTTTGCATTTAAAATTCATTGTTGAAGTAGTTGGAAGAGTGGTTATATACTTAAGTTTGTTCAAAGTTATCAACTTGACTTTTTTGTCCCTTATTGTATGGTATAATTCATTAAAGGATTGAATATCTTGAATATAAATGAATTGTAGAGTTGTGATATTAATATTTTATTGAATATATATTGAAATTAATTATTTTCCCTAACATTTTTCATTTTAGATATCATAATATTGTACCAAAGTACTCTTATCACTTAGGAGTGCACCCTTGTGATAATGTGTGCTTGTTCTTACTCCTATTGGCATAATGAAAACTCTATAAGGTGTGGGTGGACTTATATTGGCAAGAATATCCATATAAAGGAATGGTTTCATTACTACACTCACCTATTTCACTCTAAAAATATGTAATTTAGTGATTTCTTGACTAGGAAAAGGGTAAAAGAGGTAGTACTCAAACTAAAATTGAACATGAAAATTTAAAATGGGTGGTGATGCACCAATGTTATAGTCAATTATGCCTATACTTGACACACTTGGGAAGATAAATAACTTGTACACATTCACTTAATCTTCAGTTATATGAATCTTACATTAGTATTTCATACAATGGTCTTGATAAATATTCACATTAGCATGGCAGGAATGAATACTAGTTGAATTTACTTCCAAATTAGGTAAAAATTAGACTTAGTCACTTGATACAACCTACAAGTATTCTTATATTTTTCATAAATTTGAAAACCCATACATAAACATATGAAAATTAAACAATCACTAAGTTACATCAATGAACATGAGGCACACACTTCATGAATAGCCTAAAATGAAGGAAAATCAGCTTCTTATTGCTTTAAAGTTGATGTATTAAAAAAATTTAGTAGAGTTTATACATAGCCAAAATCATAATCCTTTTCTTATTTCAAAAAATGAATATACATATAGAAAAGGGAGTTAGGAGAGAGGAGAAAAATCAACCCTAAACTAGGGATGATTCATCATGCCTAGTCATCTTTGCCTTTCCTTTCTCAACCACTAAACTCCTACATAGTACATACTATATTTTAATGTCCTTATCTTGTAAAATGGTGTAGGAGGGAGAGATAAGCTTATTTTAATACATTGAAGAAGTCTCAAGTCTTCATTCATGAACTATATTTAAGGGAACTAGTCTCCTATGTTTTGATGGTCTTCAATGCTTGGAGAGATATAGATGATATTCATTTACTCCTTTTAAATAGATCATTAAACTTCCTTAAGAATCTCCATATTTTTAGTGAGTTGATTTAACCATCCTCCTTGTCTCTTGGAGTTTGACCCACCTATGCATTTGTAATCTTGCTTTCTTCTTTATCTCACTCAACTTCCTCAAATAGATCCAAGGTGGCATAAAAGGGAGAGGTTTTCATGTTTTTCTTGATGAATAAGTCTCATACATGAATATAGGCCTTCAAAGGTTGGTCTGTCGGCATAATGTTATCATTGATGTCAATATAATATCATTAATGTCAAAGTATGTTATCATTGATGTCTAAGATGCATCTAGGGAAGATGCATGGTGTGTGGGGTATGAGCTTGTATGCTTGATATGAAGACTTGGCATTAAACATATTGAGCTACAAAGATTCTTAGTTGAGATTTGAAGATCCACATAAACAACTTTGAAGATACTCCATCGAGCTATGAAGATGTTCTATTGAAGCTCCAAAGATCTGCTAGGTAGTTTCAAAGATGTTTTAATGAAGCTTTAAAGAATTATCTAGCCATGCTATGAAGATTCCTACCTATACTCTACAAATTAATTTAGTAACACTAAAGATATCTACTGTACATATATATATATATATATATATATATATATATATATATATATATATATATTTTCCCTCTTTAGATATCTTATTTTAGACATTACTATTAATATTAATAGTCTAAAAGGATATGATACTATCTCTCTATTGAGAGACAATTTTAAGGCAAATTAATGATTCTTCTGAGGTTGATGTCAAGTTTTAGGTCAAGGTAAGCATGTTTTGAAGTACTAGTCTTTAAATACAAGGTGTCTTAAAAAGCATAGTAATATCATGAGTATGTGTATGGTGAGAATAAATTAGTATGTGTAGAGGTATGATATTTTCTGAGGAGCATTAAATTCATGCGATAAAGGTGTATAAGTAGCAAGGAGTGTTTCAAGGTCAGTTGTCAAGATTCAAGTGCTTGAGAAGTCTAGTCATGACACTGGTCATTGCATAAAGAAACCTTGTGAGAAGGCATGAGCTTGGTGTCATAATAATATGAATGCATAGAAGAATAAGAGGATGTATAATGTTGTTTTAGTTTGTATATGAGGTGTTTATAACTTATATAGTGGTTATAAGGTCAACTTCAAGGCCTATTATGACTTGTAGATCAAAAACTTATAGAGCAAAGAGAAATATGATGGCTAGAAGGGGTATCAAGATTAGTTTACAAGAAAAGTTTGATTATGTGTGAATTTACATATTTATTTCATTTTTTTCAAGTATTCTTACCAAGTTTCAGGTCAAAATTTGAAGGCTAAGGCAAGAAAAAGTGTTTTGAAGTCTTTCATGTGCATAGAATGAAGGGTTCTCAACCTAAGAAGAAATTTCAAGTTTTAATTAGCACATGTAATATCTACATGAGAAACTAATATATTCATGGTATATGGGGAAGATTCATATCTCAAATTTCCAAGCATTTTTTTTCTAGAATAAGGGGCTAAGAGTTATGCATGATCATTAAGACTATGAAATGGTTTAAACCTGCAAAGAACCCTAATAATGACCTAATGTGGTAGAACATATTCAAAAGTGTTTAGAATGGATTGGTTTAGATATTTTATCTATTTTATCATGAATTAAACTCTCTCAGGCATCTCCAAGTGTAATTTATTTGTTAGGAGAGTGAGTGGACCCTATAGGAAAGGCCTTATTTCTTAGAGATTTGCCGTAGCAGACATAGTTGATAAAGTCAAAGTTGATAATTGGATAAAGGTTGAATATTAATACTTGTATGTTATATCCATGGTTTTTTTAAATTAGTATCTATACCTTATAGGATCTAAATTGGCTATACAAGTTGACTAATCTCTAACGGATCTAGTGGTGTAGATAGTGAGAAAAGTAGGAAGAAGTGAGAAGTTGATTAGGGATGTGTTATCATGGATTATGGATGGATATAAATAAATTTGGATGTTTTTAAATACCTATAATACATTTTAATGTTGGATATATATTTTTTATGATAGTGGTAATGATGAAAGTGTTACTCATAAGTTTACCTCTTTAATGAAGATGAGACAATGAAGGTGAAAGGTTGTGAGATTGGTATGCAAGACCAATATTGATACATGAATATTTTATATAACTATATGATAATTATATAATTATAATATATGATAATTCACATGCATTTTAAGTTTTTTAATGTGTCTACATAAGTGTTGAAATTCAAAATCAACATGACTGTGTTTGAAGGTAAACTAATAGATTTGGGTAAATAAGTTACAGTGATGAATTGGAGGCTCTTTGCCCTGATATAAATCATCAAATTAATATATATATTTTTTTAAATACATTAATATCCCATCCATTATTTAAAAAATCTTGGAAATAATTGAAATGGTGAAGCCAAAATGGGTTGACTAGTTCATATTTGACTGTGTCTACTAAAGATAAAAGATTAGTTTACAAGATTAATATTTAGAATTATATATTGTATTATTTATACTTTAGAGTGATATAAATATGTAATATAATCTCTTTAATGTGTCATATTTCATATAAATTATTCTTTCAGGTGTTTAAGATCAAGTTTCCATGACTATGTTTTGAGGCTAGTTGGTTTCTAAGTGGGCTTCTTGCATAGAAGAGTTTGAACCTGTAAACATTAATTTGAAGAATATTATAAGTTTTTTTTATGATGGTGAGGTCATGAGGTTTCTAAATATATTATTTATTTCCATTATTTTTCATCAAATTTGTGTTTATGATTCATTTATTCAAGATAGACTTTTTGGGTATGCAAAGGCTTTATATAATTAGTACTAATGATGTGCTCCAAGTAGTGATTTGAGATAAAAAGTGTTATGAATATTAGATAAGATTATCATGGGTATCTTGGAGTGGAATATTATGTGTTATTACTATGTGAGGTATTTTAATATTCTCTAAGAATATCAAAGGGCAACGTGTGATAAGTAAATGAGAGATAAGGCTTAATTAAAATAGGCAAGATCTAAAAGGACAAATCATATTTTATCCATGTCTATGATATCTATTAATATACATTCCATCATTTAATTAAGAAAATAAGTATATTTTTATGACTAATAATGATATGATCAAGTAACTTGTATAAATAATAGGCAATTTTAGGCCTATTTACATATGTGGTGAGTATGAAGAGAGTAAGTGAATAGTATAACACTTGGTAAGTAGAATAAGGTATTATATATCATAATAGGAGTATATATTATCAGTTATTAAGTTTTGTAAAAGGTTTTTAACATGAGGATCAAGGTCATATGACCTAATCAAGTCAATTAGAGGGATAGTTGAGTGAAGAAGTCTAGAGGCCAGTTTGAGAGGGATAGAAGTGTGCAAAGAGATGATGAATAATATCATCATATGTTGTATGATTAATAAGTTATTATAAAGGTGATAAATTATTTTATGTTTTTTATTTGTTTTTGAGTCATCTAGGGGGTTGGTTTCTCCTTACAATTTGGTACTTATTAAATCCTAGCTAAGTTGGTGCTTCATTAATTGGGGTTAGTGATCCATGTGAAATGGGTGCTTCACTAAAGTTGGTGTTTGTATTATAGGACTATATTTAATTTGAATCATCAGTGGGTTTTATTCCCCTTGAGGGTTTCCCACATATATACTATGTTCATGTGTTTCATGCTCTTGTGTATTGATGCTTATGCTTTCTAAGATGTACATGCTTGTTTAAATGATCTATGATTGCTTAAGTAAGATTGTTAAATAGAGTTTTTAAATATTTATTCACCCCATCTCAATCATTTAGATTTAAAAATTTACTATTATATCCTATTCCATTGAAGCAAGTCTAAAACCTAAAGGAGATCCTAGAAATAAGGATGGCTAGTCAACAAGCTCAAGGTGGTTTATCTACCAGTAAGGCTATGTTATTCAATGGATCCAATTATGCCTTTTGGAATATCAGGATGAAGATATATTTAATGTCTCAAGGTAATGATATCTATTAGATAGTTATGGATGGCTATAGTTCTCTTATTCCACCAACTAATGTAGTAGGTAATAAATCGAGTGAAAATAACTCCAAGGCAATGCATACCATTCTTTATGGCCTATCAAAGGTAGAGATTATGAAGGTAATGCACTATGAATCAAATAAAGAGATATGGGACATGTTGAAAAATATATATGATGGATACACCAAGGTGAAAATGGCCAAGTTATGGACCCACTAAAAATAATTTGAAAGCCTAAAAATGAATGAACATGAAACCATTGCATCTTACCTATTAAGGGTTGATGAAGTTGTCAATGTCATCATATGATTGGGAAAAGAAGTGAAAGAATGTACTATTGTTCAAAAAGTGTTGAGATCACTAACTCCTAAGTTTAAATATAAGTTGTCTATAGTATAATAGATGTAATATCTAGACAAGATATAGATGGATGAGCTTCATGTCATGTTTACTATCTATGAGATGAGAACTAATGAAGGAAAACCTCCAAATTAGGAAGTAATGTTCAAAGTTTAGAAGAAGTCAAAATATAAGAAGGTCAAGTATGAATAATTCTTAGATATTGATGATGATAAAATAATAGCCATGTTTTCAAGAAAGTTAAGGTTTGGATTCGGTAATTATAAAGGTAAGTTACTCTTAAAATGTTTCAACTATGGTAAGATTTGTCACTTTGCATCCAAGTTTCCTAACAAAGATAAATATGATCATGATGAAGAACATGATGAACATCATGGAGATGACAAGAAGCCATATAATCCTTATAAAAACAAAAAGGAGTTCAAGAAATATGAAGGTAGGAAAGGAACTTTCAAAAACAAGAGAATCTTATACACTAAAGAAGATAACTATTGTCATACAAGTGAATAAAGCAAATTTGATAGTGATGGTGGTAGTAATAAACTTGAACATGACAATAATGAAACCTTGTTCATGGCCATATAATGAGACAATGAGGGTTGTTCAAATTGGAAAGGCCTTATAGTTGATATAGAATCAGATTAAGAAGAAGCAAAAATGAATCTTGAGGCAGAATTGGTAAGTGCCTTAGAGGAGTTGAAGTTTCAAAGAAGAAAGAATCACAAACTAAGATAAGTAGTTAAGGACTATGAGGAACAAATTAGCTTTTTTTAGGAGACATTGAGTAACACCTCTAAGGAATATGATGATATCATCAATCAAGTTGAGGCATAAATGGAGATAGTCAATGTAAACCTAAAGGCTAAAGAGGAATAATGAATAAAGTATAAAACTAGAATAAAATACCTGAAAGCTAAGTTGGATCAATCATCTAAAAAGGTGAAGAGATTTTTCAAGTTTTAAAAGAGAACTAAGGCTCTATATGATATTTGAGTAGTAAAAAGTCTACAAGTGACAAGATAGGTCTTAGTTTCAAATATTACCAAAAGGAGACATCTCTAGTCAAAGATAAAGCTATTGAAGACAAAAAGGTCAACATGAAAAGACCTATCAAATAGGCTAATGCTATAAGGTATGATAGTTATTTTAATGTTTACTATTTTCTATGTAGTTAGTTTGGTCATAGAGGAAGAGAATATAGAAAACCCTCAAAGAATGAGTACTCATAGAAATATGAAAGAAGTCACAATTCACATTAGTCAAATGGTATGCATAAAATGGTTTCTTATAGTTTTCATAATGTAGGACACATTGCAAGATTTTGTCCTAACAAAGTTAGAAGGCCATAAAGTCAAAATAGGAAGTTTGAAACCCCTAGAGTGAAAGAAAGAAGGCAAATGAATTTATGGAAACTAAAGGTAGTAAAGATAAGTAATGATCAGTCTATAATCTTAAGTGGATTGATTGCTATGCTAGAGAATGCCTCGGCTGTGAAATCAAGTCAGGAATGTCTATTGTCAACTCGCATTGATGATATAATGGTTTATTATGAGATCAAGACTATAGTGTCAATCAAGACCAAAAGGCTATTGAATAAAATTTAGTCTTGTGAGAGCATGAAGATATAGGAATCTCCTAACTTGGTATTATTTTAGTGCCCTATAAAAGGGGTGAATCCATTAGGCTTCAGGGAGACACTCATTAATAAGTGGAAGCATCGTGGATGCTTATTGACATTTGATAGGTGTTTTATGGTATGAAGATATTTTGAAGATTGTTTAGTCTAAGATGTAAGTGTGATATTTTGGAATTTTGAGAGGTAAGTATTGGTACCAAGGTGCTTGATTTATTATAAAGATGGTTTGTATGTATTATTTATTCATATGGTGAGAAAGTTGAGAAGACAAAGAGGCAACATGATTTTGTAGTTATATATGATATTTCTTCATTGAGTTGATACATTAATTGATATATGATTGGTCAAAAGGAGAGCTTGGTAGCTCTAAGTTATTTGTCAAGAGAGTGGTTTCCTTTGTTATCTAGATAGAGGTAATCATGGAGTTATGGGGATCATGATCTCTAAAATGTTTCATGATTATGTTTGTTGAGATTTATGAGAGAGAGTTGAATGTTTTATATGCATAAAGATGACCTTAAGGTCATAGAGGACCAAGGCACATTATATTATCTCAATTTTAATATCATGAAGAAGATAAGTTATGACAAAGTTCTATTATAGTGAAGCATGTAAGCATAGACCTAGTTGATATAATGATGCAAGGAAGGTGTCATGATGATGTATATGATATGGTGTCTTGAGAAACATGAAGGAGAAATATTTATGAAAGAAGAAAATCTAAAGATGTCATATAGACATGATGTGAGTGATATTTTCTTCAGCATGAAAGACTAGATTGTTCCCTAGGAATAATATCTTTGATAATAGACATACCTAGCTGACATAGTGGACAAGTGTTGATTACAAAGATGTTTTATGCTGATAGGCATTAAGTATGATTGTTCTAAGTGTTTGAATATGACCTTTGGTTCATGTGTTATAGGTTTATATGCTTATTATCCCTAGTTGTGTGAGTTAAAAGTGATCAAGCAGATTAAAGTTTGGTGGAAATGAATTAGGTGTTTTATAGTTTTAATGAATAGTGAACTAGTATAAGAAGGGTTATCATGATGTATATGGATCAGATATGGCATATGAATCTTATAGAAGATCATAGGATATTTTTTTCATAGTATATGATTGGATAATGACATATTAAGTGATATATTCAAGGTGAGATTGTTGAACACGATCTTCTCTAATTAGTGATCAATATTGATATCAAAGATCATATTGCATAAGGTGGATATCAAAAATGAATTGAGACAATTGATAGAGTATAGTTGGTAGTGATTAGGTATATGAAAGAGTTTTCATGAGTGAGGTCATTTATGAAAGAATTTTTTAAAGATTTTGTTCCATATAGTGTCTTTAAGAGGGAGTATCTTCTCAGGGGGAGAAAGAGAGTTTCTAGAAGGTGTCCAAAATAATTGATGAGCCTAAGGTCAAAATTTCATTGTGTGGTTTATTGAAATTTAGGTCCAAGGATTTGATAAGGTGTTTATGGAAGACAATTTTTTATTAATGTCAAAGGGGGAGAAAGACCAATTTGAGGGATAAGATATTGATCAGACTATAGCATATTTTACCATCAATGACAAAGGGGGAGTTTGTTAACATAGTGTTGTCATTGATGTCAATCTAATGTCATTAACCTCAAAGTATGTTATCATTGATGTCTAATATGCATCTTATAAAGATTCATGGTGTGTGGGGTATGAGCTTGTATGCTTGATATGAAGACTTGATAGAGAACATAACAAGTTATGAAGATCCTTAGTCAAGCTCTTAAGATATACATAAGCAAATCCAAAGATTCTCCATATAACTATGAATATGTTTTTTTTTAATTTCTAAAGATATTCCAAGTAGCTCAAAAGATGTTTTGATGAATCTCCAAATACCTGTCCAGCCATGATTTGAATATGCCTAACTCCAAAGATATCTATTATACATATATAGATTTTACCTATTTAGATATCTTATTTTAGACATTACTATTCATAGTAATAGTATAAAATGATTTGATAATGTCTCTCTATGTTTAGAGAGAATTTTAAGGCAAGCCTGATGATTCTTCTGAGTTTGATGTCAAGTTTTAGGTCAAGGTAAGCATGTTTTGAAGTACTAATCTTTGAATATAAGGTGTCTTGAGAAGTCATAGTCATATCATGAGTATGTGCATGGTGAACATGAAGTAATATATGTATAGGTATGATATTGTCTAAGTAGCATGATATTCATGTGAGAAAGGTGTATAAACATCAATGAGTGTTTCAAGGTCAATTTTCAAGCTTCAAGTGCTTGAGAAGTCTAGTCATGACACTGGTCATTGCATGAAGAAACTTTGTGAGAAGTTATGAGCTTGGTGGCCTAGTGAGATGAATTCACAAATTCGTAAGAGGATTTATGATGTTTTGATATACTTGATAGTGTTTATAAGGTTATCTTCAAGACCTATTGTGATTTGAAGGTCAAAAGCTTAGAAAGCAAAAAGAGAGATGGTGCCATATGGGGTAATAGGATAAGTTTCCAAGGAAAGTGTGAGTATGTGTACATTGAGATAGGTATGTAATGTTGTTTTAAGTATGTCAAACAATTTATAGGTCAAAATTTGAAGTTTAAGGCAAGAAAACGTGTTTTTAGGTCTCTCATGTGCACAAAATGAAGGTTTCTCAACCTAAGAACTCTCAAGTGTTCATTGGCACATGTAAACTCTTAATGAGAACCTAATATATTCATGGTATATGGGAAAGGGTCCTAGATAATATTTTAAAGAATTGGTTTTTTCTATATACCTAGGGATATGATATATTAATGTATATGGGTTTATGGAGATACCGACATGTGGCACACATCCCCTTAGTTATATGGGTACAATATATTAGGATAATGGAGGAATATGTGGAATTAGTACATTGGGTAATGGTTGGCCTAAATTGGGATTAGGATGTTACCCATCCATGGGTTAGATAGATGTATATATATAGGAGATGATTATCATGGTAAAGATATCAAGTAAGCATTGAGTCTTCTATTGTAAGAGGATACTGGAGGTTGTCCCCTCGAAGAGACATTGTGGAGTTTTTCCTTCTTAAAGGAGTATTATATGGTGTTTCCCTAAATTAATGGTATTTATACATATATTTAATATTTTAATCATATCAATATCATATCAGTTTTTAGAATAAGGAGCTAAGATTTATGAGTGATTATTAAGACTATGAGATGGTTTAAACCCTCAAAGAACCCTGATAGTGACCTAATGTGAAAGAAATTATTATAAAGTGCTCATAATGTATTGGTTTGTATAGTTTATATATTAAATCATTAATTCATCTCTCGCAAGCATATCTAATTGTGATTTTTTTGTCAGGAGAGTGAGTGGATCTTATAAGAAAGGCCTTATTTCTGAAAGATTTTTATAGCAGGCAAAGTTGACCGAGTCAAAGTTTATAATTAGATAAAGTTTGAATCTTGAGACTTTTTTCTTATGTACATGGTGTTTTTTTAGTAGTATATATCCCTTATGGGTGCTAAACTATCCATACATGTTAACCAGTTGCTAACAGACCTAGTGGTGCAGATAGTAAGAAAATCGGGCAGAAGTGAGAAGTTGATTAGGGATGTGTTATAATGGATTAGGAATGAGTAAAAATGCATTGGTATTTTATTAAATACATATGATACATTTTAATTTTTGATATATGTTTTTGAGGTCAGTGATAATGATGAAAATATTTCTCATAAGTTGGCTTATCTAGTGAAGATGAGACAATGAAGGTGTAAGGTTGTGAGATTGGTCTGCAAGACTAATATTTACATATGCCCATGTTATATACCTATATTATAATTATATAATTATAATATAGGATCATTCACATACATTAGGATATTTTAATGTGTCTACATAGGTATTGAAATTCAAAAATACTATGATTGTGTTTGAAGGTAAACTGGCAGATCAGGTAAGAAAGTTGAAATGATGAGTTGGAGGATATTTGCCTTGAGGTGAAGCATAAAATGATTATTATTTTGTCATTTATTAAAATAATTTCCTATATATTCTTTATAAAATCTTGTAAGTCATTAAAATGCTGAATCTAAAATGGGTTGACTAGTTTAGATTTGACTGTGTATACTACATACAAAAGATTGGTCTACAAGACCAATATTTGGCATTAAACATATTGATATTTGTAATTAACAGTGATATAAATATGTAAAAAACCTATTTAATGTGTTATAGGTCATACAAATTAATATTTTATGTGTTGAATATCAATTTTTCATGACTGTGTTTTGAGGCTAGTTAGCAGTTCTGAGTGGGCTTCTTGTAGAGAAGAGTTTGAACATGCATACCCTAAGTTGTGTTGAGGTATGTTCCTACTTGTGTGTTTATACATTGATGTTTTCATTTATTTTAGAGGTAATTAAGTGTCATTAACATCACATAGCATGATATAGTATGTTCTTGAGTTATACATAAGGTCTTAGCATAATGTTGAGATGTGACAAGCTTATGAGAAGTGATTGATTAGTATTTATATGAGAGATAATATTAAATAGAGTTTTGATTTTGTTTAAGTTATTATTTTAATAATTTAATTGATTTACCAAGTTCATAAAAAATAATTCTTTGAGGATAAGGTGTTCACAAAGCCTAGTCTTGTCTTGGTGAAGGTATGTATAGTAAATCTTAGTGAAGTGAGTGAATAGAGGCTTGTGAGAATATGTTTATCAGTATTTGAGTAGTGTCTAAGGTTTTTTAGATGATATTGAGTTTTATAATTCATCTACATTGGTAAGAATGTCTCAAATAGGTATGATACCTAGTAGGTCTATTTGATAGACTAGTTCTTAAACATGGATATGGATTGAATAGGTATGATGATGATGATGATGATATGTATATGTATATGTATGGACTTGAATTTATGAAATTAATTGTTATAACATGTGATAAAGGTTTTAATTTAGTCATATAACTCTTAGAGTGAGCCAAATGGGTATGTTCTTCTTTAGTGAATTTCTCATGAACTTACTCTTAAGACCCTAGGTAGCAGAATGAGGTGTCATGATCAGGTCTAGAGGCTTGTGAGATCATGTGATAATTTATTAAGGTTTTATATTATGTATTTAGTGGGTTTTCCAGGTATTAGGTATTTATTTGAAGGATAAATCATCAAAAGTGGGTCTTGAGGTCTCTCAAGTGCTAGATTAAAGAGTTTCAGACTCGAGAAGGAACATCTGATGCTTGTTGACACATGTAACTATTTCATGGGAATATGAGATATTATTAAGATATGTAAAAGTGTCCTAAATTTTTTTCTAATAATTATGAGTTGGTGTCAAGGGAAAAGTTTTTAGAACAAATGTTAAGAATAAAAACTAATCTAAAATCTTCCTTAAACCCTTATAATGACTTGATGGTGAATATCTTGTTTTTGGGTGACTATAATGGATTGGTAAGGATATTTTTATGATTTTATAATGTATAATAATCTTACAAGTACCTCTAGTTGGCATTGAGTGTTTAGGAGAGTGAGTGGAAGCTACAAGAAATCACTTGATTCTCATAAATTTTGTGTAGCACATAGGGTTGGCTAAGTCAAAGTTGTAAAATGGATGGAGATTGAATATTATAACTTTTAATTCATTATTTTGGTTGTTTATGAACAATTTATAGACCTTAAATGTGCTAAATTGGTCATAAAAGATAACTTATTTCTAAAAGGCCTAATATTGAAGACAATGAGAAAAATTAGGCATGAGTGAGAAAGAGTTTAGGGATATGTTTCGGTGGATTAAAAATGGATAAAATTTCTTGATTTTGTTTTTAAATACCTATAAAAATTTTCCATATTTTTTATATTTCTTTGAATTCATTGAAATGTTGCAAATTTTGTTCACAAAATGTGCTATCTTGTGAAGATGAGACAGTGAAGGTGTAAGGTTCAAAGTTTGTTCTATATATTTCATATTTACCATTAGACATATGTGTATTTGTGTTTTTAAATGTTATAAATATGTATAAGGATAACAATAATGGATTATAAATTATTTTTTGTGTATACATAGGTGTTGGAATGCAAAATCATCATGATTGGTTCACAAGGTAGAATAACATATCTATTAAGTGACATTGATGAGTTGGAGGATATCTACACTTATATGATTCATATAATGAATATTATATTTTTTTTAGAACCTAAAATACCTATCCATTATTAATGGAATGTTGAGAGTCACTTTAATTAGCTGAGATATGGAAGCCAAAATGGATTATTTGGTTGTGTAAGGACTATGAAAGAGAGGGTTAATAAATTTGTTTGCAAGACCAATGATTGACACTAGAAACAATAATATATATATATATATATATATATATATATATATATATATATATATATATATATATTATATAGATCACATAGGAAATATTATTATGAATTATAAGTCATGTAAGTGTTCTTAAAGGAGATAAAGATAATATTTTTCAAGACTATGTTTTAGAACACTCAAGAAATTTTCTATGTATGAGTGAGATTGATGTTCTTGTGTCATTTTAACTAGTTTGGAAGTGTATAAATCATGTGTTGATGTATTATATGTTTCATGGGATCTTATAAATTCTTTTGTAGTGTTGTAAAGTGCCTATATAGATGCTGATGGTCAAATGTTCTTGACTGTGTTTTGGTGCTTTATGGTAAAATAGAGTGTGCTTTTTGAAGAAGTGTTTTTGAGTGTTTGGATCCTAATATAATATTTATAATGGATTTAATGATTACCCTGAGGTCATGAAGTTTACATAAATATTTATATTATGATTTTAAAGTGTTTCTATAGGTTGTATGAGGTTCATCTTTGAAGATAGTGTTTTTTGAGGTAATCAAGCCTAATAGGTCTTTAAGGCCTAATGGAAATTTCATGAGGTGAGAAAAGGATATGTAAATCATTGAGCATGGAGGAGGTCATATGAGGTTTAAAATTAATTTTTTTAAAGGTTTGAGGATTTTGGCAAGGTATATCTGGGTCATAGTGGTCCAAGTTATTTTATGGAGAAAATAGACCTAATGCATTAGGTCTCTAAGTAGGCCTAGAAGAAGATTGAGGTCTAAATTTGTTTGGAAGACCTAATGGTGATATTTTCTTGATTTATTATTATTTTTAACATTTTATTAAACATGTTTTGGGTCTGAACCTAATGGATTAATGTCTTGGTTAACCAAGAGTGTAAGTGATCTAGTGAATGGCATAAGTACAAGGCATAATAGGCCTATTTGGGCTAGTTAAGGTATGAGAGGGATAAAGAATAAAATATCACCTTAAGGAGAATAAATAGGTATTTATTACCATAACAATATGGGAGATAAACTATGATGAATATATAATAGACATTTTACATGTGGAAGATAAGGCCAGTTGACCTAATAAGCCTAATAAGAGGCATGTTTGAGGGAAGAAGCCTAGAGGCTATTTTGAGAGGGGTAAAATGTTGAGAATAACTTAATGAGTTGATTATATATTAAGATAACATTAGAGTTACATTATAAATTTGTTCTTGATATATTAAAATAAGTTTAATTTAGACAGATAAGATAGAGAGATAAAGAAGTGGTCACCATCTGTTGATTAAGAAATAAGGTGTCTTAAGGTGATCAAATTGGTCTTGGTTGACTTGGTTATTTTTCAAGGAATGAGATATACCTTATAAGTTATATAAGTGTTATTTAAGTTTCTAATTTGGTGTTAAATCACTTTAGGGGTTGGTGCCTCCTTTTAATTTGGAGCTTGATAAAGGACTATCTGAGTTGGTAATCCTTGTGGGGTTGATGCCTCACTAAATATTGATCCATTGCTTATAGGATAGTAGTAAAAGTAGTGTTTCAATGGGTTTTATCCCCATTGAGGGTTTCCCACATATATTATGTGTTTTTTGCTTCATGCTCTTATATATTTTTTTTATACATTGGTTGATCTATGTGTTTGAGTGAATGCTTCATAAGTGATAAGTGGAATTGAATATATGTTTTGAAAACACTAATTTACCCCCCACCTCTTATCAGTGGATATGCTTACTAAAATTGGTATCAAATTTGGTACTTTGAGTGAGGCCTAATGGCCTAAAGGTGATCCTAAGAAACATAAGCTTTAAGTAAGATGATTATAGTGTTTATATGATTGTAATGATGCTTTATCAAAAAATGATGGTACTGAAAGAGTTGAATAAGGATACGAAGTATGATAAGATGGGGAAAGATCAACACTTAAACTAAGGTGAGTTATGGGTTACTATAGGACATAAGTCAAATTTGAAAGAATGTCAAAATTTCTATTTGTCAGCTCAAAAGGATTATGTAGAAGCTAAGTCAAAGGTAGAACCTAAGTTGATAGTCTATAAGGACTCTAAAGACATGTTGAGAGAAAGGAACATGTCAAGGCATCAAGGTGTTTTTAATATGCTTGATTTAGGCCTTGTAAGAAGGTATGTGTAGGTATATTAGTGAAGCAAGTAAACATAGGCTCATGAGAGTTGTTGATTGGTCTATAAGACCATTCCATTATTGGTAAAGGTATTATCCATAAGATTGAAGGAGTGGAGATGATCTAAAGAGTAATTTTGACCTTATACTTCCATAAAGATGATATGAAGTGATCTAAGCCATGACATATGATCATTTGATTTATTTTAATGATGAAACATCATAAAGAGATATACAAGTAAGTCATAAGTGTCTATAAAGGTAGAGGTTTAAAAATGAAGAATGAGTTGATCATCAAGATAGAGGAGCTAATTTGAGCCTATGAAGCTGTCATAGATGAGAAAATATATGTTAGAGGCCTAATTATGTTAATGAGGGCATGATTAGGTGATACATAGTTGAGGAAGGGTAGAGAGTAGAGATGAGAAGCTGATATATATATATATATATATATATATATATATATATATATATATATATATATATATATATATATATATATATATATATATATATATATATATATATATATATATATATATATATATATATATATAAAAGGCAAAATTAGATAATAAGACTAAGAATTATACCCATTTAATATAAGTCCCTTATTGGTGATATGAGGTTTGATTGAGATTTCAAGAGGATATCAAGTATAAGAATAAAGGAGGAGCTTGATGTTTGTTTACTTTGTTCATTTTAATGTTTGCAATATCTAAAGATGTATCTAAGTGTAAGGTGTATGTAGAGTTTCTTGCTTTGAGTATTTACCATAAAAATTCAAGTGATATTGGTGAATGTCAAGGTGACATTAAGATCATATAATACATGTGAATAATGTAAGAGGACCTTGAAAAAGTAGGTAAATTACAAGACTAATCAAGAGTACTCTTACTTAGAGGTTTGATATGCCATAATAATCTTGAATAAGTTTGATTAATAGTGCATGTAGAGGTGTTTAATAGTATTTTTCATGAATGTTTGATAGAGGTATACAATAGAGAATGAGATCTCATAAACCCATTTGGTAGTTTGCCATGTATAAGTTGTTATGAGCTAGTCTGAGCCATGATGGCTTGAAAAATATATAGAGGAATTTAGATTGATGAAGAGTTATAATAAATTATACGAGTCCTAGATTGGTCTACAAGACCAATGAGATTATGAAGACAATTTGAAGTTTGATTAATAAAGTTGGAAGTGTTTTTGAAATACAATGGAAGGTTCTTCAATGGATGTCAAGGTGAGGTATCTCAGTGATTATTTTGAGTGTAATCAATTATTTCTAGTCATGTTAAAAATAAGGTGAGATATAGTGTGTTTTGAGTTAATATAAAAGTGGTATGTATGGTCTTAGGGGGATCATTTTCTAATATGCATCTTAATTTACTTATTATTGTATGTTGAGTTTTTAGTTATTGAAGATGGTTGAGATAATTCTATGAGTTGAGATCATGTTTGGTTGATAAAATGGTAGTTTTTTAGAGATGAACCTTTGTCATTAATTTAAAATGGAGAGAAAGACTAGTTTGGGAGTTTCAGCTTGAGGAGATGAGAATGATCTCCTATGTTAGAATGGTTGCCATCAATGACAAAGGGGGAAATTGTTGAGGTATGCTCCTATTGGTTCATTGAGAAATTGATGTTTTCATTGATGTAAAAGGTAATTAAGTGTCATTAATGTCTAAGAGGTGATTTTTTGAAGTTACATAGTAAGTGTTCATGATGCCCTAAGCATGATCTAGTAGGTTCTTGAGTTCTGCACAAAGTTTTGGCATAATGTTGAGATTTGACAAGATTATGAGCAGTGATTGCTTACTATTGATATGAGAGATCATATAAAAGAGAGAATTTATTGTATTTAATTTCTTGTTATGATAATTTAATTGATTGACCATGTTTATAATAAATAAGTCTTTGAGGATATGGTGTTCACAAAACCTAGTCTTGTCTTGGTAAAGGCATGTATAGTGAAGCCTAGTGAAGTGAGTGAACTAAATCATGTGAGAAGATGTATATTATTAGTTGAGTATTGTATGAGGTTTCTTGACATGATATTTATTTTTATAATGAATCTACAATGGCAGGAAGGTCTCAAAGAGGTATGGTACATATTAGGTCTATTTGATAAAATAGTTCTTAAACATGGATATGGATTGAAGAGGTATGATGATGATGATGATGATGATATGGATATGTATGGAATTTAAGTTTTGAAATAAAGTGTTAGATAATGTGATAAAGGTGTTGATTTAGTCACATGACTCTCAGAGTAAGCCAAATGGGTATGTTTTTATTTAGTGGTCTTCTCATGAACCTAGTCTTAAGACCCTAAGTGGTATAATGAGGTCTCATGATCTGGTTTGGAGGCTTTTCAGCTCATGTGATCATGGATTGAGGTTTGACATTATGTATCAAGTGTATTTACGAAGTTTGAGGTCTTATATTAAAGTTAAAAGCATGAAAAATGGGTCTTGAGGTCTCACGAGTGATAGATCAAAGATTTTTAAACTTGAGAAGGAAATTTTGATGCTTATTGACTTATGTGAATATTTCATGGGAAGATAAGATATTAGGGATATATGAAAAAGGTTCCTAAAAATGTTTTATAAGCATTAGGTTTTAGGGGCAAAGTTTTAAGAATAAATGTTAAGAATGGAAACCAATCTAAAACCCTCCTTAAACCCTTATAATGACATGATGGTGAAGATTTTGTTTTTCAATGCCTATAATGTATTGGTAAGGATATTTTGATGATTGGAGCATGTAGAAGACTATTCTAGGTACCTCCAGGTGGCATTAAGTGTTCAAGAGAGTGAGTGGAAGCTACATGAAATCACTTATTTCTTATAAATTTTGTATAGTAGGTAGGGTTGATTGATTCAAAGTTGAAAAATGGATGGAGGTTGAATATTTTAACTTATAATTCATGCCCATGGTGGTTTTTGAAAAATTTCTAGACCTTAAATGCATTAATCTAGGAAGATAGTGAGAAAAACTAGGCATGAATGAGAATGATTTTAGGGATATGTTGTAGTGGATTAAGAATGGATATAATTGATTTATTTTGTTGTTAAATACCTATAAAACTTTTATATATTTTTTAGATGCCTTATAAGTTAGTGAAAATGTTTCAAATGTTGTTCACAAGATGTCCTATCTAGTGAAGTTGAGATAGTGAAGGTGTAAGGTTTAGAGTTTGGTCTATATACTTCATATTTGATATTATAAATATTTATATTTGTGTTTTAATATTTATAATTATGTATAAGGATAATAATAATTCATTATGACTCATTTTTTTTATTTATACATAGGTTTTGAAATGAAAGATCATCATGATTGGTTTATAAGGCAGAATAATAGTTCTAAGTAACTAAGTGAGATTGATGAGTTAGAGGATATCTGCACTTAGCTAAAGCATATAATGAATATTATGTTATTTTTTAGTACCTAAAACACATCCATTATTTATTTAAGGTTTATATTCACTGTAAAGAGTTGAGATATGGAATCCAAAATAGCTTATCTAGTTGTGTAAGAATTATGAAAGGGAGGGTTAACAAATTGGTTTTCAAGACTAATGATTAAAACTAAAAATAATCATATATATATATTATATTATGTAATATAGATAGCATATTAACTATTATTATGAATTATAATTCATGTAAGTGTTCTTACAAGATCTAAATATAACATTCTTCAAGACTGTGTTTTGGAGCACTCAAGCAGTTTTCTGTGTATGAGTGAGATTGATGTTCATTTGTCATTTTGAAAAAGTTAGAAGTGTATATAGAATTTGGTGATGTATTATAGGTTACATAATATATTATAAATTATTTTTTAGTGTTTTAAAATGCTTGTATAAATGTTTATGTCAAAGGTTCTTGACTATGTATTGGAGCGTTCTGCAAAACAAAGTTTTTTGAAGAAGTGTTTCTAAGTGTTTGGATCCTAATTTAAGATATAAAATGGATTTAAAATTGACCTAAAGATAATTAAGTTTACATGAATATTTTTATTATTACTTGAAATCATTTATATATGTTGTATGAGGTTCATCTTCACAAATAGTATTTTTTGAGGTAATTAAGCCTAATAGGTCGTTAAGGCCTATTAGAGCTTTCATGAGGTAAGAGAAGGATGTGTGACTTATTGAGCATGGATTTGTTCAATTGAGGTTTAAAATAAAGTTTTTAAATTTTTTTAGGACTTTGGTGAGGGCTATCTAGGCCATAGTGGTCCAAGTTGTTCCATGGAGAAAATAGACCTAATGCATTAGGTCTCTAAGTAGGCCTAGAAGAAGATTTAGGTCTAAATGAGTTTGGATGAACTACTAGTGACAATTTTTTAATTAATTATTATGTTTAAAATTTTATTAAACATTTTTTATGTCTGACCCTAATGGATTAATTTATTTTATGATCAAGAGTGTGAGTGATGTAGTGACTGGTATAAGTACAAGGCATAACATGCCTATTTGGGCTAGTTAAAGTATGAGAGGGATAGTGAATAAAAAAGAACCTTGGGAAGAATAAGTTGGTATTTAGGACCATAAAAAAAATGGGAGAGAAAATATTATGAACATATAATAGATATTATACATGTGGATGACAAGCTCAGTTGACCTAATAAGCCTAGTAAGAGGCATGTTTGAGTGAAGAAGCCTAGAAATTATTTTTAGAGGGGTAGAAGGTTAAGAAGAGCTGAATGAGTTGATTTTATATTGAGATACCATCATATATGCATTGTATATTTGTTATTAATATATGATAATTAGTGAAATTTAAATAAATAAGTTATATAGTTGAAGAAGAGGTCATCATCTATTGATTGAGCAATAAGGTGTCTTGAGGTGATCAATTTGGTCTTAGCTAAGTTGGTGTTTTGTCAAGGAGTGAGAGCTACCTTAAAAGTTTAAAGAGTTTTATTGAAGTGGATAATTTGGTGTTAATTCACCTATGGGGTTGGTTCTTCCTTATAAGTTGGATCATGCTAAAGGACTAGTTGATTTGGTGCTTGACTAGTAAAGGGTTGGTGCTCCTTGTGGGGTTGGTGCCTCACTAAATATTGATTCATTGCTTATAATAAAGTATTACAAGTGGTGTTTTAGTGGATTTTATCCCATTTTAGGTTTTTACACATATATGATGTGTTTTCTAATATGATGTGTTTTTTACTTCATTCACTTATGATTCTTATTTATACATTAGTTGATCTATGTGTTTGAATGAATGATTCATAAGTGATAAGTGGAATTTAATATATGTGAAGACACTGATTCACCCCCATGCCCTCTTAGTGGCTATGATTTAAAAAAAATTAAGCATAGTATGAAGTTTTTGATGACCCTGAGGTCATGAGGTTTATGAATATATGATGTTTTACCATGATTGTTCAAAAAAGTTGTGTTTATGCTTCAGTTATTCAAGACAAACTTTCTAGGTATGCACATACCTTATATGAATAGTAATAATGATGTGATCCAAGTAGTGGTTTGAGATAAAAAATTGTTATGAAGCCCAAATAATCTTATTATGGATATATTGGAGTGGCATATGATGTGTTCCTACCATGAGAATTTTTTGAATATGCTCAAATAAGATAAAAGGGTAATGTGTGCTAGGTAGGCTTAATGGAATTATGTCTCCATGAGACCTAAAGGAGATATAAGGCCTAATTAAAATAGGTCAAACCTAAAGGGACTCAAATCAAATTTTATCCATGTATATGTGATGTCTTAATATCCATTCCATTTTTGACCTAAGAAGATAAGAATGTTTGGCTGACTAAGAAGGATATGATCAAGAGATTTATATAAATACTTTAGGCCTATTTACATATGTGGTGAGTATGAAGAGAGTAAGTAAATAATATAGCACTTGATAAGTATAATAACATCTTATATACCATCATAAAAGTATATAATATCAATGATGAATCTTTGATAGAGGTTTTAAATATGAAGATCAAGGTTAGATGACCTAATCAAGTCAATTAGAGGGCTAGTTGAGCGAAGAAGGCTAGAGGTTAATTTGAGAGGGATAGAAGTGTGTGAATAACTAAGGAAGAATATCATCATATGTTGCATTAGAAAAAAGTTATTCTAAACGTGATAATTTTTTTCAAGTGGTTGAGTTGGTGCTAAGTCATCTAGGGGGTTGGTACCTCCTTGCAAGTTGGTGCTTGTTAAATCCTAGCTGAGTTATGTTGAGGTATGTTCATAGTATTAATTTGTATTAATGTAATTATTATTAGATAAAAAATAATACATTAATAGATATTTGTGTGGTATATTATTTTTATTCATAATAATAATAATAATAATATATGGGGTTAATTGTATTAGTGTTAGTTAGATGAATATATTATATCAATAATATATTTCATATTTAGTGTGTTGGGTATTTGGCTAAGAGATTATAGGGATCTCACCATCCCAAATATAAGAAACTAACTTCCTATATATTTGTAATAATTTGTATAAAAAAATATAGATATTTGGAAAATCATTATTTATATATTCATTATCTGAGAATGTTTCTTGAGTGTTTATTTATTTAGCATATAAATTCTATTTAAATCAAAACCAAAATCAATATATTATATCATATTAGTATGGGATCTTGTGCATTATAATTGGTAGATCCATTATTATATATGGTTTCCCCTATTAATGAGAATAATTACTTTCTAAAAAATTTATAGGATAGATTGATTTAGTTTTAACATAGTTTTGATCTAGCATTCTTGTATTTAAGGTATTTATATATGGTATTCTACATTGCATTTAGATTCAAATTCAACATTAGAGTTGTGCTTTGCACTGGAAGGCATTCAAATATGAAAAATGAAATTCTAGGAAAGAATACTAACTAGGCATCGGTGGCTTCATCCTCGATCTAAATAGAAGCACCAAGTAGAGCACTCTAAAGATATCAGATTTATTTGGAGTTATTTCCTTTCTGTGAGTTTATTTTTGTGAGACTGATATATCATATATCACTATGAAAAAACCATTGAAACCATCATTCTAAGCCATATTTTACATTCTTTATTAGAGGTAATCCATATCTTCAATTTTGGATTTACATAGGTTGATGCCATTTAGCCACAATGAATCAAAGATTTTGCTTTAGATTACAATTATATTTGTTAAATTTGCTTAACGTCCCAAATCATTAACATCACTCTATTATCATTATTATTTGAGATTTATATTTTTTAGGTGTGATATCATGACAAGAGAGTGGAAGTATGGTGTTCATGTAGATAGTTATTGAGTTAGAAGCTTGTCCATTATATCATGGGTCTTAATTTTTGCATCCAGTTATCTTTTGTCCTTCATATATCATCTTCAACCT
Source organism: Torreya grandis (assembly GCA_037957365.1). NCBI lineage: Eukaryota > Viridiplantae > Streptophyta > Pinopsida > Cupressales > Taxaceae > Torreya > Torreya grandis. The sequence continues at coordinate 2,883,966 of JARHVA010000721.1, read as the reverse complement.
TGTGTGTAGTTTTGTGCATGATAGTGGCAAATATTGATCTATTTTATAATACATCCCATCAAATCTATATGTAACCATATGGTATCTTCTACATCATTCTACCAAAGTTATATTTAAGTATATAGGTGTCTCTATCTTTTAATTTATGTAAATTCAATAATCAATATAAAAATTATTCAATACTAGGTCAAAGTTAATTAAAATCTTATAGTTGAGTTAAGTTATTCATTTTTAGGTTTTTTTAAAGTTTGGTATTCAAATTAGAAATATTGTATTTTTTTCTAAAAATCTAAAAGTGTCATTATGTCAAAAGAATCAACACTTAACATGAGTTGAGTGGTTAATAGTTTTGAGTTGTGTAAAATTTTATGATTATTAAGATTGTTAATTGATTGATAAGTATAATTTTACTATTTAACTTATTAACATTTTTAGTGTGTTGATAGGTAATATAGGGATTTACAGCGTAGTATTTCAATTTTTTTGTTTTCAATTGTGAAAAAATATTTGAGTCATCAATGTAAAAAATCAAAATTGTTTTTAAAGGATGCATTATTGCTTGTATGTGATGCCTTGTGTCAAATGTCTAATGTGTCAGTCTTATAGGGGGACCCTATTCCATTCAGAACAACATACATATGAGCTTCATCAACATATCAACTAATTAAGTAGATTTCACCTACTTGAGGATGGAGGTAAGAGGTAGCAGGCTTTCTACACCTCTCATTAGCCACTAGCGATTGGGCCACTTTTTGATTTAGTGGCACATCTATTTTTTTAGTTGTGTGTTTAATTTCAGCATGGTGTGGCATGAATAATAATAGATGTTGTATGCCTATTCATGTTTATCATAAGTGAACTGAAAATGCCTATGTAACTTCTCTAAAAATGTGATAATGATGAAAACTAGTAACTGTATTGCACATCATGTGGTGGTTTATGGTAAGCCACTTATAAAACCATTTGTTTGTGGTTGTTAGTTATCCACATGAAAAGTATCCCATTTTAGCTGTTTATCTATTTGTAAAACTATTTGTAAGGTTTGTGATTGTCCTATCAAAACCACCGAATCATGATTATAGGTACATATATGGGAGAGATGATTTCCTCATGTTCACATTAAGGAGGTTTATACTAGGGGTTAATAATGTTCAAAAGTGGGTGAATGTTAAGGCATGTTCACATTATTAATTTGTAATCACGTAATTATTATTAGATAAAAAATAATACATTAATAGATATATGTATGATATATTATTGTTATTCATCATAAAAATAATATATAAGGTTATCTTTATTAGTGTTTGGTAGTTAGATGAATATATTATATCAATATATATTTCATATTTAGTGGGTTGGGTATTTGGTTGAGAGATTATAGGGATCTCACCATTCTAAATATAGGAAACTCTTTTCCTATATATTTGTAATCATCCATATGAAATAATAGAGATACTACGAGAATTATTATTTGTATAATCATTGTCTAAAAATGTTTCCTAAGTGTTTATTTATTTATTTAGCATATAAATTATATTTAAATCAAAACTAGAATCAATAAGTTGGTGCTTAGCTAGTTGGGGTTGTTGCTCCATGTGAATTGGGTGCTTCACTAAAGTTGGTGTTTATCTTATAAGACTATATTCCAATTGCATAATCAGTGGGTTTTCTTCCCCTTGAGGGTTTCTCACATATATACTGTGTTCATGTGTTTCATGCTCTTTTGGATTGGTGCTTATGTTTGCTAAGATGTACATGTTTGTTTTAATTATCTATGATTTTTTTATTAACATTGTTAAATAAAGTTTTTAAATATTGATTCAACTCCCCTTTATTAATTTATCTTCTAACATGATCAATTATTCAATTAACCCCTCCATTCTTACATGATGTCTCTTCACCTTAATAGGGCTATTTGAAGGCTATTTGATGTTCATTTGAATTTTTCCTCATGACCTTGGAATATGAGAGAGATAAAAGGTCTTGTTGTTGTTTTTGAAGAATAATTAAACCCTTGAATGCCTTTTTAACACAAACTCTTGACCTCTTCTTGATCTCCAAATGGAAAATAACAAAAGTGATTGACTTGGCAAGGTTTGTTGAATTCTTTATGCATTGATAGAGCTTATTGTTAGATAGTATGAATATTTTCCCTCCAAATTGGAGGAGTGAGTGGATTTATGTATAATTTTTGAGGTATTAATGAAATATATTTATTAGAGTGCATTTGATGATGAATAGTCATATCTCTGTATACTGATCTTTCTTGGATATGTCCATCTTTTCCATCTTAACAAGTTTGCCATATGCATAATGAGAAACTATAAAATGATGAAATTGAATTATTTGAATATATTATGGTATAATTATATTGGAACATAATAACCATGGTGTCATATACCTTAAACCAAATTTTCATCTCCATACTTCACATACAACTTCCAAAAATGCCCTTTTGTGATTTCTAGGCCTCAAGAAACCCTGATTTAAATTTGGAGATCTAAAATGATTTATATGTCTCAATAATTAATAAATTTAGGATAATTTTATAGATATAAATTTTTTATACCTATATAATTTTTAAAATATCAAAAATAATTCACCAAACTATCAAAAAAAAATCTCAAAAAATGAATGCTTATTGTCTGCAAGGTTGTTTGGAGATGTATTTCAGTGATATGAGCCAATTTTTCATTAGTTTTAATTTTATAAACAATTATTAATACCTTAAAAATAATTATACACCATATAATATCATTTTATGGCCTTAAAAGGGTATGAAACACTCATTTCACACTCCATCCATAAGCAAATTAGTCAAGATCCCTAATTTCCTTCATGGTGTAGACCTGTGTTTTGTCATTGATCTCTCATAATGGGGTATATATATTTTAAAAAATAAAAAATAAAAATTAAATAACATAAAAAATACCTCCATTTCAATTTCATGAGATTTCACTTAGTGAAATTCAAAATATGCACTTTTTAGTGCTTTCTAACTTATATTTTCTCATTTTTGCATAATTATGTCTACATTTTGGCATTTTATTTAGTTTTATGAGGCTTAAATACCTAATTATATTTTAATTTTAAATTTTATTATCCCATATAACCATTAAAATAATTATATACCTTAAATAAATCACATAAACCTCTTTAAAAACCCTTTTTTGACTGTCTCCCTTACATTCTTGAAACCCTACAACATGTACCTATAAATTTCACCATTATTTGAATTTAAAATTTGATTAATGAAGGATTAATAAGGTAATTTATGCTTCATAATATCTCTCAAAAATTTATATTTTCATCATATAACTCAAAAATGCAATCATATTGCTTGAAATCGAGTTATTGGGGTTTTAGAGCAATTTTCCTTATAGAGATGGTTCATAAAGTTAATCACCTATAACCTAAAAATAATTCATTAAATATTGAGTTAAAATGGGACTATATATTACCCTAAGATAATTTTATCCAATTTTTTTCCTCCTTCATGAATCAAACATTTCAAATATCCCTTACTAGCTTACAAAGAGTTCAATGGAAAAATGGAGAAAACGTCTGCCATTTTTGGACCTATGAGTTTTTATTGAGCATGGTTTTGGATTTATGAATAATTTATGATGTTTATGAGATATTATTATATCCTCAATCCATGAGAAAATTCTTCCAAAATACCTACACATAAGTAAATAAATGTGCCAAGATGCCTTTTTGCACTTTGAATCCCATTTGCACTTGTTCCACACTTTAAATATGTTTGAGAGAAATCACAAAGGAAAAAATCAATATGGTAATATTAAAATTATATTTATTACTTGATACCATATCATTTTAAATGTATTAAAATTTAATTTAAGACATTTAAGTTGACTCACTTGAAAAGAGATTACCAAATGTTTTGATAGACTTTACAAGAAACAAGTTAGACTCACTTTACCTTAACTTTTGAAAAGTTACCTTAATTTATGAAAAATGTGTTATATACCACTAAACAAAACTAAATGGATTCAAATAGGTTTTTCACATACCCTTGACCAATGGTGGAATTTTTTTCCAACATTCCCGGTAACCTCCTGGGGATGTTTGCTTGTTAAATACTCAAGACCAGTATCCTTGGCATTCCATTGGACTATGGAGCCATAAAAATCATCACCAAATTTTATTTGAACATGATAAACCTATTTTAACTTTTCATAAAATATGAAATTGAAAATGCCTTCTTCAAGCAATAACAACACTTGTGCAGAAGCATAGGAAATAAAAAACCATTATAACCACCAACTGAACATGTGCATAATAATTCTTGGAGGAAAGTTAAATCTAACACTACTATGTAAAACACTCAAAATCCACCTAGATTAAAGAAAAAAACTCATATGTCCTCTACATATGGTTTAAAAAATTCAAAAAAGTTACTATTTAAGTGTTATTCTTATGGGATCAAATATTTTTCTACTTGTCAACCTCTTTGGCTTATCTCTAAGTGAATCAACTAAAGAAAACATATCTCCAACATATAAAACTCTTCATGTGGTTCAATTTTCACCTCAATTTTATCTTCAACACTAAGAAATCTCTCGAATGTAACCACATTCTAATTCATAAGAGCAACTACAAATTTAGCCTCTAATGACTCACTAGAACATTATTATTGGCCTTTTATGACATCTTAAGAGATGTCATCTTGATTTTCAACTATTCAAAATGGTTTAATATCTTTAAGGAACTCTAAATACTACTCCCTAGCTTCATTAGGGTATATTTGAGATAAGTTTTGATCAACGTCTTCTAGAACATATAATCTAAACTTGGAAACCATTTTATCAATGTCTTCACAAGGAGATGTAGGCCTAAATTTTTTCTCAATTTCTTGAATCAACTCAATGTACTATTGCCACTCTTCATAAAAACCTTATTTATAATCACTTATATATTCTTTAGGTTCACTAAGAATAACTACATCTTCTCTTATATCTTTACTTAGCTCATGTCTAGGGATATTACCTTATGAAACCACTACTATACTTTCGCTAGATGCTACCATATCCTTTTGAACATCTTCGTGATAGGCTTATTGAGTCTCACTTAAATCTATAATTTGTTTATGATCTTCAATGATTACACAATGCTATTCTTCTATGCCAAATTAGAGCTCATTTGACCAACACAACTCTTGATCATCCTCTCTTGACAAATTTTCCTCTTTACTTGGATGTTCTTATTTTGCCTCCCATTCAATAGGTCCTTCAAAAATTGAGATATTTAGAGGGTAAGAGGTTCTATTTTGTGGCATAGGAACATAGGGAAATATTGGTTTCTCTTAAATGGGATTTGGGATCTAGGAGGTATTAAGAAGACTTTGAGATTTGGAAGCAATAGTTTCATTTGATAATTATTTGAAAAGAGGGAAATAAAATTGTGTTATAGATGCTTCATTCTTCTCTTTCCACTCAAAAATCAACCTCTCAAATTCTGATATGCCTTGATCTTTATGTAAAAATTCCCCTTGAGGATTAGATGAGGGGCTTAATAAATGTGGAAATTTTATTGGTTGGGGAGTTTGAGGGACTTGAGGAATAATGGGTGGAGTTTACATAATCATAGGCTCTTTCATAGGATTAGAAGTTATAAAATTGGAATATCAAAACAAGTAGTATCTCTTTAAAATTCAATGGGTTCTTTTTGTTTCCAACTTGGGATTTTGGACTCAATTCCTTGTGTTCTTATGGGAAACTGTTTTATTTTTCTCTTTTAGTCTCATTGTATCTCTTCAATGATTATACCTCTTTTTGATGTATATAGTCTTGATATACAATCTAATCTTTATTCCCATTTCATTCCACTTCCCTATCACTCTCCATACATTGTCTCTCAAAGTCAATTCTAATTTCTTGCATAATTTTTTTAAACCAATTAGAAAGAACATGACTTTGCCAAGGTTGATTGGAAATATGAACAATGGTGGGAGGGAAGAAAATATCATGAGAATTTTAATATCTTGTTGGTCTATGGCTAATTTAGGTGAATTCATAAATATTCTCAGCTTGATATGAAGAATATGAAGGTATAAAAGATGTATTGTCATAACATAGAAGATTGAAATACATACCAATTGATGCTTTTTAGGAACTTAGAATACTTAAACCAATTCTATATAACTTAGATTTATCATATACTGAGTAATTTAATAATGTATCTATTAAAAATTTATAAAACTAACACCAATCTTTAACAATATTTTGATTTATTATCCCATCAGGCATGCCAAAAAATGTTATCACTCAAGAGTGCACCCTTGTGAGAATGTGTTCTTGTTCTCACTCTTGTTGACACAATGTAAAATATCAAATGTATGGGTGGAATTATATTGGATATAATATCTAGATGAAGGTATTTTTTAATTGGTACACCACCTAATTCACTCTAAAACTCTCCAATTTAGTGATTTATTGACTAGGAAAAGGGTAAAGGAGGTAATACTCAAACTAAAATTCAACATGAAAATTGAAAATTGAGAGTGATGTACCAATGTTATATTCAATTATGCCTATAATTGACACACTTAATAATATAAATAACTTTCACACATTCACTTCATATTTATCTTTATGACTCTTACATCAATATTTCATAGAAAAGTCTTGATAAATATTCACACTAGCATGGAAGGAATGAATACTGGTTGAACTCACTTCCAAATTAGGTATAAATTAGACTTAAACACTTGATATTACCTATAATAATTCTTATATACTATATAAATGTGAAAATATAGACATAAACATAAAAAATCAATCATTCACTAAGTGACATCAATGAACATGAGGCACACACTTCATGAAGAACCTAAAAATGAAGGAAAATCAACTTATTATTGATTCAAAGGTGTAGTGAATTTTTTTGGTAGAGTTTATACATATCCAAAAGCATAATCATTTTATTCTTTCAAAAAATGAACATACAAATAGAAAAAGGAGTTAGAAGAGAGGAGACAAAGTCATCCCAACCTAGGGATGAGTTATCATGCCTAGTCATCTTTTCCTTTCTTTTTTTAGCCACTAAACTCATAAGTATTACATGATATATTTTAATATCCTTATATTTTAAAATTGTTTAGGAGGGAGAGATAATATTATTTTAATACATTTAAGAATCTCATATCGTCATTCATGACCTATCTTGAAGGGAATTGGTTTTCTTACATGCCTCAATGGTTTTCAATGCTTAAAGAGGTCTTGATCATCTTAATTTACTAATTTTTAATATCTCACTCAAATTAATTAATAATATACATATTTTTAGTGAGTATATTTAACCATCATACTTGTATTTTGGAGTTTGACCCACCTATGCATATATATTCTTGATTGCATGTTTCTCTCTCTTAACTTCCTCAAATAGCTACAAGATGGTGTAGAATGGAGACGTTTGCATTTTTTTATTGATGAATAAGTCTCCTAAATTAATATAGGCCTTCAATTCTTGGTCAAGTATTCAACTAAACCCTTCATTCTTTCATGATGTCTCTCCACTTTGATAGGGATATTTGAAGGCTTATTTATGTTGATTTGACTTTTTCCTCATGACTTTGGTGTAGGAGAGAGAGAAAAGATATTATTTATGTTTTTGAATAATAATTAAAAAATTTAATAAATTTTTAACACAAAATATTTACCTCTTCTTGTTCTCTAAATGGCAAAGAACACAAGTGATTGACTTGGTAAGGTTTGTTGAATATCTTTATGCATTGATATAGCTTGTTGTTAGATAATATGACTCTTCGTCCTCCAAATTGGAATATGAGTGAGTGGATGCATGTAAAAATTGTTTATTTATTAATTTAATAGCCTTTATGATATTTTATTTTATGATGAACAATCACAACTCTCTATATTGATCTTTCTTGGATATGTCCATCTTCTCCATCTTGACAAGCTTGCCAAATGCACAATGAAAACATGTAACTTAGTTAAATTTAATTATTTTACTATAATATGTGTCTAATGAGTATTTTAAAATTATAACCATTGTGTCATAGATCTTTAAACAAAATTTTAGTTCCAAACTCGACATACAACTTCCAAAAATGCCCTTTTGTGCTTTCTAGGCCTCAAAAAACTTTAATTTGAATTTGGGGGTCAAAAATGAGTTATATATATATATATATAGACACTAAATATAGTATAATTTTATATGTATAAATGGGAAATACATTTATAATTTTAAAAATATCTAAAATACTTCACTAAAATCTCAAATAAAAATTCTCAAAAAAGTGTTTGCTTGCTGCCCATAGGGTTCTTTGGAGATATTTTTCAATGATTTGAGCCCATTTTGCATTACCTTTAATTTTATAAACATGTATTTTATACCTAAAAAGTAATTATACACACTCTCATATTACTTTATGGCTTAAAAAAGGTCTAAAACACTTATTTCACACTCCATCCATGAGCAAATTAGTTAAGAACCTTAATTTCCTTCATGGTGTAGACCTATGTTTTGAAATTTTATCTCTCATAAATGGGTTTATGGATATTAAAACACATTTAAACATTAAATTATATAAAAAAATACCTCCATTTCAATTTTAATTATATTTCATTTATTAAATCTCAAAATATGTACTTTGTATTGCTTTTTAACTTGCATTTTCTCCTTTCTACATGATTTTAGGTCTAAGTTCTAGCATATTATTGGGTTTTATGAGGAATAAATACCTAATTATATTTTATTTATAACATATATTATCCATTATAATAATTAAAACCATTATATACCATAAATCAATCACTTAAACCTCTTAAAAAACCCCTTTTTTACTGTATCCCTTACATTCTTGAAACCCTACAGTTTGTACCTACACTTTTCACCATTTTTAACATTGAAAATTATATTTATTAATGTTTATTATGGTTATTTATTCCCCCTAATATTTAACACAAATTTAAATTTTCATCAAAGATCTCAAAAATGCAATCATATTGCTTGAAACTGAGTTGTTGGGGTTTTAGAAGGGGTTTAGAGCACTTTTCCTTTTAGTGATGGTTAATAAAATTAAGAACCTACAACTTGAAAATAATTCATATAATATTTATTTAATATATCCCAATATATTATCATAATATAATTTTATCCAAATAATTTCTTCCTTCATGAACCAAATGTTTGAAATAACCTTTAATAACTTGTAAAGAGGTCAATGGAGAAATGGAAGAAGCTTCTACCATTTTTGGATTTGTGAGATATTATTGAGCATGGTTTTGGATTGATTAATAATTTATGATGTTTTTTATATATTATTTAATCCTCACTCTATTAATTGAGTCCTACAAAATACTTTCACAAAGTAACTAAACATGCCAAGATGTCTTTTTGTACTTTGAACCTCATTTGTACTTGTTCCATGCTTTAAAGACATTTGAGAGAAATAACAAAGGAAAAAATCAAAATGGGGATATTAAAATTAAATTTAGTACTTTATCCCCTATCATGTTAAATTAATTAAAATGTCCTTTAATAATATAAACTTGACTCACTTGACAAGACATTACCAAAGTTTTTAATAAACTTTATAAGAAACAAGTTAGACTCAGTTTACCTTAAATTTTGAAAAGTTATATTAACTTATCCAAAACAATTTATAGAAAACTTAAAAAAAAATAAATGACCTCAAATTGGTTTTTCACATACCCTTGACCAATGGTAGCAAAAGTTTATAACAAGTACATAATCTCTAATTGGTTTATTGGACCCTTACTCAAACTTAGAGTTTTTTTCTAAGGTTAGATTCTCATCAATGTTAATGGAAAAAAATTATATAAATTGGTGTGTTAAGGGGTTGAATTCTCATACATATTGGATTGGTAGGTCATAAAATCATCACAATTCATATTCCTAAAGACTTCTTCAAAATATCTTGGTCAATAGTTTATCATTGTATGCATGGTTAAAGATGATATGTGGAATGGTCTAAGGTATTGTTTGAGATCATATTTGCACGCTTATAATGGAATCTTATATATATAAATCCTCATCATAAATGATAATTTATTATCTTATTATATAATGGGTTATAGATCAAGGCATGTGAATCTATAGAGAGACTTGTTCTCAATGCACTTTTCTCTAGTTAAAACACCTTATCATGCATACCTATAACAATGTATGGTAGATGAGGTTGGTAATGGGAAATACATATTCATGATTGGAGGGGTAAGGGTTTCCTATGTAGGAATAGGCATGTAAATATATTTGAGGTCATATTTTAGAACCAATTAGACCTTCACATGGGTCATTAGAGGTGAAGGCATATGAATGATACCAATGGTAGATATTTGAACACTGGATGTGGTAGCTTGGGTCAAATTTTTCTAATTATCACTTACTATATATAACATTAAATCAATGTTATGTGGATTCATGTTAATATATTCAATTAACTATTGATCAAGCATGGCATCTAGTTGATCCTTGATAGTTGTGCCATGACTATAGTTAGTCTTAACATTCATGATAATTGCATTAATAATATGGATACTATGTACTGTATAATCCATGGTAGGAAAAATAAAGTATGTACTACATGCCCTTTTCCATCTAGTGGTAAAAATGGGAATCTTATATTGTATTTTACAACTATAGGATTGGAGAAAGTCTTGGAATATTTAGTTGTTAGTTTTAGCCTTATTAGTGTATTTAAATTTGATCTTTTTGACCAATTTGCTTAAATAATTGATCCAAATAGGATACACTATCCATGTAGAAATATATGAGAGTAGTACCTTCAAGACTTATTGTTATAAAAATGTTCATTAAATATGGCCATAATTAGTGTGAATTTTATGGTAATAATAAGGAATTAAGTATAGAGATGAAGGTGAAAAGAAGTTTTTGTGTATGGAAATCAAAAATTAGATTTGAATCTTGAGGAAAAAAATTGAAAAAGATTTTTTGTGTATGGAAATGATAAATGAAATTTAAAATCTTAAGATAAAAACTATCACCTTATTAGGATTGTTAGATAAATTTATAGAGGTTCACCAATATGTTTTACCCTAATTTAGATTAATATAATCAAGACTGATACTAATATGATAGAAAATTGTAAATGTAATCACTCAAATTTAGTCATGAATTTTTGATAATGTTAGTTTTGACCCACTTTCACTTTATTTGAATTGAGCACTTAAATTTACACTTATTCCACCACCTCACTCTATCCCAAGTACCTATACAAACATATTAATTTTTAAGTTTCTATATTACACCTACAAAAAAGTTCTTAATTACTAAAAACCCATATAAGCATCTACATGGACATCCCAAATTCAAATTTTCACACGTTTCCATTCAAGATAGGATTGAATAATATGGGTCAATATTGGAAAGCACTTTTGACCTTTATGGATTAATCCTAAATTTCACCATTTTCAAAAAATACTTTTCAAATTTAGACCCTCAGTTACATGTTGGTTTGTATTTTTAGGATACTTAAAGTGAGGTTTCAGCATTTTGGATTACTATAAAGGCACATCTAAGTCACCTATTTTATCACTTGGTAATTTCAATATCAAGGCACACTTAAAATATGTAAAATTTAGAAAACCTACCCTATTCTTATCAAATCTAACTTTAATAACTTGAAGTAGTCCTTAGTCAATTCAAAAACATGTTTTATCCAAGTCAAATAAAGAATCAACAAGTATTCAAACCATCTATATATACATTCATGTATAAAAAGAAGAACACTTTTACAAAACAATCTAAGTGGGATAAATACATCAAATTAATTTCCCTCTTCAAATTACTGGATATATAGGCAATGTTCAATCACCATGAGGGTGGTTGGGGTCATCTTAGCTAATTACACTCCCAATTTTATATTTGTATATTTTTATCTATCAAAAGCCTTATTAGGGTTTCAAATTTTAAGAATTTATTTTTAAGTCATTTTCACACATCTGAAGGTCATTTTTATACACATAGGAATGCTTTAATAAATTATAAATGATCATGCCTTGATTTACCTATTTCCCCATAGAGAAAATGATTGACCAATAGAGGACAATAGTGGTAGTAAATCATATCATTTTTATGATGATATTGAACTTCATTAGTTAGAATTAAAATTCATGTGGCACCTAAAACATTAGTCTAATTTGATCAATTCCAACCATTTTTTATTCATACATAGATTAAAAATAGTAAAAAAATATATTTTAATGTTATTCATAGTTAGTCTTCTTTTATTCAATCAGGATTTAGATATTTTGATACTTTGATTTGATTCTACTTGTCTCAAGTTATTTCATAACACTTGATTTATTTCAAATCAGTTTATCTTAATTAGGTTTAATGAACATATTAATTCCAAATTATGATAAAACATATTATTGAACCCACTTTTTATTAGAACATTTCTTCAACTTTTTGGATTGAGCATCCAACACTAAAAGAATATTATTTCAATGTTGGATCTAATATCTATCACTAAAATAAGTTTATTTCAACCTAATTTTTTATTAATGAAACTAAAATCACTTTAATTTTACCTTGGATATAATATTTGATGTTGAAATCACTTTATTTTGACATTGGATTTTAGAAGAATTTACTAATCTCCGTACATAATTTTTTTCTCTTTTATTTTAGGATCTAAATTTCAATTTTTAGTTTTTCTCAAATTTCAAAGTATCTATGCCTATATTAGATGATTTTTTTTTTAAAGTCTTTATAGTTTCCATTACAATTTGTCTTCCCTTAATAAATAAAATAACTAACATTCATGTAATAAAACAAAACACATCACATACACTATTAATGCAAAATTTTGTAAAGTTAAGTATGACATGGGAACAAGAGAAATTATTCATTCAAAATGCTTTAAGACTTACTCCTAAACAAAATTAAGTGTTTTTTAGTTATTATTTCTCTCAAATTTAATATTAACTTTTACTAGTTACTATTAGATGATAAAGGGCTTATATGACTCTTTTCTTTACTCCTCCTCCTAGACCTTAAAGTTATAACAACTACCATCCCACTCCATTATTCACCAATATATTATATTATATTCTAAATTCAATGTCTTCAAATATCAAGGTAGTCCACCGAATCATGGAAAATTTAACATTTTCTTCCTCAATGACTTGCACCTCATATGAGGAAAGAAAATAAATATAAAGGATATGATATCATGGATCAACTAAAAAATACACATTTAAAAATTCAAATTTGGATTTACTAAAGAGTTCATCTGTCTATAAGGATATTTTATATGATTCATTATGGGATAACACTATTTTTAGTGATACACATCCTACCACTTTTGATTCCATCATGATCACCTTTGATGATAGTGAGAATATTATTACTTTTCAAGATAAGGAATTTTCAATACAAGATGTAATCACACAAAATATCCCCCTCTTTATTAAAGTTAGAATACATAATAGATGAATCAAGTGAATACTAATTAATTTTGGGTCTAGAGTGAACATTTGAAGTAGTCATTTAAAAAAAATGGCTTCCAACATTGACAATATCAAAAAAATAGATCAAAATATCAAAGGTTTTGATAAAATTTTAAGACAAGTACTTGGAATGATATCTATAGATGTAACATTGGGACCTAAAATGGTGTCTATTATCTTTCATTTTATGGCTAATAACCTACTTTATAATTTACTATTAAGGAAACCATGGAATATATGATGGAATAAATACCATAAAAATTACAAATGTGTCTTAAATTCATGTATAACACATACTCAAATGAGTTTCTTTCAAATAATAACACTTTTAGATATTGTAAAATCCAAACATCTCAAGCACAATTAAATCCAACCATCATCCCTCCTTCTCAAGTCATCTCTTGTAATTAAACATATGAAATCAAAGAGTCAATTACTAATAATAAGCAAGTAAAATAATGAAATTTACAAATGGACCAACAAGAAATACTCAATCTAAAAAATAATATGAGAATATGAAAATAACACAAAGTGTTTAACCCTAAATTTAAATAAACATTATTATCTAGGTCAAGGGGTTAGACTAGATTTTTTAAAAGGATAATAAAGTAATATAATGAGTACAAAAATTTATAGAAAATCAAACAAATAGTATTAAGAATTTATACAATTGATAATTTTAAATTATTAAAGTATAACTATTAATAGATATTGCTATAAATTAGAAACAAAAGAGACTTAGTTGGTTTATTATGCACATGTAGGTATGATTTGGAACATCCTATAAGTTAATTTTAATATGATATTATAATAGGTTTTATATTCTAAAAAAATTGTTTATATGGCCTCAAAAGATTGTATCGAGTCTAGATAGTTAGATCGACACAAGTATCTAACCCTATTGTAGGTGTCCTATATAGAATACTAATAAGATCTAGATTTAATAAACTAGATTCTTATGGATTTCCTATCACATTTATTTTTATGTATTTAGATCACGTGAATAAGATTTCACTCTTTGTTAAATGATCAAAACCCTATCTTCTTCACCCTTAGAGTAAATATGGGAAAAATGGGTTAGTGGGATCATGATGTCAAGTTACCCCAAGCAACCTTTTATCAATTGATAATACATACATATCCAATACTCTGAAGAGTGCCTTAGACTTATGTATATCAACCTACATGTTAGGTATGTGTGCACAATAATGTAATGTGTGATAAGTAAAGACATGGAGTGACCTAGCTTTTAACTTGGAAAATATGGCTCATGAACTAATTTTCAAATGCTTCAGACCTATGGAAATATTGATCCTATTACTGATATAATAGGTCATGCTTGCTTACTTTAATGATTTAGTGAGTGATTCTAGGTGTTTTTTAGGTGAGGAATGAATGGGGGTTGATATTATATATACCAATCAATTTTAGAAATATCTTGCATTAAATCACTTAGGTAAACCTTTAGGATACATTTATTTTTCAAATTGGATGAATTTTGGGAACTAGACACTTTGAAAGAAAAGTGGAAACTTGCATTAATGTAGGTGTTTTTTTCGGATGCAAGTGTTCAAGAAGTTAGATAACATGTATAGGTCTAGAATTGACAATAAAGGATAATAATTAGGATTAGAGATTTTTACAAAATAGAGAGTTTTTTATCATTAAAATAATAATGATCAGACAAAGAAATAAGTAATTAGGAATAAAGAGATAGTGAACATGATCCTTTTAGATATATATATATATATATATATATATATATATATATATATATATATATATATATATATATATATATATATATATATATATATATATATATATATATATATATATATATATATATCCATTTCTAAAAGGACCATGTTCACTATCTCTTTATTCCTAATTACTTATCTCTTTGTCTGATCATTATTATTTTAATGATAAAAACCTCTCTATTATGTAAAAATCTCTAAACCTAATTATTATCCTTTACTATCATTTCTAGATCTATACATGTTATCTAACTTCTTGAACACTTGCATCCCAAAAAAACACCTACATTAATGCAAGCAATATATATATATATATATATAACTAAAAAGTAAAAACATGATAGGTATTTTCTAAGTGTATGAGATTGGGTGTGTTATACATTCCCAAGTGTGTATTTATTTTCATTAAAATAGATATTTCATTAATAGATTAAAGGGGGCACATGTAGATACTAAAATCTAATTTATGTATTACCTCAGTCTCATACACTTAGAAAATACCTATCATGTTTGTACCTTTTAGTTATATATATATATATATATATAACTAAAAGGTACAAACATGATAGGTATTTTCTAAGTGTAAGAGGCTGAGGTAATACATAAATTAGATTTTAGTATCTACATGTGCCCCCTTTAATCTATTAATGAAATATCTATTTTAATGAAAATAAATACACACTTGGGAATGTATAACACACCTATCTTTATGTGAGCCCAAATTGAGTGTTTTACTAGTGATTGACATAAAACTAAGATCTTGTTACAATATATAATAAGTGTATGAAATTTGGAATTAAAAGGATTTGAAATGCTTGAAAGTATAAAGAACAAGGTTAGGAGTACACCTATGTGTTGATGCAACTATCTTACCTCTTGGGAATTTGATTTAAAATTATACCTCATTATGAAGCATTGAAGATCAAATTATGAAAATTGTAACCCTAAAAGTGCATATATATAGAGAGAGAGATTGGATGACACATTCCCCAAACCTTAGTACAAATATGAGTTTTAATAAAACCATTAAAACTATTTCATCTCAATTGTACAAGCCAAATATGTTCATACTCTCATGAGTATGAGCAATTTAGTCAACCCATAATATATATCTTGTGAGGGTGAATGATATAATCAAATCCAAACTATAATTTTGGTAAAGTTAGAGGATTTAATTATATATAACTTATAATCTTGGTAAGATTGTGTAATTTAATCAACTCAACCTTCCAAAGGTGAACCAACTAATATAACCGATTATCTTGATAACCATCCATAAAAGTCCATAAAAATCCATCCTAGGTATAATAAAAATCCATAATAGTATTTAAAATCTAGAAATTGATTTGATTTTATAATTTTAGGTTCCCTTTTCATGAAATATTCACCTCATATATGTCTCAAGCTAAAATTTGGGTATTATAATAATACCAATGTATAGAATACTCCCACCAATATGCATATGAATAATATAACTATGAAATTTAGTGAATCTAAAATTGGTGTAATTATGGAGGAAATTTTTATATGGCACACCCCCACAAAATTTAGAGAATCTAAGAATTAATGTAAATGTGGAGAACATGTTTTATTAACATTCCCCCATTGTAATCTAGAGATTTTGAGTATTGAATAAGTGTATAGGTCATGTATTTTTGACATGCCCTCACTAAAATATGGAATTATGAAAATTTGTAAGTCATTCATATATGACATTCCCTCACTAATATGACCCCTCATTTTAAGGTGAGGGGAAGTAGAATCTAGTAATTACCTTACCTTAAAAGGATAAGATAAATGTATAAGTTATGTATGGATCATGTAGTGTAGAGGAATAACATGTCTAGGTAGATATACCATTGAAGAACGTAGTATGTGATCACATCAATTTCTAATATGCATTATTTAGATCATGAAAACATCTAGATAGTAACATTAAAATACTAAAAAAAATAAAACACACACACACAAGATCAATCAAAATCAAGAACAAATTAAAATGGTCCAAGGAAACCTCATACAAGGGGAATATTAAAATATCTCACAATATAAGGGACATGACTTAGTCAAATGTAAAAATAACATATAAATGACATACTCAAATGTTGACATACCACATAGAGTGACATATTCAAATGTCCAAATAGGTTAGAAAAGGCATGGGAGCCACAATAAATCATGCATATTTAAATTCCCAAACAAAAAATATAATGAAAGATAATAACAAACAAAGAACACACTAAAGGAAGTACATAAATGAACACATATAATATAGTCAACCAACATGAACATAACATACTAGAACCTAAAAATATGTGTTTTAAATAAATTTTATGTATATAACATAAAAAATTCACTATCAAAGGTATAAGCATGGATAAAGGCATGTGTAAGTATATATGCTCAAACATGATAACGAAAAGTGATCATAGAATAATATAACCTGGGTGTATCATGATCAAAGAAACCAAATTTCCCAATGTAATTATGGCAAGATTATAAGTAAGGCCTAACATCTATATGTGCATATATCATGTATCTAGGTATGCTTGTATCACACTCAAATGAAGAGTGAAACACATGTGTATATAATAAATTAATGACATGATATTTAATAACATGAAGAAAATAATATATGTATAAAAATAGTACAACTAAGAACATGATAAATTTGTTTTGGTATTTTTGAATTATTTGAATGGTTTTGAATTTTCTTAAATATTTGATATTTTTGAATATTTAAAGAATGAATAGTCACATTAGGTTCACCAAATTTTTAACCCTAAATTTAGATAAATGTGGTTATCTAGGGTTAAAGGGTATTAGATTAGATTTTACATAAGGTTAAATAATATAATGAGCAGGACAATCTATAGAAAACTTAAAAAAATACTATTTTGAATTTATACAACTGAGATTGATAAAATAGTATAGTTATTTATAGATATTGAAATTAATTTGAAATAAATGATATTTATCTAGTTTACTATGCACATGTAGGTCTGATATGAAATAAGTTCTAAGTGGACTATAAGATGATCTTGGAACATTCATCAGTTTCAAGGAATATTTTTTTTAATCTCAGACATCTGTGTTGGATGAGAATAATTACATCGACATAGGTGTTTAACTTTGATGCAAGTATCTTGTAATGAATACTGACTAGATCTAGATGAAACCAACTAGAGCCTTATATGTTTTTATCACATTTATTTTTATGTCTTTAGATCATGAACATAAGTTATTTATCTTTGTTAAATGATCAAAAACCTTGCTTCTTTACCATTAGAGTGACTATGGAAAAAAATGAGTTAGTGGGCTCATGGTGTTAAGTTATCCCATGGACCCATCTATCATTGGGCATTACCTAATATCCAATACTATAAATAGGGCCTCATAATTATGTAGTTATTCCCTATGTGTTGGATTTTGTGTTCACAAGGATGTAATGTGTGGTAAGCAAAGACATATAGTTACCTAGCATGTGACTTAGAAAATATGGTTCATTAACTACTCTTTGAATCCTTCAGATCTATGAAAATACTAATCCTATGACTGATATAGAGATAGGGATGAATACAATAGGTTTTATCACTTGAATGCTTGATTAAGTCTTATTGTTATATTGTATTGTGAGTTATAGGTGTTTATTAGGTGATGAATGAATGAGGGTTGATATTATATATATACCAATCCATTTTAGAAATGTCTCACATTTTAGCACTTAGGCCAAATTTTAGGATATGTTTATATTAAAAATTGTTTGACTTTTGGGCATTATATACTTTGTAGGAAAATTAAACACTTACATGAATGCAAGTGTATATTTTGGATGTAAGTGTCTAAGAAGCTATAAAATATGTACAAGTCTAGAATTAGTAATAAAATATAATAATTAGGTTTAGATATTTTTTCACAGTATAGAAGGCCTCATCATCAAAATAATAATGGTCAAACTAATAGATAATAAATTAGGCATAAATAGATAATGAGCATGAGACTTTTAGTAGTGGGCATGTCTATGACTAAAAGGTGAAACAATAATAGGTGCTTTCCAAGTGTACAATATTGAGGTAATACATAAATCATATTTTAATATCTACACAAAGTTCTAAATATAAATTCAGAAATTACAAAAGGAAAAAATAGGATTGCATAAAGAATATTTACAAAAGATACAATTAGAAAGTCAAAAGTTACAAATGGAAAAATTTAAGAAGGAAAAGTTACAATAATAAAAAAAGGCTACAAGTGGAATAAGAAAGTATACAAAACTAACATCAAGTTAATCTAGATCAGTAAAAGGTTATTCTTAACATACTTTTATTGGTTAATTATGAGGGACAAGATGGAAAGTTTTATATTATTATGAAAGTGATGAGAAGGTTAACATGGTTAATATGACATATGATCTAATACCTAAGATAAATTTAAATCATTTATGTGATTATTTATCTTTTACTTAATTCACACCCATTGGCCTAGGGGTTAACAATAAAATTGAAAATCAATTGATAAAACTCACCCAGGTCCAAAGGGAAAACATATTTTAGGTATTTCTAAAGATGATTATGTGATAAATTATTGTAATAGTATATTTCATATGGAATTTATGATCAATTATGTGAATAATGTGGAAATATATGGTACAAAAGTTTTACTATTATTACAAATAATTACACATCAAGATACACCCATAATAATTTTGAAAATGCTTTTGGATATCAAGCTTATCACATTACATACTACTAGACATTGATCAACAACATATATTTTGGACATATAAGTGAAACCATATCATGTTTATCATATAATAAAAATACATAATAAAAATCATTATGATACATTATAAAAGAAAATTCAAAAATACAAGCATGAAGGTATTATCAAATTAATATAGAATCAACAAATATATCTTACTATAGGGGTTCAAAAGTCATCATCTACATATACAACTCACAGAAAGTGTCCTCTGCAAGAAGATTTAGCCATCATAGTACGTATGTATGGATATTATTATAAAAACCATCCAATTGATATTAATACATGGGAAACTATTTTTAGATTTCTAAGATTAAAATAATTTGGGCATAATATCAATGAACTACATCATAGTGCAGATTAGGAAGAAACTCTTCAAGTAAATTTCACATTGGGATGAACATGGTTGAAACAAATTCAAGCCATAATAGATACTACTAAATAGTGCATCACCTTTTCACATGAAAGAATAATAATTCACATATCACATGATGGTAACAATGAACATGTTAGTGAAATATCTTCTAAAATAACATCTGGAAAAAAATGCATGTTTATAAGGTGAAGATGAGTATTCCATGTACTTACACTAACCAAAATATTTAAATTTTCATGAGGATGACTTATTGGTTGATAGTTTATTACAACCAAATATTAAAAAATTCATAAACATTCAAATAATCAAAAAATAAAAAATCTAATTTTACATAGATTTTTAATTGTTTCATCATGTTATTATTATACTTATTTCACATGTGATCAATTTTATAAAATTACTATAACCCTTAAATATTTATGGATTTTTATCCTTTTGGATTTCACTTTTCACTTTCTAGTTTTGAACAGACCAACACACTGTTCTATACTATTATCATTTTTCTATTTACCTTACTTTCATAGTTTGAATCAAGTAAATTACATTTTTTTCAAGAAAAATATCAAGTAGTATATGTTAGAACTAACTTTTAGTACTATCTTGAGTTGGTTGATCTTGTCCTGTACCTTTTTTAATTTTAAAATTAGAAACTAATCACATAGAGCATTAATACATCCATTTTTTTAGTATTTCACTTAGTTTGAGTATACACAATAGTACTTATTCATGAAATTTTTTTTAGGATATATTGATCATACATGTACATTAAATAAATTTAAAAGTGCAAATTTTATGACACAAATATAGGTAATCATTCCTCTACATACGTATTCAATCTCCCACATATATTTTGAAGTTAAAAACACATATATAATGGGGGTATCTTGTTCATACATAGCAATGCCATCATATTCAATGCATAATTTACCTTGAAACATGTTGAATATTTTTCATATCCCTTAATTTTATTCTACTTATAACCTATGGTTATTACAAGTTTATTTGTTTCTAGTTTCAATATGTAAAAAATACAAAAAAATCAAATATTTACAAAATACAAAAAAACATTCAAATATTATAAAAAATATAAAATGAATACTTGAGCATGACTAGATATTTATTTTACATAATTGTTATATCTTATTTATCTCATGATTTGTAGGTAACATACTCTTTTTATATCACATAATAATTTCACTAGTATTTATGAGTGTTATGCAGGACATACAAATTTCACATGGACTAAGATGTTGGACTTACTTCTACCTAATAAACCTTCTAATTTGGGGGAATATTTTTCCACAAGATAAAATATATATGTATGTATGTATGTATGTATGTATGTATGTATGTATGGGTTATCATTATATAACTATTGTAATATTGAGTTATATACTTGTTACAAATGTATTTCTAACATTTATATCTTACATTATGTATATGGATATGATATTTTATAAGATATGATCACATTACATATACATGGTCTAGACTATATTTATAGTTTTATTCTCTATTGATTATATTTATTTGTACAAGGTAGATTAAATCTTGATTGTATATTGTGTACATCCCTTCGACCTTGTGTGATCTCACTTGAACGTATATATGAGATTATTGTTTAATATGTGTGACATCTAAACATGTCCATTATTTATGTCCCTTGGCCATTTATTTTGTGTGACATTTGAACATGTCCGATATTTTTGTCCCTTGGCCATTTATTTTGTGTGACATTTGAACATGTCCCTTTTTAATACATTATTCATGTCCTTTGTGTGTGGCCCTTAGCATTGTGTGTGTAGTCTTGACTTATGAAACATACAAACATGTCTCTTGTATATGGCCCTTGTCATTATTGTATGATATTTCACTTGTTATTTTTATGTGATTTATAACATTTTTAAGTTTAATGTGTGACATGATCCATATCATGCAATGCCTATTGTGTATGCATCTATTAAAATTCACTACTATGAGATTCCTTGATAAATTTCTATAGGTTTTGACACATAGGTTACATAAATGATTGAAATGGTACATATTTTACTATATTTACATATTTTTCACATATGATATAATATTCTATGATTACATCTTGATATAAATGATACAATTTAATTTTATTTTGAGATGAAATGAATTTCAAGTTACACATCCTTCATCTCAAAAGGGGGAATTTTGGTGGTATTTTCATACATGTGATCAGCCTCCATGATAAAAATTCACTTTTAGTCATAAAATACATTTTAAAAGGTTCTATAATGGCTCAAAATTCAATCACTAGTATAAATTATTGGGGCATATACCATGCACATGCACTAACATTATAAGATCAAAGTATAGATTTAAATTTTTTTGAGTGTATGATACAAATTCATACACAAGCTTTAAATAAAATTTTAAAATATACATCAACACACAATTATATATTCAAAATTTATAAATGGGGGAATGCTAGTGATTCATTACATGATTTCAATACCATTCTCTAAGTGTATTAATTGTAGGAGAATATATGTACTCCATTATATTTTTATGATGCATATAAGGACTAATTAACAAAGTGAAATTGAATCTACAAGTAATATGCAGTGGTTGATTAAGTTAAGGTGTATAATGTACAAATTAAAAGTTCATTTCCATCTATAATTATTTCCCATGAATCCATTATGGATTCCCATCCATTTACACCTTGGGGTTAAAAATACCAATAATACAAATTTAGGTTTCTATGTCCCTCAATGTATTCTATATTATATTCATGTTCATTTAAAATTGGGGCTTGATCACCCTTAATTCATAATTGGTCCAACTAAGGAACCAATAATATCCAAATTATTCACAAGAAGCACCAATTCTCTA
This sequence comes from Torreya grandis, assembly GCA_037957365.1. Lineage (NCBI taxonomy): Eukaryota > Viridiplantae > Streptophyta > Pinopsida > Cupressales > Taxaceae > Torreya > Torreya grandis. The sequence continues at coordinate 2,860,723 of JARHVA010000721.1, read as the reverse complement.
ATGCTTCAAGGAAGAATCATATTCAATCAAATTTATAAGAGAAACATTATTTTCATGCATACATGTGTAACCCTTCCTTTTTTCTCAATATTTTCAAATTCAAATTACATTTAAATTTTCAATTTCACATATGGACATTACTAATTTCACATCAATGTAAGATTCATCATAGAAAACCTTACATGATTAGAGCTTTCTCCTAAAGACAAAATGTGTTTTACACACTCAAGTTTATCTTTCTTTTTACACTAGTAATTATATTTATTGAATTAAAGGTGGAATAATTTTACTCACTCAAATTGGGTCATGAATACATAATAATGTTAGATTTATCTCACTTTCACTTTATTTGAATTTAGCTCTTAATTTAAATATATCTCACCACCTCACTCTATATTAAGTACCTATACAGACCTATCCCTTTGAAATGTGTTATCTTACAAATTTATAAATGTTCTTCATTGCTAAAAACCCAGATAAGAATTTATACAAACATCCCATATTCTAATTTTCACACATTTTCCTTTAGGAAAGGATTGAATAATATGGGTCAATAGTGGTAGTCATTTTTGACACTTATGGCTCAAACCTGTCCTCAAGCTTTGCAATGAATTCTTTTCAAATTTAAGCCCTCATTTATAGGTTTTGTTTTATTTCTAGGATATGTAGTATGACTTTTTCCCATTTTGGATTGATATAAAGGCACATCTAAGTATTTTATCACTTTTAATTCCAATATCAAGGCACACTTATATTATTTAAAATTGAGAAAACCTTCCCTATTTTTATCAAATATGGTTCAAATTATTTGATTAATCTTTAGCTAGATCAAGAGCCTATTTTATCACATTAAATAAAAATGTTATCAAACATTCAATCCATCTTTAGATGAATTAATGTAGTATAAGGAGAAAAATTACACAAATCACTATAGGTAGGAGAAATATGTGGGTTTGATTTCCATATTCAGAGTATTGGATATGTAGGCAGTGATCAGTCATTGTAGGGTGATTGGGGTCAATTTAACCCATTACTCTCCCCCTTTTATATATTTAGTTTTTTAGCTTTTATAAGCCTTATTAGGGTTTCAAATTTGAATAATTTATTTGAAAGTCATATATGCTCATATGAAGGTCATTTTAATACACAAAAGCATGTTTTAAGAAACCAAAAATGATCATTCCCTAATTTACCTATTATCCCACAGAGCAAAAACTTTACTAATAGAGAATAATAGTGATAATAAATCTTGCCCCCTTTTTGAAAACCTTGACCTAAAACAATTAGATTTATAATTCATATGGCACTTGAAAATTTAGTTTGAGTGGAATACTCCAAAGGAGGCATAGAAAGATAAGGAAGATGTATTATAACTATTTAATCTATACTTGTTTACATAGGTGGGTTGTTAATATTTCAAATTGTGAAGAAGAAAGAAGTTGAAAAAGAGGTAGAACATGAAACTATGTTATCTCTTTGATTGAAATTCTCCTTTGAGACATTGATGATGGAGGCATTCCATACAATACCTTATTATTGAGATAATCTTATGTATGTGGATATTAATCATAGGTTATAGATATTTCTGGTCTTTCATCAAATTCCTATGGTTGTTCTTGTCTGGGAGGTGAGACACCAATTCTTGTAACTTGCATCTTTTTTGTCACATCTTCATAATTTTTAGAATTAATATTCACCTAGTCATGGGGTTGTGGATGGTGATTTTATACTACTAATTTTTTTAAATTACCTATAGGATCCTACTGTCTTAGATTATTATCATCCAAATTTAAGGAAGAATTATGAGATGTTGATCTATGTAATGCAGGCCATGGTCTGAAAATTACAACTACCTATTTTTTATGGAATTAGGAGCCATGGATATTATTTATTATCTTTCCACACTCTACCAAATCCATGGAGAATTTAGTATGAAATTTATTTCTCTACTATTTTTTCAAAAACAAATCTATGCAGCATGAGTGAGATACCAAAACTCTAATTTTGATTACAATTAAATATAGATAGTGGAAATATGATCCCATGCTTATGTTTGATTTCATAATTTATTCATAAAATATTTCCATTGGTACTTAATTAATAGCTTGGTACATTAGTGGATATAAATATTCACACATTTCCTTGATAAATGTTTTGAACTTGTGTGCATATAAATTGTATCATTTCAAGTGGATAATAGTCCTAGAGGCAAGGGTCCACCATGAAATCTTGTTGAACATAATTTTTTTAGATATCACATCAAACAAGTAGGACATAGTATAAAAATTCTATGCATCCCTAAATACAATTACATGTTGCCTCAAATTGAATTAAATAATTTCCCTTAAGGTAGGGAGTTATTTGTCATTGATTATCATGGAAAATAGTGAAAAATAAAGCTCATTAACATGAAAAATATTGTCATACCTATATAATATGTTCATAAGTACCATGAAAATATAGACACTAGGCTTGAATAAATTATGAGAGCATTTTTGACACCCTCCTTATTAAATCAATTTTCAAGGTCTTTAGACCAATCTTTTATAATTTATCTTAGATTTTAGCTATTGAGCCAATCCAACACAACCATTTGGTTATACACTATTATGGGATAGGTAAATTTATAATATCATTATATTTCCATTCTATCTACAAATTATATTTTATTTTTTCACTTTAGAGATAAAACCATGCCATCTTGGTGTATGGTCCTAGACAATACATTGAAAAAAAGGTCTACACAAGGAAATACCTTAGGTTTTACAACTTTTTGATGGAGTCCTAACTTTTGTAGATCCATGAGATCATTTTAATACTTAGTTTATATATAAGAACAAAATAATTCTTATAATATGAGTCTCATTATTTCCATCTCATCAAATATTCACTATAATGTATGAAACCTAGGCCTAATGCATCCCTAATGAACATAGTGTTTGTGAATACTTATCGTGTACCGTAGGAAAAGAGATAGGAATACATTATTGTTTTTTGAATATTTTTCAATACTTATTCATCATATAATTTCTCTTCAATGTAATCAATTTGTATTTGGAATCTCTCTGTGCTCTTTGGAAGGAATTTAGTTTGTTATAATTATCTCTTTGAACATGAATTTTGAGTAATGACATTACCTTTTTTAAATCTTGCTACTTTAAAATATTTGAATGATGAACTCAATTTAAATATTCATGAATTTTAATGCATAATTTGATATTTTATAATTTAAATTAATGAAATTTTGACATTGCATTTTGATTTTAGCTTTGGTTAATAAAATTTTAGAAGAATAAACTTGAATTGTCTATGTGTCTTTGACATTATACTTGTATGAGTTTTAAAATAATTCTCACCTACCATGTGAGTCTATTTTTTACTTACAAAAAATGTGAGTGCTTCCATGTTGTCCAAGTGGATTTATTTAATTATATTATATTCTCATGGTCTTTTTATCCATCAATGGTGTTGCTTAGTTGTGTATTATTGTAAGGTCCTTGAAACTAGACATGTTATATCGTATGATTGGCTCTTACCATCTCAATTTTCTAATCCTTATGATTTTTTTTTAATATTTTTTGATTTTTATGGTGAATAAAATAGTGACACACATCTCATTTTGATTTATTCATGGTTACATTGTTGTCAATCCTTCTCGAAGCTCTTTTGAACGTGTGATCACTCAATGGTTATGAGAGTATTATATTTCCATGGGTGGAATCATATTGTATGATCATAATTATGTAGCTATTATAATGTGGTTCAAACTATTAAACTTTATAAATATGTAAGGTTCAAGGTTATAATGCCAAAGGGCATTGCGAATGTGACACGTAACATCTTATGAATAAATTATAATCTTAGAGTTTGAAGGATTGTAAAAGGAGCGTGACAGTGATATGAGGTGAAAAAATAAGAATATTTTTACACTTGTCATCCCATGAATATATTTTGGTCATTAATTTTTTTAAGTGTGGTTCAAAAAATCGTAAATACTACATATTACATCAGAAAAAACCTATGTGCTGATGGAATCATAAGCTAGTCACTAAAACATGAATTTAGACCAAGTAACACAATAATTAAATATTAAAATTTTGTGTAAGGAATTCAAATATATATTATAAGGCCTCACAATTATTAGACTACATGATCATTTAAATAGTGTAATAAAGCACCAAAAATTAGTGAGTTGTGGTAAAATCTTTTCAAAATAGGTTCTTGAAAACCCAATTATCATGTATGCATAATTATTAAAATAATTCATAAGATAACGATCATATCAAGTCAAAATAAAATTTAAATGACAAAAAACATGGGATATTTTTGACAAAATAATTTTAATACTAATATTCACATGATCTTTTTTTTTTCAAGATTTAATCTTAGAAAAGTGGGTCACATTAAAAAATAATAGGAATTTTTTGGTCACAACAAATCCTAAGCCTATTTCCTATCTATCATTCATCAAGAAATCACTAATAAATATTATTCTATAGATTCCACATTAAGATACATTATCCAAAACTATTAAATAAAAAATAAGTCACAAGGAGTAATTCCTAGCCAATTTTGAAGCACCTAAGCCAAGAAAAATTGCCTTTGTTAAGTATTGAAAGCTATATCACAAGATGAATTCATACAATTGGATCATGACTAAAAATAATAACCTAAAGGGAATAAATATGTGTAGTTTGATTTCCATTATTAGATTATTAGATATGAAAGTATCACTAAGCCATTTATTAGGGAGTGGTTGAGATCAACTCAAACCATCACTCTTACCTCTTTTTATAGGTTAACCTAGTGTTTAAAATGGAACTAGAGTTTTGAAGTGAAGGAAATAAGATTTATAGATTTATTCACACAAGTTTTGAAATAACAAAATAATATGGTTTTAAAGTAGGTAAAATGATCTGTGCTAAAATAATAGGGCATAAATTATATCAATGAATCTAGTAAAAAATAAATACTTACATCTAACATAAGCATCCACATGTTTGATAAACTCATTCAAGCAAATTCAGATGCCCAAATTTTGGAATTGAGTAATTATAGGTCCACCTTTAGTCTTTTATGTCACTTTCATGTTATCTCAAACCTATATATACCCAAAACAAGATAATTATCTTAATCCTCTTAATACTTTTCATAAATAGTAATTGAAAGTGGTTAATGATACTTTACTATAGCATTCAAAATTGTGTATTATTTTCATATATTTTACAATCAAAATAGTTATAAATATATATATTTTAAGATCACATAAATTAAAAATAAATTAAAACATATTATTGAACCCATTCCTTATAGTGAGCACATCCAACCATAGGTTTTCCCTTTGGATTCCATCCTTATTTATAGGGTTTTAGATTTTTGTATTCAAATATGATTTTAAAACTTGATTTTTTATTTCCCATAATTTTTCACAAATCACTCATGGTTGTAATGGATGTACATAATTTATATCTTATAACTCAATCTATGATTATAATCACTACATGTTGCTTTCCTAAAATTTTCAATAGCTATAACAACTATATAATCCTTTGGATAAAATTTATTTGTGATAATTCTAATGCTGAAATTAATATATGAATATTTGGCCTTCATTAATTATGATATTACCTTCTAAATAAATACAGTGTATCTTCTTGACATAATTTTTATTAATATTGAATCCTATAGTCATATAAAATGAAAAATTTGGTTACTTTAGTGTGGCTAATGACACCAAATCCATAGGTCCTCCTACTTACTTGCACAACCCTCATAGGATTTTCTTTCACCAATTCCCAATCATCCACAACCTTTCAAACTTAACCCTTATAGACCTAGGCAGCTTGTTTAGGCCCAGAGCCATCCCTCTAGGTATCATTCCCCCTAGAAAATAAAACCCAACTTGGATAGGAGTGTTGAAACCCATGGTGTCCTATTTATGGTGCTATTTTCCAAGTAAAAATTTGGTTTAAATGGTCATTTTCTCTCAGATCCTTATCCTAATTCATGTTGGCTTAATGCAAATTCATTTAACCCAAAATCATTAAATCCCCTATAAAAGTACATTAAAATTAAATTTAGAAGGGTTGGCACTAATTTACAAGAGAGAAGTAGGAATACAAGTAAGTAAACTATAAATAATTTTCCTTATTATCTACATATAGCCTTCCAATATTGTTCCAAACCAACTCAAACCCTTGCACCAATCTCTATCCATCTAAAGCACTACTAGTTTTGCATCTAGTTGTATTTTCATACATAATTACACCAAGAAATTTAATGGGAGAACTACATTAGCTTGATCCCTCCTCAGAGTATTGGTATGTGGCAGTGTGCCTACACATGGGGTGTGAAGTGCATCTAGCATATCCTTTACACACTAGCCCCTTCTCTCTCTTTCCCAAGTTTCCATTTAAGTTCAAACACAAAGATCTCATAGGGATTATTAATATTAAAAATAGATGCATAGTGAGCTCTGCAGACTTTCAAGCTTTGACATTTCACTGACAGGGTAACACAGACCTACCAAGTAGAACCCAAAAAAATTAGATCACCTAAACAATAGTGCTAAAAAAGGACTACAACACAGAACATCATGGTGTCCCAATTTGGATGCTCTTATCTAATTAGAAAATGAAAGTTAGGAACCTATTTTTGTCACTATCCTAGTCCTTTACCTAAATTCTTAGACCTTGTCTTAGACTGGGCAACATAGAATAAGTTAAGTTACATTTCTCCTTGCTCTCTTACTATTTTTAGAAAGGTCAAATTATAATTAAATTTCACATATTAGTATCCATAATTAGGAATATACTTATTTTCCATACTCAGACTTGTTTATTAAATAGGAATAAAACTCCATTATTCCCAAAAATGATAAAACATTTGATGAACCTAACTTGCTTCAAATTTCACACAAAAACCCTAGAAACCCTAAGGTAAATTATTTATTATTTTTTTCCATAATTTCTTGATTTTTCTTTAATTTAAAAATTATAAATCTATAAATTAATTACAAAAATTATCTTATATTTTGTTAAACCCTAGTTTGCACATAGTAGGTCCTTTTTACATACAAACACATTCTCAAGACTGGGAAAAATATATTGCTAATTTTAGAAATATTTTCTAATTTTTCCTAAATTTTTCAAGAAAAATTATAAATTTTTTCTATAAATTCATATCAAATTATTAAAATTATGATACTAGTTTTAAAAATTCATTCAATAATCCCTAGTTGCATTAACTAGATCCTAGTTATTTTCCAGTACTTTTCCAATCATTTTCTAAATTTTTAGTTGCATTTAAAACTTAGAAAATCAATTTTAATTTAAAAAATTCATATTATTTTGCATAAATATTTTAAAAAAATCCTTAGTTGTATGTACTATATCCTATTTTTCTTCTTGTGATATCACCTTACATCCATAATTAAATTGCAAAAATGTTTTTCATTCATTTACAATCTTTTCTTACATTTTTGCAAATAATAAGGAAACATAATGGGACCTATCATGTACACGAATGATGAATCTATCATATGTTAGTACAAATTTTCATTCTTTGCATTTCATGATTATTTTTCATTATAAGGGATGATGTTAAGCAAGTTATTCTTAAATATGTTAATACATCTTTTGTATCACCTCCCTTGAAGCCCCTACCCCATGGTGAGTCATGTTTCATGGCCCATTTTTATCTTCCCTAGGTAACTACCCATTGCCAAAGAGCCCAAATGACACCCTCTATCCCTCCACCACCTTGACCCATCAATTATCTTTCCTCTCCTCCTATAACTACTACTATACAAATAATAGATAATGTGGTTAGAGATATTACTCAATGTACAACCATGCCTCCTCTACCTACCTAGGAGCCCCATCACCTTACTATTCCAACCCATCCTAGTCCCAACCCACTTGCGTAGGTAGAATTTCATAAGGAATATGATATTGTTGATCATTTTAGAAACACTTCATCTAAAATTTCCATGTTAGAACTCCTTCAGAAAGCTAATATATTCAAGGACATTATTTATCAAGCACTCACTTAGATTTCTATGCCTACTAATGTAGAACCTTCTTATTTTGCATCTATAGTCAACACTTTAAAAACTATTAAAGATGAAATTTATTTTTATAATGAGGACATGTCTTCTCAGACAATTATTGATCAAAATTTACCACTATTCATACAAATACAAGTCAAAACTAGTGCAGTCAAAAGAGTTTTTATTGATAGTGGTTATGGAATAAATATATATAATATCACATTCTTACAGACCATGGTTGTAGATTTGGCATCAATACATAAATATTATAATAAAATTTGAGGTTTTGATTATATACCAATAAATACATTGGGCACTATTACTTTAGATATCACGGTGGGACCAAAAACCTTCCCTACACAATTCTAGGTCATGCCAGGTCCTCTCCACTATAATATTTTACTTGGATGACCCTAGATACATACTATGGGGGCCATTCCTTCCAATATCCATCGATGTATTAAGTTTTTCCATGAGGTATATTTATACACATCCAAAAAATAATCAACCATTTAGAAATTATTGAACTACAGAGTCATTTTTGACTATTTCACCAAATGGGACACCATATCTCATAGTAACCACTACCTCGTAGCATTTCTCTTGATCGGATACATACATACAAGGTTGGAGAGACTAGCACTTCTTGTACTACTCCACTTACACTTTCATCATTAGTACTAATTATTCCACCATTCATAACAACATCAACCATTCTAGCTACTTCATCAGTCACAATTTTGACACCTATTACACATCCACCATCATCGATAGTAGTACTAGTAGTTATAGTTGATTACAAAGTTACTCCACTAGTTATAGATACCTTTGTAGCAAAATCATCTTCTAGTATTATAGATGATGAGACTCTTATATCATAGTTACCCCTTGTGGTAAATTCTAAGTAACCATATGTACATGATGTTGATATAGATTCATAGGCTTCTTCAGATGATGATACGACACCCACACTCATAAATTACTATTTGTGTGGATTGAGCTTTACACTAGTTATCCCAAGAGTGTACTAAGATGACTCTAGAGCTCTCATACCACATCCTAAAACACTTTTAGCATCTCACACTACACTCTCGAGATATACTCCACACTTACAACCATATTCAAATCCCTCAGCACATATAGTTCACATGGTTACCTCTATGGATATAGAGCTACTTATTTAGATTCAGGTAGGTAGAACATAACATCAGCCATAGTTTATGTTATAAATATTACTTGATAATGGATTGATCACATTACCTATAGTATGACATAAATCTATCAATAGATTGTCACATCAAGATGGTTACCCACTTTGTACTTTTCATAAGATTATAGGCCATGATACAAATTCATGTACAAATTTATAGTAGAGAATGGATAAACTACAATATCAAGGAATTATTTAGTTTATAGCACCACCAACAACACCACTTACACTAAATTTATTTACTAGTAGGACTAAATATCCTAGAGTAGAGTCAGCATCTCCACCACTAGAGCAACCTTCAGTTCACCTTTAGTATGATTAAACCATAAACATAGCATCTACAACATATGATAATACTTATGATGATGATCTTGAGGCATTTGATGATGGTCATGACACTTTCCTCCATTTCCATCCTTAGTAGGCTTCATCTCTAGATCCCTTCCCCCCACCAACCTAGTCTTTTATATTATCATGTACATATTGCTTTACCTACATGCTTTTACATAGTTTCTTTTTAGCATTTATTATACATAATCTCTCCTACTTATTTTTACATAGTTCAAATATTTCTAAAAAATACAAAATTTAAACATACAAAAATAATACAAAGTTCAAAAATACCAAAAACATTTTGATTGTATGCATCATCCATGCTTTACATTAATGATATCATGTTAGAACTTACATTTGCTATTTCATGTTATTGTTTGTCAATTATCTACATTAACATGTTTTATCTTGATACTCTTTGAGTGTGTGTAGTGACATCCATCTACTTGATTATTTCACTCTACACATTGAGGGGGCATTCCTAATTCTATATTTGAGACACACATCGATATACCTAACCATTGGGGGCATCTTCTACATGACAACACCATCTAGGTTATTTCATTTCTATACCACACACTCTAGTTATCATGTTGGCATACATTACTTGCCAGCTTATGTAGATTACCATATCGACACTCACTAGTATATTCCACTTGTGTCTTTCTTAGCATATACCTAGTCTTGTACTTCATGTCTTTCATACTTTCCATTCTTGATTTGATTAGTTAGATGTGATTGTATTTCCTAGTACTTACATGCTTTCCTTCCTTGCTTAGAATATCTTGATGTGATTGTATCTTCAGTTTCATTTTTGTTTCTTATGTGTGCCTTAGGACATTTACCAATGTACTTTGCTTCTATTCATGTGTGTATACCTTTAGACATTTACCAATGTCCCTTTCTTTTACTCTTCTATGTGCCTATGGCCCTCATGCCAATCTTTGATTTTTCAAATTATATGTGTATGTGGCATTTGAACATGCCCTACATGCTTATTTTCTAGTATGAGTGAAATGTGTCCATGTCCCTTGTTTTATTAGCCCCTTGTCCACCCTTTTATTCTTCTTGTTTCTTCTTCTATGTGATTTTTTGTTTGATTATTGTAATGCCATGATCCATATCATGTATTTTCCTTACTTTCTTGGATGCCATAATGGACATCATGCTCCATCCCTCCTTTACAACTAAACACTAACAATTAACAACTAACAACTAAACATCTAATATATATAATTCTAGTTTAGTACATTTCACATGCTTTTAAATTTTTATATCTATCTAGGCATACCCCTATTGATATAATAATTTATAAATACAAACATTGCTATATCTAGAGATATCTTGTCAAATATCATTACTATATCATGTATTTATGTAGCTTGCCACAATTGTAGGACCCTTTTCTTTTGAAGGAAGTCATTTTAGGTTCATCATTCCTAAAATTATAAGAGGAGGAAATAAATAGGGATTTTTTCATAGATATCAAATCTTATAACAATCAAAATAACAACATTCAAATCATCTAGTCATAATCTAGAGGTCAAACTAGTTAGAATAGAACAAAAAAATAGTCATGATTCCAAATCAACAACTAGTTTCAACACATGACAATATCATTGGAAATAAATAGTAGTGCCAAACATAGGGGTGTCTTCATTTTGTTACACTTGTCTATGAAGAAAAACACCTAGGATTTATAGTAATAGGCAATAATTTTAGCTCAACTACCATTTATATACATCTAGATCAATCATAATCAGTAGTTTTAGTATAGTTTTCTTAGGGAATCTAGATATAGGTGGGGTATGATGTACAACATGATGAATCTCACTTCCAATTTTAGATAAGGTAGTTGACATAGCTTCCAAGTTAGTGTCTATGTTCTAGACACCAGTGATTATGAGCAATGTGTACAGCATATTGGTCTTCTTTTATTTCTAAGTCCAGTTTATTACCCAGGCATTCTTAATAGTTGTGTTCCTTACTCCATCTATATTTGGTTGGCATCATTTCTCAAGTTAAAATTTCATACAAATTTAACTTCTATAGTACTTGATTTGGCTTTCACATAAGCATATTACATCAATTTTAGAGTGGCTTTCATACAAGCCTAATCTCTATCTTTTGAAATGGCCAAGAGTGGCCTAGTTTCTAGCATACATTCGGCTATCCATGCCACATTTTTAGATTTTTAGAGCATTCATGGGCTCCATGAGCCATATTATATGACATCTATTCCATATTGGTATCACTTCATAGCTTCACTTCATGAGGAAATGATGGAGCCAAAGGACTAGGTACCCTTTGTATTCTTGAGCCACCTATTTAAAGGGATTAGACACAAAGTCCAAACACCAATTATCACATGCATGATCATCTAGCTTCATTTAGTGAGAAATGATGGATCCAAAGGGCTAGCCTTTATATTCTTTAGCCAACTACTCAAAGGGATTAGACACACAATCCAGATATCAATTATCACATGTATGATCATCTAGATTCACTCAATGGGAAATGATGGAGCTAAAGGGATAGCCTTTGTATTCTTGAGACACGTATTCAAAGGGATTAGATACACAATCTAGACATTAGTTATCATACACAAGATCATCTAGCTTCACTTAGTAGGTGATGATGGAGCCAAAGGTTTAACCTTTATATTTTTAAGACACTTTTTGGGGAATTAAACACTCAGCTACGTTCATGATATAAATTTTGGTATAACATCATCTAGCATAGTCCAATATTACTCATCCTTAATTAGGATCATAATAGGTTTTATATTGGTTCATGTACTCAGTGAGGTGTATTTATTGCTTTTCTTCCTTTTTATTTTGCTCAACTCTCATATGTTATTATTTTATATCACATATAATAAGAACTAATCTACTCTTTATCTATTTCATAGATTCACACTTGTAGAATGTGCTCTCTATGCACTATCCAACATCAATCAACATACACAATCTTCATGGGATTCACCTTTATAGGTAAGTTTAGGTACACTTTCTATTTTTTCCTTTATACTAGTATTTCACTTTGTTGCATCAATAAATTAAAGGGGGGGAAATATAGTCATATAAAATGTGAAATTTGGTTACTTTAGTTTGGCTAATGACACCCAATATATATGTCCTCCAAATTTTTAACAAAACCCTCATAGGCTTTTCTTTCACTAATTCCCAGTCATCTATAGCCTTCTGGACTTAACCCTTATAGACCCAAGAAGTTCTTTTAGGCCCAGATCCATCTTCTAGGTCTCATTCCCTCTAGACAGTAATGCCCAACTTGGACAAGAGTGTTGAAACCTAAGGTGTCCTATTTCTAGCATTGTTGTTCGAGTGCAAATTTGGTTCAAATAGTCATTTTCTCCTAGATATGTATCCTAATTCATGTCAACCTAATGTGAATTAATTTATCCCATAATCATTAAATCTGCTAGAAAAGGCCATTCAAAGTCAATTTAGAAGGGTTTGCACTCATTTACAAGAGAGAAACAAGAATATAAGCAAGTACACTCAAGCACTTTTCCATATTCTCTACATATAATCCTCCAATATTATTTTAATCCTATTTAAACCCTTGTACCAATCCCTAGCCATCTAAATTACACCCATTTTTTATTTAGTTACATTTTCATACACAATTTCACTAATCACTTCAATGAGAGAACTACATTAGCATGATCCCTCCTCAAAGTATTGATATGTAGGTAGTATACCCATAAATGGGGTGTGAAGTGCATCCAATGTATCCTTTACACACTAACCCCTTCTCTCTCTTTCCCAAGTTGCCATTAAAATTCAAGTACAAAGATATCTTAAAGCTTTTAAAGATTAAAAATAGATACATAGTGAGCTCTATAGACTCTCAACCTTTGATATTTCACTGATAGGGTAACATAGACCTTCTAAGTAGAATCCAAAAAACTCAGATCACCTAGACAATAGCATTAGAAAAGGACTAAAACATCAAATAATAGGGTGTCCCACTTTTAGTGTTCCTATCCAATCAAAAAACAAAGTTTAGGAACCTATTTTCAACACTATCCCAGTCCTGTACCTAAATTTTTAGACCCTATCTTAGACTGGACAACACAAAATAAACTAAGTTACATTTCTCCTTTATTTATTACTATTTTTAGAAAGGTTAAATTGTAATTGAATTTCACAAATCAGTAGCCATAATTAAGAATATTATTTACTAATTTTCCCTACTTAGACCTATTTATTAAATAGGAATAAACCTCCATTATTCCTAAAAATAAGAAAACAAATCCAAAAATTAACATGACGAAGAAACACATACTATGGAGGGTAGATTTTATGACTTAGAAATAAATTAACTTGGTATCTCCATATGAACACATATTTAATTAATGCATTGTTACGTGTAACTAGAGATGAAATAAAAATACAAATAAAGCAATTTTAATACATCTAAGGAATAACATGATCCATTTAATGATATCCATAAAAATTTTAGAGTTATTGACCCTATAATAGATGTTCAAACTATAGACACCCCATTATAGCCATAACTGACTTCCAACTAGACTTCATATTGATTTCTACCAAATAGTACAAATTAAGTCTAGGAATCACTGGATGTCTTAATTTTATCCATACATTGGACATTAGTTCTCAAAATCATTTTAAGGTATAAATATTGGGGATATTATCCTATACATAATAGTAACTTATCACCGGTTCATCTCCAATTAACTTTCAACCTAACAATGTGATAGTTTGGCCTTTAGACCCATTAAGTGAGGCACTTTAATAATTCCTAAAGTGCAAAATTGTTAAGCAAGATGAATTAACTAATCAAACCAAATTAAATGCTTAAGTGGAATTTCCATGTGCAATTAACGAAATTAATTTTTTTTAAAGGAAATTTTAATAAAAATGAGGTCATGATGATGTCATCATCCTCAAAGTCAAGGAATTGAAAATATCTTCCTAAAATCCATAAATTTAGAAATTGAGAGACATGCTTAATAAATAGGATCTCTATCCAAAATATTAATTATATGTCCCCTCCTTAACTCAACTACGGTTAGTTTGAACGCAACCACAATTAACTCTAATCTAATTACACTTGGGTTAGAGTTAGTTTTAGAGGTTATAAATACAAGGTCTCACTCATTGATAAATAGTATTTCTTGGTGTAAATTTATCATGAAAAAATACATGCAATGATTCCATTATTATAGTGTTATCATGCCCATTTGCTAAGCAAGACAAGATAAATCCAAACTCAACATTACCAAGGTGACAAGGAGAGGTAGTACAAAGATCTCTATTGTCAAAGAATTCTTGATCACACAACTGAGCACATCAATCCATTACATGCATATAAATCTTGATCTCATGGAAGGTAAAATTATTTGTTTTATCTACATTTGCTAGTTACTTGTATTATTCACTAGCTCTTTGAGTGTCTAGTCTAGAGGTGTAAGTGTTTATTAGTGTGTTTTTCTTGATTTTATTTCATACTAACACCATAATAATCTCCCATATTGGATTATTATTGATCAAATAATGGAATGATATATGGGACCCTCACCCCACAAATCTCTCCATATGGCCTTTTAGAACCTTTTTCTAACAGTTTTCATGCTAATTTTTTGATTTCATGACCAAAAAAATGAAAAAAATGAAGCTCATAGTTGAGAAACAGAGACATGCAATTTTGTACCTATGACATATATTATTGCACTATGGAAATGTAGTATTAAAAGTGTGGTATTGCATGAGACATGTAGTTTTACACTACAAAAGTGCAATTTTGCACTGCAAATTTTATTTTCCTTAGTAAATGTAGTATTGCACTAGGTAACTGCAATTTTGCACTTGTAACAGTCAGTTTTGCATTAAAAAGTGTAGTTTTACATTTTTAAAGTCTATTTTGCTTGGTAAATGTGGTATTACATTCATAATATTTAGTATTGCACCTGCTCTTAAAAGTTGGTTTTACATAGCATAGTTGGTATTTCAGCTTGTAGATGTGGTTTTACACTAACAAATGTATTTTTGTAGGGTAAATGTAGTTTTGCACTCATAAAATGAAATATTGAATTAGTAAAGTGTGGTTTTGCATTAATGGTATGTTTTTCCTACTAAAGTATATATTTGAACTAATAAATGTAGTTTTATAAACAAGCAATTTTGCACTATAATTGGTAGTATTACACTATGTAAAAGGAAAGAAAACATGAGATCTAGAAATGAAAGTTTTCTTGATGATCAGTTATTTTTCAAAGAAAAAAAAACCCTTAATGATTTTTGTAGGACCTAAATCCAAGAAATGAGATTTTTATCACTCCAAAATTTCATTTACACTTACATTTGGTGCTTAAAAACCATCTAAATAACTTGTTTTTATTTTTCAAATTTTACAAATGTAAATAAAGCCAAGGGGATAAATTTTACTTCACATTTCACTTAGTGCTTTAAAATAAACATAAATCCTAAACTAAATGATCCTAAGAGCTTGTGCTTTTGTTTATTATTTGTTGCTTATTTTGTTTTCTTACAAATTGGACTTTATGCATATGCTCTCCCCCATCCCCTTTAATGAACTCAGGTGACCAAAATCACTTTGTTCATTTCCTTATCACTGAGTCCAAGCCCAGAAGGAAATTCATCTATGCTTTCCCTAGGTTTGTATAACTTGGCTGATTCAAAAAGAGACCCTTAAAGTCCTAGTTTTTTTAATGCACTTGGCTTGTGGGTGGGATTTCATCACCACTCCATAAGCTCTTTAGGGAAGTCTTGACCTAAGATTTCATCTCCCAACATCATTTTAACACCATTCTATGATGGGGTATACATATTTAGGCTGAATTGTTGGGATGATAGCTTGAGTAGTTAAACTAACTCTGTTAAATATATGTACCTCAAAATAATGGCCTAATCCATACATCATACTACACTAAGTAATCTGATAGATGTAGTGGTTGTAAAAAAGATAAGACCTTTTTAAAATAGGTTGCTTAGCTTAGATCCAAATGATACGATTGCATCTCTAGTGTCAACCACACTTGGGACCATCTACAATGCATGAAACTTATAGTTTTTAGACAAACCCCACTTTCCACATACATATTATCAATGTAGGGCAAGTAGCCTAAAGTTCCATGTAACTGTATGAATTATTGAGAGAAGAGGGGGCCTAGAAATCTTACTTTTCAAGTGCATCTAAATTTAGTATATTAACAAATTATTTTCTCTCAACAAGGAGTATATTGATGGCATTTGATAATATGAAGCAACCTTGTCATTTTTTAGGGGTAGGATGATACACGTAGGTGTTTTTTTGTCTATTTATTTTACTTGCATTATTTTAAATCCAAAATTATTTTATTTATCAAAAACACATCAAAACAAGTAATGAACCAATCACATGTTTATACACCAATTTTAGCCTACAGAGGTGTTATTATTCCCATTTGATACCACACTTTTCCTTATGTATTTTCATAACATTTATGTGTGCGTCATTTATTTGAAATGAGCATCGTTATGCTACCCATTTCATCCTAATTTTTTGCCTTGGAGTTTTGAAATAGAAAATTATTATCATAACTTTTGAGTGAGATAACATCATTACATTACTCATATTGTTTCAAAACCTTGCCTTGTGTCAAACCATGTTTGAAACCATGTATGCTTTCTAGTCTACAATTAGTATCATTATGCCATCCATTTTGGTCTTGTTGACCAATCTTTGACCCCAAGTAAAAGATGGTCAACTCTTATAGGTGTAATATTTTCATAGGGTTATAAAAACTTGTATGTGCTCTTATTTTGGTCTTAAATAGTCCTAAATGGTCTTTATGTGGTCATATTTGTCCTTGTTTAGCTTGATATAAGTTTGGTCACATATGTGCTTATCTAGTCTTTGGGGTTATATATGAGTCTTGGTGTTTTCAAGTGTTTTCAAGGTCATGACATGGTTTAGATTCATTATAAAAGGTTATTAATGTGTCTTTAAAGTCATATATTTATGAATTAACCTTTTATTATGTTGATATGTGCTAAAATGTCATTTAGGTCATCTTTTAGCCTAATTTGGAGGAGTTGTACATATCATACCAAAGTAAAAATGTTTAATGAAGCCTCCTAATGTACTTTATGCTAGACATGGGTTAGATAATGGTCATAACCTAAAATATTTTTTGTTCAACACCTAAACTAAGCAAAATACTCCTTTACAAACACTTTTAGACAATTGTATGGCATTAAGAGATTATTTTTTAGATAAAAATAGTTTACAAGAGTTTATTAGACTTCCTATTGACATTGTGGATTGCACCCTATAAAAGGATACTCATATCCTTTCCTCCATGTATCACAATGGATACATTCCTCTTGCTATGGGTGGCAAATTTGAGGAATGAATCTCTAGATTAGGGGCTAGCTCCCCTTGATGCACTTTGAGGCCCTAAATTTCTATTCCTAAAAATGAGGGTGGGTGAAAAGAGAGGGAGAGATAATATAAAATAGAACCTAACTAAGGTGTTGATGCACCAAAATTGATTTGTCTACTTAGCTTTCACTTATACTTGCACCAAAAGGAGAGAACAAACACTTAATTTGAATGAGAAACTAACTACATCAATGCTTCAATAAGGGGTTTTATGGAGGTATAAGGAGGAAGAACCTACCAGAGGTGTTGGACCTAATATAGAGCTTCACTAATTTCAACATCACTTCCATACCATGAGAGGAGAACAAGCATGTAGATAGACTAGTAGAAGTTGGTGCTCAGTTTGATATTCACCAAAAAACTATTGACATTATGGATTACACCCTCTAAAAGGATACTCAACTCCTTTCCTCCATGAGGCATAATGGAGAAATTTCTCTTTCTATGGGTGGAAAATTTTAGGAATGAATCTCTAGATTAGGGGATATATCTCCTTGATGCACCTTGAGGCCATGAATTTATATTTCTAACAATGGGGGGTGAAAAGAGAAGGAGAGATACTATAAAATAAAACCTAACTAAGGTGGTGATGCACCAAAACTGATTTGTCTACTCATCTTTCACCTAAGCTTGCACCAAAAGGAGTGAACAAAAACTTCATTTGAATGAAAAGATAACTACATCAATACTTTAACAAGGGTTTTTATGGAGGTACAAAGAGGAGGAACCTACCAGAGGTGTTTTAAAGACACACTATTGGATAGTTTCTCACTTATGCCTATACTTGAATCTAGACATTTCTTGTTGACTTGTAGAAAATAATTTTCAATACACTAGATATGTGGGCACAAAATTATGAAAGCATTAGAATAAATAACTAAACATAAGACAAGACCACAAGCATATGCAAAAGTGCAAGCTCAAATGGAGGTAAAACACTTCTTTTGATTAAAGGTAAATTTCTTCAGGGCTTCACCATATAAATGTTGAGAGATAAATAAGTTTTTGTGCATCAACACCTTAGTTAGGTTATATTTTATAGTATCTCTCCCTCTCTTTTCACCCCTCATTATTATCAGTAGAAATTTAGGGCCTCAAGGTGCATCAAGGGGAGCTAGCCCCTAATCTAGAGATTTATTCCTCAAATTTGCCACCCAAAACAAGAGGAATATCTCCATTGTTCTACATGGATGAGAGGAGATATGTATAGTTTCAGAGGGTGAAATCCATAGTGTCAATAGTTTTTGTCCCACCAAGCATGCCAAAATTTGTTGACACTGTAGATTGCATCCTCTGAAAGGATACTCAACTCCTTTCCTCCATGTGGCATAATGGAGACATTTTTATTGTTGTGGGTGGAAAATTTAAGAAATGAATATATAGATTATGGGATAGATCCCTTTGATGCATCTTGATTCCCTAAATATTTATTAATAACAATGGGGGGTGAAAAGAGAGGGAGAGATACTATAAAATAGAACCTAACTAAGGTGGTGATGGACCAAAACTAATTTATCTCTCAATATTTGTATGGTGAAGCCCTAAAGAAATTTACCTTTAATCAAAATAAGTGTTTTACCTCCATTTTAGATCATACTTTTTCATATTCCTATGGTCTTGTCTTATGTTCAGTCATTTCTTCTAATGCTTTCATAAGTTTGTAGTAGCATATCTAGTGTATCTAAAATTCTTTTCTGTAGGTCAACAAGAAGTGTCTAGATTCAAGTATAGGTGTAGGTGAGAAACTATACAATAGTGTGTCTTTAAAACACCTCTAGTAGGTTCATCCTCCTTATACATCCATAGAAACCCTTGTTGAAGCATTGATGCAGTTAGTTTCTCATTCAAATGAAGAATCTATTTACTCCTTTTGGTACAAGTGTAGGTGAAAGCTGAGTAGACAAATCAGTTTTGGTGCATCACCACCTTAGTTAGGTTATATTTTATAGTATCTTTACCTCTCTTTTCACCCCCCCATTGTTATCTTTATAAATTTAGGGCCTCAAGGTGCATTAAGGGGAGCTAGCCCCTAATCTAGAGATTCATTCCTCAAATTTTCCACCAACAAAAAGAGGAATGTCTTCATCATACCATGTGGAGGAAAGGAGATAAGTATCCTTTTAGAGGGTTTAATCCATAGTTTCAACACTTACATAAGTTAGTTTTAGGATTTATATCAAGTTTCAAGTCTTACATATGCATTAGACACAATCTCTCCTCCATCACTATCTTCACAAGTTTAAAAAGGCAAAAATCAAATGCATGGTATGACTAGGAGAGAGAAATTTTGGAGATTAAACTCTGTCCATTATTAGAGGTCTTAATTATATTTAACTTAGTGGTATTATTTTTCATATTCATGACACATCCTTTATGAATAATCATGAAGAGTGATAATAGTCATTATGCTTAATCCATTCAAGTAGGGTTTGGTTTTGATCTTGTTTATTCATGATAGAATTTGATGGAGGAGAATCGTTTTTTAGAGTGATTTCAGAGGATAAAATTACCCCTTTCATTTTATTTTCATCATCAAATTCAAATTCATGAGGTGTTTTATTAAAATGAGAAAGGTGTCTCACATGTGTGAGCATATCATCCTATTGCAAGTCTATTTTGGATTATTTGAGATGTTTGTAACCTTCAGGAGTTCAAAGTTCCTTATACTTAATGTATGATACTCAATTTTATAATATTATTTTGCTATTACCTTAGAATGTGATCCTTGTATACAACTCCAAGTGTCTTGCTCTTGCAAGCATGATCTATCATGGATAATCTTCTACAAGTATAGTTATCAAGATTGGCCAGAATCACAATGAAATATTAATGATAATGTATAATAGTGGCATTGGAAAATTGGAAATCTTGAGTAATGAGAATGAGGTTCAATTTTTGTCTCAAAGGAAGAGCTAAAATGTGTTCAGTCACCTACAAGTATGCAAACCTATAGGTGGACAATAATGAACTATAGGTCTTAGGTAGAGAGTGTTTAAATAGTGAAAAGACCTAGAATTACCATAAAACACTAAATTTGACACTGACTAGCCCTTCACTACCACTATTAAAAGACATGAACAAATTAAGAGACTCTCACTTTCAACACATGAAACCTTATATATGGACTATATGCATAGGTATGTACATATAAAGGAGCAAATTTTGAGATCATATAATTTTTGATAATATATTTAAAAGACTATTGAGAGGATGATAAGTAATTAATAATATTTGATATAATATTTAAACTTTAAAACTCAAAATTTGGTTGTTCTCTAGTAATCCATGTAGGCAAAATGAAGACCTATAGGTGACAGGTCTATAGGTCCTCATTTAGATAGAAGGATAATTTTTAGGTATAGGAAACATTACTTCATACATTGAATAATAAATATGAATACATATAGACAATTTTAGTGTCATGAGGGGTTGAGGTGACTAGTGTCATACTCACTAGGGGAGTTCACAAACTTAGCACTCATGCATAGGTCTAAGTTTTAAGACAAAAACCAAAGTTTGAAATGCTATAAAATGTCAATAGAAATTTAATAATAATGAAATAAATCCTCCATGAAGTTATAATAATTTATAGTTTCATTATAGAGTTGATAAACCAATTTCAAGACCTCATGCTTAAACCCTTCTCCAAATACAACCTACAACCACACTTTGAGAAGGTGCAAAGAATAATGTGTGCTTGGAAAGATGTAGTTTTTTAGAAAATTTGAGAAGGTTAAAAACTTATAATAATGAAAAAAAGTCATTGAGATTATCATTAATTTTAAATTAAAGTCTTAAAACCCAAAAAATGTAACCAAACTATCCTATGACCACCTATAGGTCGTCACTTTGGTAAGTAGATAGGTTATAGGATTGAAGATAAGATAAAATGCATAGTGATTGGTTTGGATTTTGAGGAATAGATGAAAAAATTATAGTATTAATTTTTAATTCAAAATTATTAGGGATAAATCATAGATAATATGATCAAATAAACTTCTCTAAACACCGCATACACATTTCATCTTCACTTACACGTCTGCTAAGAAATGCATATTGGTTTCAAGTTTGGAGAGTAGACATAATGCATATGAAAAGAATTAGGGTTTATCTGAAGTGAATTTCTAGGTAAATGAAACAATTTTAGGTTGTGTATATTCAAAAGTATATCAAAGATAAGGATGACTATGTATATGACTCATTCTCAACCATGTATATACATTTAATGAGGCCTACAGGCTTATTTACCTGATCAATTACAAAAGGCTACTTGTATTGAGAGACATAAAGGAATATGGAGGGATAAAATTATATATTAATATTATCTATATGATAATATGGTTTCAATTATCCCTTAAACCCATATAAAATTGAGACTAATGTTGATAAGCCTTATTTTAGGCTAGACAAGTCTAGGACTATAAATACACCCTATAAACAATAATAGAAATGGTAGATTTTTTAGATTAGAGTTGAAGTATTAATATTTTTAAAGGTTAAAGATGATAATACATACCTTCAAGAGTCATCACAAATAGGGGAAAATCAAGAAAAGTGCAATTTTGATTCTCAAAACCACCTCAAGCTCTTGAAATGCATGATTACATTTCAAGGCAAGATTTTATTCACTTATTGAGATAATGAACCTATTCATGAAACCTAATGGTTTTTATGGATTGTATTTATTCCCCTATACTTCAATATTTATGTTTCATTTGTTGTATTAAACCTATCACATGCGTGAACAATGCTTAAGACTGCCAACCCCTCTTCAGTGGCTTGTTTGTAGACTAAGAGTCAACTTATTGAACTTAAAACCATAAAAATGGGATTCATGGATACATAAGCACATAATGATAGGTTATGATTGTAGTAAAATTTAAAATTATGGCATTATTTTAGGGATTGAGGGCCCATGGCTTATGAATAAGTATTAAGAACCAAAGTCACTTTAAACACTAGTAGAGACACGATGTAAAATATTGACTCATAAAGTGCATTGAATGATATTATTTGATCATAAAAAATATTGGATATTGTTTAGTAATATAATTAGATTCTCTAGGTGTATTTTATCTATACTTACAGCTATATGGACTGTATTAAATGCACTATTTTTAAAGAATTTTGGTATTATGTATGGTTTTCAATAAATAGACACTTGAAAACTATTTAATAGGTAATTTGTGATGTATTTAGTCCATTAATTCCAAAAAATACATACTATACATTATGTAAGTGATCAAACAAAGTTCATTCTTCAAGGTAGTCTTAAATAGGCCTAAAATGAGACTAGGTTTCAAGGCCATTTCATGGATCTCACACTTTCACAGGGGCTCAGAGCCTCAAATTTTACATGGAGGTTGGTGGTAGGATATTTAAATTTAATAAAATGATTTTGGGTGGTTTAAAATGTGTGGAAGATATCTAGAGTAGAAAATCAAGCTTTTAGGCAAGGATGCCTAATTAAGGAAAGTTAGAAAAAGGCACTTCCACTTAGAGTTTGGATATAAAAAATAACATGGAGTTGTATATACATAATTGGTAATAAAATATTCCATTATTTTATTATCATCATCCATAAACTATCCTACACAAGGAGGTTTACATGATTTTAGGGCTACAATGAAAATAGGCCTAATGATAGCTTAAACAAAATGGAATCTTGAGAGTTGTTACATAAAAAAAAATGGATTGATTCAGGTATGTTAATGTATTTAAATTAATTTAATATATATATATAATGCCTTGAAGAAGATGAACTTAAGTTGTGAGCCACTTGGACAAGGCTAGGAATGGGAGATGAAGGAGTTTCAAGACACCTAGGCATATGAATGATAACTACTACTGAAATGTCAGACAATAATATTTTATAAATGAATTATAGGTGTAAAATGATATGTATGAAATTATATCATGTATAATTTATGATTAAAAGGTCCATTTTTCACTTATCATATAAAAATAAGGGTAGTTTTAAGGAATTGTGTAAGGTGTCAACCTGATTTTCTAGCTCCTATGCCACTTGAATAATGGAGCATATTCAAAGGAGAGACATATATCATTATATAAATATTTAAATAGTTTATAACTCCCTCTTTATTTTAAATGTCATGTGGACATTTTAAAATCTTCTTCTATTCCCCCCTCTCTTCCTTAATTCTCTATATAAGCTACTCCTTTTGGCCTTGTAAGGTATCCACATTTGGTATGGTAAAGCCATGCTAAATTGAATAATAATTTTTAATTTTAATAAAATATTTCAATCTTGTTTTAAGTTCTCAAATTATTTATTAACTGTGTGAAGTGTATACACCCCATTCTAGCCACAACTGGCATCTGACCAGACTTCAGACTAATTTCTACCAAACATTGTAAATTACGCTTAGGAATAATTGAACATCTCAATTTCATTTTTACACCATTCATTAATGTTCAAAATAATTTTGGGGCATCCATATTTGGGTTATTATACTATATTTAATAATAACCTCTCATAGATTCATCTATAGTCATCTTGTGACCTAACAACTGGTACTTTGGCCTAGAGACCCATTAAGCAGGGCACTTAAAAAATTCCTAAAAGAGATAAAATTATAATAAAAATGAATCTAATAATAAATCCAAATTAAATTATTATCTAAATAATCCATTTGTAATTAATGAATATTTAAAAATGGATATTAAAAAAATTCAAAATATCAAGCTTCTTCATCATTGCTTTTGTGAGTTGTCAAGATCTCATAAAACATCTAACAAATATCTAATTTGTGAGCCATGCCTATTAAATATAAATCATAATTACATTTACCCTCCTTAACTCAATTGGACTTAAATTTAACTCACCTAAGGTTAATTTAAACTCATTCCATGCTTAAATCCTAAGCTAATTCAACTTAGTTGAGAGTTAAATTTGAAGGCTATAAATACAAAGCCTTACCTATTGATCTCTAAGATATCTTTGTGTAAAGTTATTATGCTCAAATAAGTGACAAATCTCTTTTAGTGTAAAGTTATTATGCTCAAATATATGTAAGAAGCCTTTTTAGTAGTATTACCATGCCAATTTCATAAATCAAGCTAACCCAACCAATATTACCAAGGTGCTAAGGAGAGGTGGAACAATAGAGATTCATTAACAAAGATTTCTTGAGGACATAGCCAGGAAAGTTAATTGAACAAGCCATTTTAGATCTATAAGGAAGGTAAAAGGATGATTTGTTTTGTTTTCTAGTTGTTCTTTCATTATATGCTTGTTACATATACTCTCCTTAGTATATAGGATATAAGTGTTAGTGTTTAGTGTGTTTGTTTGATTGGATTTTATTGACCAACACTATACTAATTTCCCATTTATGGATCCCTTATTCACATTGATGACACTCTCAATGGGACCTGCACCCCATAAAGTTATTCCCATGGAATTTTAGGACCTCTTTCTAACATTTTCCATGTCAAAATCTTATATTACTGACCAAAAAAGTGAAAATTTGAAGCTCATATATGTTACACAGGAGTTCAAATTTTTGCTCTATGTAGTCGCATTTTTACACTAAGAAGTAGTGATATTGAAATATGGAGTAGTGAAATTGCAGTTGTGTTTTTGCATCTAGTAGTTATAATTTTATCTTAAAATATATGATAATGCCTTTGATAATTAAACTTTTACATTTATAGTTTTAATTTTATCCTAAAATCTATGAAATTTCCTTAATAATTGTGATATTACTCTGATAGTCATAATATTGTCTTGATAATTATGGTTTTGCCTTCAAAATCTATGGTATTGACCCTGTAATCAATGATTTTGCACTGTATAGTTTTGATTTTGAACTATATAGTTATGGTTTTTCACTAACACTTTATTTTATAGGAAGTTGTGATTTTGTACTAACCAATTAAAATTTTGTAGGAAAGTTTTAGTATTGATCTGTGTATCTGTGGTATTGCACTATGTGAAAAACATAAGAAACCCAAGAGCTAAATTTTAATTGTCATTTTATTACTTACTTTGACATTCTAAGCACAAGGTACCCATAACACTTTTTGTAGGATGCAAAGACCAATGAAAGATGTTTTTTAACACTCTAAGATTTAAACTCTCATTTATATTTGGTGTTTAAAATTCATTTACTTGACTTATTCTCATTTTTAAAAAATTCTCAAACAATACCAAGGGGATAAAATTAATATCATATTTCACTTGGTGCTATAAAAATGAACTCAAACTCTAGTTAAGTGATCATAAAATCTTTCATTTTTATGATTGTTGTTGTGTCTTTATTTCACAAGCCAAGTGTAGCATGTATGCCCTCCCCCCATCCATTTAGGGAACATGGGTGATAAAAAATGCTTCAATTATTGCCTTTGTCACTTTTTATAAAGCATGGAAGTAAATTTTCTAAGGCACTCACCAAAATTTGAGTGATTTAGTTGATTCCAAAAATGACCCTAAAGTCCTTATACAATTTTTATTTTTTGTGCATCTTAGATTATGGGCTGGAGTTCATCACCTCCCCACAAGTTCTCATGGGAAGCATTGACCTAGGAATTCATATGATGGCATAATTTCAATGCCATTCCATGGTAGGGGTATATAAATTAAGTTTAACTTACTAAGATGCTTTTTTAAGTGGTTAAATAAGTTTTGTTAGTAAAATATTTCCTCAAAACATAGGTTTAACTCAAACATCACACTACATTGAGAAATTGGTGGATGTAGTGCTTGTGAAAAAGACAAAACCTTTTCAAAACAAGATAGTTAATGCATATCCAAATGATGTGTTTTACTCTAGTGTTAACCACACATATGGGACCATTTAGAATGTACAAAAATTGATAGTTTTTAGATAACCCCACTTGTAGTGGATATATTGTCAATGTAGGGAGAGTAGCTTGAAGTTCCATATCATTGTACAAACTCTTGAGAGAAGAGGGGGGGATTAAAAATCCTAATTTTCATGTGCATTTAAATTTTTGTATTAAAAACATTATTTCCTCTCAAAATAAAGTATATAGGCATAATTTAATAGTATGAATCCACCTTGTCAATTTTTAAGATTAGGATGATACACTTAGGTGCTTTTGTTGTTTTTACTTTTTACGTATATTTTCTTGAGTTAAAACTATTTGTTTATCTATAGTAGGTCCAAAATAATCCATGTTTTCACATCACTATTTTGTTAATATGTGTTATTCCTCTCATTTGACTTTACGCTTTACCTTAGTCATTTGTATAACTTGTGTGTGTGTGTGTGTGTGTGTGACTTGTTTAAAAGGGGAATTATTATTATTCCCATTTCATTCAAAGTCTTGTGCCTTAGAGTTTTAGAAATAAACAATTTGTCATACATTTATATAAATATAACATATTTATGCTACTCACATTATTTCAAAGACTTATTTCCTTGTATCCAATTTCCATTTCAAAACACATGTGCCTTTTAGGTCTATGACTAGTATCATTATGCCATCCATTTTGGTCTATCTTGTTGTCTATTTTAAGAGTCAAGCATTCTAAATAAATTCATAAATTGGTATTGATAATTTTAGATTCAAACATTGATATGTTTATGCCTATGCCTCATGTAATTTTGGTTTAGACATTTACCTCTCACTTTTGGATTATGCAACTTGGACTAATTCCTTACTTGCCTTAGTGATCTTTGTGTATAAATTTGGGAAGTGGTCTATCTTTCATGTGCCTAAAGTCTAATGTATTTTTCCAAATATCAATTTTATGTTTGAATTTGAATGGCTAATTTGAGTCTATGTGTTCAAATTATTAGATTAATTATTTTAACCTTTAGACCTAGATTGTGCAAAGTCTAGCTTTTGTGTCTTATTTCCAAAAGACCTAACAATTCCCATTTGTCTTAGACCTAGCGTGCCTAAAATTCTAGCTTTTGTGTCATGTTTCCAAAAGACCTAGCAATTATTATTTGTCTTAGACCTAGATTATTTCAAAGTCTAGCTTTTGTGTCATGTTTCCAAAATACCTAGAAATTCCCTTTTTATTTAAACCTAGTGTTGTTTTAAATTATAGATTTTGTGTCATGTTCCCAAAAGTCCTAGCACTTTTATCCTTCCATTTTATACCTAAATGTTTTGAGCCTAGATTTGTTACCTATTCCCAAAGACCTACAAACATTTTTCATCTTTAGACCTAAATTATAACTATTTGAAACACTTTTTACTTGGTTTGGCATTCAAATTTTTAGTTTCACTTGACCATTTGTGTAAGACCTTTGACATTAGACCATTTAAGACTAAGTTTATCATTAATCAAATTTTTGAGAATGACTCCATTCCTAGACCCATTCCTAGACCAATGTCAATTTCAAACCTAGACCTAGACCTACACCATTTTCATAAACCAAGAACGCCCTCTTTCCCCTAATTGCCAAACCTATCCATGTTAATTGTCATATTCTATGATCACCTTTATTTGGGTCAATTAACATGCCAATTTTACCCCTTTTAATGATAATGGTACATGATCCCCTACATATACCATTAACCCTCCTTCAGTCTACATAACAACCAACTTCACAGTGCCCAAGGATCACTATAGTGGGCCCTCATCCTTTAGCTTGCAACAATAACTAAGCTTCACAACATCCTTTCATTACCATTTTAATCCCTTGTCCTTTGGCTTGTGTTAGCAACCAAGATTCACAACACCCTTCTATTACCATTTTAGGCCCTTCCAAGTATGATAACTCATTATCCCAATAAGGTTGTGCAATTATGACTAGATGGGTCATAATTATTATTTTAGAATGATAACAAGACTTTATTAACCCCATTATATATGATATTATTCCCAAATAGGTATTTATTCAACCATAGATCATTCTTTACCTAGTGACAACCTTCCCCCACTTTAGAAAAACCATTCCATTCTTTGACCCACAATAGAGTGAGTCATTTAAAGACCAGAATGTGTTCAAAATTGATATTCTTAAACCAAATGTGAACCAAGGTCAAGACAACTAGATAAATACAATATTTTTGTTAAAAAACCTATTCATGATGAGTCAACTTGTGATGAATCACCTTCTGATCCCTTACCTATCTCAAGGAGTTTCACTCTGACAAACTAGTCTTTGTTGAGTCACTTATTAATGATTATAATTGCCTTTGGGAAAACCATTATCTTGTTTTTCAAGGTCCCCCCTTTGACAAGTGAGTCTTTATGGATTTTTTTCTTGACCTTTTCCCCTCATTGAGTAGTATCACTTTGACAATCTAGTCTCCATAGAGTCACCCCATGAGTTATTCCCTCTCTTTGAGGGGCTTTACCTAGACAAGATAGTCTATATTGAACCCTTCTTCAATGAATTTATTTTTTAATATCCTATTATGCCATCATAGGCCATTACTTATTCAATACCAAATATTCAACAAGACATCATCATAGTAGCATCCATAATTTAAAAAAAATAGAATTAGAATTAGGTTCTATTTTTCAATTGATATTAGATTTAGCATCAGAAGTAGAATAGATGTTACTCTCAACATAATAATTAGAGTATTTTGATTTAGAATCAAATTTAGAATCTGAATACATTTATAGTTATTACAACTTTGGTTACACATGCCTTACTAATCAATTTTAATACATTTGTGATCCTTCCACTATTTTTGAGAGTGATTAATATATCATCCATACAAGTTATGCTAGAACTTCTATGATTAATGTGCTACTTCTTTTGTTTCACATGCCATTACCACCTACCAACATAGCCATTATATCAACATTCCACCTACCATAAGTGTCAATTAGGATTGTCAAAATCACACCTTGTTGAGCTACATCCATGGTGACATTTCATTTATAGAATATCAAGAAGACCAAGACCAAATTCATATAGAAGAAGTACAATATCCTAGTGAAACATTTTTAGAGGTGCTAGGGGGAAATCAAAGTCAAAAATCAACATATTCTAGTGAAACTTTGTTTTAGGTGCTATAAGACGGTCAACATTCTTTAGTGAAACCTTTTTAGAGGTGTTGTGGGAAAATCAAGACAACATTATTGGTGAAAAATTCTTTAAGGCACCAATAGTTGAGCATAATAGTAATTCACTACTTGATGAAGACATTATTAAAAATAATATTAGTATAGATTCCATTTTATAGAATAATCATATGGTAGCATCTTTCAGGACTAAATAATAAAAAAATATGGTGGTCCTATCGAGAGCATATTCGAAAGTATTTGGCCCTACCAAATCTAAAATTATGTTGAATTTAGAATCAACAATATTATGTGTGCCTAAAAATCCTGATCTTCATTTGTTCCTTAACCATTATACATTTCATATGATCCATTTATTAATTCTAGACCTATATTACATATCCAAATCAGACCTATCAACCAATATTTACCATTATTTACCATACATGGTTATACATTCCTTGACAAAGGCTACAAAGACATCTTGTCTCAAAGTTTGGAAGCAAAGGAATCAATGACCAACAAAGATCACAACAACATTATTGGAGTCCAAATAAGCATCATTTTCTTGATAGAGAAACTATTCATAAGAGGTATGGGATATAAACTTAAATGATTAATTATTCTAGTTGTATCATATGTTGATCAGGACGTGCATCTCTACATTAATAGGAATAATAGATCCATTTACCTTGCCTAACTATTTACCTTACCTTTTCCATTTTCCACTTATCTTGTTGTTTCATAACCTGCCATTTACCTTACCTTATCACTTGGTTTCAACCCTATAAAAATTATATCCCTTTTATTGTAATATCACCTTCATTATACCATATTGTATACCATTCTACCATACCTTCACTATTGACCATTTTTTTTCCCTCCCTACCCAACCCTTTGACCTTGGTTATATTTCATTCATTATTTTGGCACCTTTGGTGAGGGGATTCAAATAAATTTTAAATATTTGATTCAATATTCTAGGCATAGGCATTATCTTGGACTAGTATGATAGTGGTTTGGTAGTTACATTCTTTATTTGTTATTTCATTTTATTATGAGTGTTATTATTATAACCACCTTTGGGAAAATTAGTGTCCCATTCCATACTAATAGTTATAACCACCTTTGGGAAAATTAGTATCATTCACCCATGATGTTTATTCCTAATTATAACCACCTATGGGTAACATAGGAATAACACCTTTACCATGCCATGTCACATCACCCTATTGTTCCTATGATATCTTATGCCTTTTACCTAATTCATGAAAATTTTCTACCTAGTCAAATTCCTCAACTATGAAGGAAGAAATATAGTGACTTGAGATACTAATGGGACTATGTAGGTAATGCTCAATTGACATTGAGGTTATATTAGTCACCCCTTTTCCCATACTCTTATTTTTTTATGAGAATTTTAAGTTTGAATGCTCTCATTTTTTTTAGTTGGACTATTATGTGTCTCATAATGATTGATTGAGTTGAGATGTTTATAAAATTCCAAAAAAATTTATAATAGTTTTAAAAACCCCTAAAATTTTTTAAAAGATATATAAAATCCTAAAAATTAGCTTACAATATCCTAGAGAGACATAAAACCTCAAAATCCAAAAACATTTGTCTTATCTAAACTTAGTCAATCATCCTCAATCTGCCCTACTAGGGAAAGTTGGTTCCAGTCTATTCCACTTCCATTAGAGGTGTGACCTTCCCTTTTCATGTATCCTTTTTTGGGGGCACCACCCATTTTCATACCATTAATCCTTCATGCATTGATATTGACTTGGTTGATGATAGGATGCTTTCTGTTGCTTTTAATTTTAAGATTTTTGTGTATTTATTTGATTATTTATTGGTTTATTTGTTTTCCTATTTGTTTTATTTCATTATTGTTCCTTGAATAAGTCTATATGTGTTCATTGGGTGATTCTTTGCACATTATTCTTGAGTCTATACATATTCATATGTCAACATTGTTGTCATAGTTTTTATCATTGGTGCATTATTTTCAATTATTTATTGGATCAAGAGTTAGTCCTTATACACATTAATATTATATCATTATGGTGTTTTATATCATGATGTATACCATCATGTGATATATAAAAAATCATTTTAGTGGATCTTACAAGCAATGGTGCTACAAAAACTTCTCCTTGTTCACCTTGGTAAATCCTCCAACCCTTCTTAATCAAATAAACCCATTGACCATTCTAGTTATATCAATGATAATAAGGATGAGTATATATACATTGGTAGGTACAACCTAATAATTCACATTGATCAATTATTATTTTTCTATTCATTATTGCATTTTCTCCCACTAATAGGTGAACTACATTGGCCTGATGTCCATTTAGACTATATAGGTAGTCCTTGTATACATGATGTATTTTGGGTTAGATCGACCACCATATTTTTATTCCAATCATATATTTCATAAATTTGTGCATCCCCAAGTGCTTAGTTATTTGTGACATATTGAGTAATTACACCATCACATCTACATTTGCACATACTCAACTTTAATCTATCTGACAAGTTATATCCTTGAGTTATGCTTACCAATATACCTTATTGGGACATAATAAAAAATCATTATTCAATCCAAGTCATCAAAATGATTATAAAATACTTTAGGAAAATCATTATTTTGACTTGTCTACCCTGATGGGGCACATGCCTATGCCACTGATTATAATTACTTTTCAAAAAATTAGTGTCTCAACATTTGCTACTGATTATAACCTCTTTTAGGAAAATTAGTACTCTTTTAAAATAATGCATGCAATCATTATATCTATTTCATTAATCTCACCCATAGGCTAAGTTGAGTATTCTTCTTTCTTATTTTTTAGAGACCATCCATCAATCGTATGTGTTTCCACTCCCTTGAGAGGGAAACATCATAGGCTTCCTAAATTTTGTTTAGAGCATCATTCTTCAAGAAATTTCTTATTTTTATTCTTAATGAATTTTTCATTATTTGAAAAAATTTTACTCTATCTATGTCTCGCAATGCCTTCTCAAATAGGGGAAAACTATAAACACTTTATTTTGGCCACAACTAGCTTTTAACCAAACTTCAAACTAATTTCTACCAAACATTGCAAATTAAGACTAATAATCATTAAATGTCCCAATTTAATTTGTACACCATTAATTAATTCTCAAAATCATGTTGAGGCATCCCAATTTAGGCTATTATAGTGTATGAAAAAATAACCTCTCACAAATTCTCCCTAATCACCTTGTAACCTAACAACTGGTAGTTTAGCCTATGGACCCATGAAGTAGGGCATTTAAAAAATTCCTAAAAGAGATAAAATAATAATAAAAAAAATCAACTAATTATACCAGATTAAATTCTTATCTAAATAATCTATTTTCATTTAATTAATATCTAAAAATAGAAATTCAAAAATTCAAAAATTTAAATTTCTTCATCATTGGTTTTATGAGTTATCAAGATCTCACAAAATATATAATTTGTGATCCATGCCTACTAAATGAAAATCATAGTTACATGTACCCTCCTTAACTCAACTAGATTTAACTTTAAATCACCTAGGGTTATTTTTAACTCATTCTATTCTTAAAGCCTAACCTAACTTAACTTAGGTGAGAGTTAACTTTGGAGGATATAAATGTAAGGCCTAACCTATTGATCTTAAAATATCTTGGTGTAAATTTATTATGCTTAAATAGGTGAAAAATCTTTTTTGGTGTAAAACCAAACAAAAAATATTTTGTACCAACCAACACTACAAAGGTGCTAAGGAGAGGTGGAATATTAGATCTTCATTAACAAATATTTCTTGAGCACATATCTGAGTAAGATAATTCAACAAGCCATTTTGGAGCTACAAGGAAGGTAAAATGATGATTTATTTTGTTTTATATTTATGTTTTCATTGTATTCTTGCTACATATGTTCTCCCTAGTGTTTAGGCTAAAGGTGTTAGTGTTTAGTGTGTTTGTTTGATTGGATTTTTTTAATAACACTATACTAATCTACCTTCTATAGATTCCTTATTCAAATGAAGTAGTTCATGGTTGAATTAGAAGTGATGGTTATCTCTCCTTGTGTTCATCTCACTCTTTCATGATTTGTGTGAGTAATCTGACTCTTAGCAGATCACATGATGTGTAAATGGTTGTTTTGTGTCTCTTTAAGTGTGAAAAAGACTATTAGTGTCTATGATTAGACCTTATATTCATCTACCTTGAGAAACATATTACATTCTACCTTCATGTTGAAACACTTTTAGTATGAAAACTTTGGGTGTTGAGATCAATTTTTTGAATTGCCTTTCATAGTGCATGTTTAAGTAGGCTTGTGGAATTAATATGGTTGCATCACTTCTATTAGATTAGTGTTAATAAAATTCTATACATTTTACTTCAAATAAATTAGATTAGTGGTTAGTTATATATTTTGTGCAAGGGATATATTCCTCAAATGTAGAGACTTATCTCTCCCATAGGTCACCCATAACTTGAGAGATGTTTCTATGTTACATCAAACTTAAGGAGGCTGGAGTAGACCTCCTTAGGGTGAAAATTGGATTGATAATAGGCATATAATGTTATCCATTTGAGAAACCAAGTATTTTAAACCAATTTTAAAATTGGTATTGTAAAGTTCAGATTCAAAATTGAGTGGTTTATGCCGATGCCTTGCTTGATTTTGGCTTAGATGTTTACCTCTTACTTTTAAATTGTGTAACTTGGACTAATTCCTTGTTTGATTTCAAAAAAATTTTGCCTATATTTAGGAGGTGGTCTCTTTTTTGTGTGATTTTAATCTACTTTTTTACTTATAACTAAGACCAATTTTTTTTTTTTAGGTATAAACTTAAGCATAGTTATTTTACATTTAAGTCTGGGTTATCACTTGGGATTGAATGCTTTAATCATCATGTTTATTTTTGATTACTTGAAAGAGAATTTCCAAATTATTTTTGGGCATATTCCTAAGGTCTAATGTATTTTACCAATGATAAAGTTTGTGTTTGAATCAATATTCCTAGTTTGAGTCCAAATGTTCCAAATTATTAGATTAATTACCTTGTCATTTTTACCTTGACCAAGTTTGTTTCAACTCTAGCTTTGTGCCTTATTTTCAAAGACCTAAAATTTTGCTTTAATTTTTTAGACCTAGTTTATTTCAAGTATATATATGTGACTTATTTCAAAATACCTATCATTTATCTTTCATTTTTTATATGTAGTTTTTTCAAGTCTAGCTTTTTGTTGTGTTTCTAAAGACCTAGCCTTTTCATTTTTTAGACCTAGTGTCTTTTAAAGTCTAGATTTTTGATGTGTCTCAAAAGACCTGAAATTTTCCTTAGTTTTTAAATTTTTTTCAAACCATTTTTAGCCTACCTTTGTCCCTTATTTCCAAATACCTAGCAATCTTTTTCTATATTTATACCTAGATTAGAGTCGTTTGAAACACTTTCTGAAATCAGGATTCAACTTACCATTTACTTGACCATTTGTGTGTGAGACATTATAAATTAGACCTTGAAGACATTTGAGACCAAGTTTATCATTGCACATTTTGGATAATAACTCCATTTTTAGACCAAGGTTAGAACAATTTCACCTTTTAAACCAAGTTTTTAATGTACTAAGTTTGGACCATTTGCCATTTAGACCACATTTTAAGAGTTTTTTATAACTTCAAACCCTTTTCTTTGTGATATGTTAGTCATAGATTTAGATCTACCTTGTTTCACACATATTAGAACCATGTATAATATAGATTTAAAATTGTGGTCATTATTGATAACTTTGTTTAAGATTGATATGGAAATGATGCAGTTTATGAGATGGATCCATATCCTCCTTACACTACTCAATATGTGGAATAAAACCAAGATCCATTAGTAAATTACCTAGTTAATACACCTCCATATATAGGTCAAAAATAATAAAAAAAATGGACTAATACCTTATTAATGTACCATCTGTCATTGAACAAGTTCAACAATAACCCTAATATGTTACCATGACATCGA
Organism: Torreya grandis; assembly: GCA_037957365.1. NCBI lineage: Eukaryota > Viridiplantae > Streptophyta > Pinopsida > Cupressales > Taxaceae > Torreya > Torreya grandis. The sequence goes on along the minus strand of JARHVA010000721.1, from coordinate 2,824,703 downwards.
CCTATGACCCATACTTATTTGATCATCACTTACTTGAAACTAAATATGAGGTTTTATTCAAATCCATGGAGGTAGGGTTCAAGTTTATAGAATACTTACCCGTTGAAAACCTACCTAGTCTAGTTAGAGTGCTTATAAATGTACCTTAAACCCTAAATATCGAACATGACTCTACTAATTATCCTCAAGTGCTCATACTAGTTTCATATCAAGATCCAAATATACTTGAAAAATAAAAGGTTCCCATGGAGGACCAATTTTCACAAATGAAATATGCATATTAGGCCTATGTTAACCTAGCATAAAATTTCAATGCCATGGCCATATTGGATGCTCTACTTATAGAACTAACTCATTTAATGGGAGTGCTAGTTGATTCAATAGGTTAAGATAATCAGGGTGTAGACCTATTTTACCAAATTACTTAGGTATGGGACATGTTCAATTTCCCATTCATCGAAGAAGTAAATTTGGATTCCACTCAAGATAATGTGCCAAATATAGTGGATAACACATAAGTGTCTTCTAATCTAGGCCAAGGTGAGGTAATGTACCATTAAATAATACACAATAATACATGCATATAGTCAATTCCATGAGTGATTCAAAATAGTAAGGGGTAGGAATGCCTAATTCCCAACCATACTAGGTTACTTCCACTCCTCAACTAGCTAATTTTTCAAGCATATAGTAATAGGAGATAAGTAATCAGGTGTCAACTAATGTTTCTCATCAACAAGTGACAAATGTTATCTCACCTAAAAAATTGATGGCTAATATTCCATGATAATAAGAACAATCCAATTTACCACCTCAATAGAGGTAGAACACTACACCACCTCAATAGGGAAATAAATGTTCCACCTTAATAGGTAGTGAAAAATGTACCTCAATAGTCATAGACCTTTGCACTTCTACAATCACAAATGTTTTATAATTAAAAATGTATTTATATTGGTCAAAGATAAATTCCAAACACCCAACAAGTATCCATTTAAAAATAAGTGTTTGTGAAACAAAGAGGTGTCAATGTATAATAAGTACATATTGGTCAACTATTATCTTTTACTCAGTAAGTTTCATAGATATGAAGATAGGGACTTGGTTCACAACTTGTTCCCTTTATTTAGCTAGGTTTGCCTAGTCAGCAACAAGTCCATATTCAACCTTAGTAGGCATAATATATTCCACAAAGCCATATACTTCCATCACAACACTAATTCCATTAGACCCAAGGCCATATACCAAATATAAACTAGAATATTAATTTAAAAATGTATGCAATATCAATAGCCACATCCAAATCTATGGATGCATATTTTTGGTCAATTTACCCAACAAACCAACATTCCATATCACCCCATACCTTCATTATACCCTAGTAAAGGTAATCCACTTTTGACTACCCAACCAAAGACACAACCAAATATAGCATCAAGTTTCTTGGCCCAAGAACTATAGTACATAAAGGATTCAATTGCATCTATTAAACTAGGAAATCAAACCAAGAAATTCAAATTGGATTACATGTGTTCATACTCATTCAAATTGGAGTATCTTTAGATACCATTTCCTCCAAGTTATGAACCATAAAATTTTGAAAAATATAAAGGTAAATGAGACCCTAATATGCATCTAATATATTTTTTTTACTTACCATCCAGTGGCCTATAGTGACATCTACTTACTTCTCTTTCTTTGAAGTCTAGTTGGACAAGGTTTGGAGTGGTTTCTCAAGTTATCAAAAAATTTAGTATCTAATTTTGATGATCTCTTGAATAAGTTTGTGTAACATTTTACCTATAAACTTGAACACAAAATTTTAGTAGTAGATTTGAGTCAATCTAAGAATAAATTTGGTGAGATATTTGTAAGATACTTACAAATATAGAGAGAACTTAATAGTCACTTCACTCATAACTTACTAGATAAATAATTTTTCTCTATGTTTACCAAATCTTTACATAATGAAATATATTATAACTTGGAGATTCAGTGTGCACACACATTCAAGGATATTATTTATAAAGTATTACATATTAAAAAGGAACTTATTAAAAAATTTATTATCAATTTGACCTCCTTAAACCATAATCAAATCCCAAACCAAAATGTAGACCCAAGTCAGAACCTTAGCCCAATCCAAGTGCAAGTATCTGCACCAGTTCAAGCCAAAAACTATGAAAAACCAAAAGCATACAAATAGAAAAATAACATTTTTGGAAATGGATTAATTAATTCAAATCATATCCAAATGGTATAAACACCATATGCTCAACTTATACCATAAATGTATATTATTCCACATCAACAACCTATAAAACAAGGACAAGCTATGCCACAACGTAGACTAACACCTTAAATTCCATAGCCACCACCTATACAAACCCTTCCTCCAATAAGAATACCCACTCTTAGAGTCTTTAATGACCTTGATGAACCCCTTGAAGTAGTGTTTTACAAACTAGCCATGGGTAATATGATTAGTTGGATGATTCCAAAACACTATCCTTAGGGCATAATATATCAATACTAGTTCAAATAGAATAAGTTATGTGAATACCATCATGTTCATGGAAATTATATACACTATTGTGTGTATTTGAATCACCTTATTAAAAATATGGTATAAAATTGGGAAATCTAGTTGGATAATAGAGTATCTACTTCTAATAAAAACTTGGGTATCTACCAAAACCCTTTTCTAGATTATAACAATGCCAATCAATAACAACAACAATGAAGAACACAAAAATAATGACATTAATGACAATATCAAAGTTATAACAATAAAAACATCATCATCAATAAAAACATCCACCAAATGGAAGGAACCAAGTCCAAAATAACCCCAACAACTAAAAAACTTACCACACAGTTGCACATGACTACAATAAATATGTAGGTCATATTATAGGTGGGCATGTTTATACCATTACCATAATTCATAAACCAAACTATAATAGACCAAGACTATTAGATAACAATGCCAATCAACCTACCTATGTTGGTAATCCTCCCTTAAACTATGACCATATTCAATCACAACAACACCCAATGATTACTATTCTAGGACCTTATGTTGATAACTCTTCATTACCTTGTGACCATAACCAAGTGCACTGGCAACCAAGAATTATCCTCTCTAGCCCATCTCCATCATTTTCTAGTTACAATAGTCCTATATCCAACCTAGATTATGTAATCACAAATTGGTAGTCTAAGATTACCATCCCATTCCTAGAACCTTCTACCAATAACCTTATCTAAACCACAATGCCAACTAGGAATAATCTAGTTACCACTGATAAGGAAAATATGTATGAAATTATGGAATAACTCCAAAAGACATCGACACAAATCTCCATTCTAGATTTGTTGTGCATGTCTACTATTGGTTGAATATTTTGTCGATCAGCATACTGATAAACAAAATAGGTCTGATCAGCCAAAGTAGGAAGATCAGTCATCCAAATGTGTAGTTTTACCACATCAGAAGGGGAATGATCTCTCCTCTCATCAAGGGGAGGTTCCCTATATATATATATATATATAGAAAATAATACTCAAGGGTAGGACAAACCATCCATCTCTCTTTCTTTAGAGATGATGCATACAAATCAAAGGAAAAACTCAATGGAAATAGTAGACATCACTCCTCTTCTTTTAGAAGTATTATTCAACAAGCCACAAGAATACTCCTGGTAGTAACAACAAGATGAAGCAAAAGATGTAATAACCAACAAATTGAGATGCAGCACAAAGTCTTCACCTGGATTGCTCAAGAGTAAGATACGAAGGACAATGAGGGCACAAAGTAGCCCCAAGGTCATTTACACATAAATGAAAAGAAAACACACTAAAGGCAATTATGGGGGCACAAAGTCTCTCCACAATTGACTCTTTAGGACACCTTCTTGACTGTTGTCACTAATTTTACTTGTTGAATTAAAGGAACATAAGATATATTGAAGAAAAAGACATAAGAAAAATTTCCTCAATAACAAAGATATTACATCACAAAGTCTAAAAAACCACTTGCTTTCTTATTCCAGTAACAAAATATGATCAGTAATCTGAACTCAAAGTCTCAGTAATGCCTTACAATTTGGGCAGAGTTTCATTCTAATTGTCAAAAAAGAGATCCTTCTTACAATAGAAGAGAGTCCCTTATATAACCTCTTCAAGAAGGACTCAAGAACAGTAATACATCATTTTGCATTGGAATCGATTAAGAAGACATGCTAGAACTTAGGGGCATTTTACCCATTTAATTTTATCAATGCAAGGAAACAAGTCACGCTTATTGAAAGTTTGCAACTTTCAATGTCCACTAGGTGATCTGATTTTATCTTCATCATTCCTCCTTTTCTGGTTAATTGAATCGGGTCCTAGATTTAGTTTGTTGTTTTGTTCCTTCCCCACTTTTTGCTAGTCTTGGCCTTGAAATTTGTGAATGTATTCTGGTCTGTATGTTCAAAGGATCAACAGCTAATTCACTATGTTGAATTTGACATTTTTAGGTGCGTCATTCCTTTGTCCTCTTTCAGCTTTTCTATTTGGCACTTTTCCAAATTGAACTTACCCTTTCGGGCCACGGTTTTCAAAATATCTCTGAATGGCCCTCAGGATTCTTGTTTTACATCCTTCTCGAAGGGAAGGTGACCCTTTGACTTCAAGAAGTGCACTTTAAGTTGGTATCCAAGAGTCCTCCACAAGGGAACCTACCCTTCGGGGTCCTTTAGTGGCCCTTCATAAATTCCCCTAGGCTTTTCCCCAAGCTTTTCCCTGTGGACAATTCTTAGTCTTTTTGAATTCTGAAAGAATTACCTTTGCAAATGACCCTTTCGAAGGGTACTTTCATTGATCAAGTGTCCTCTGCAAGGACACTTATCCTTTGGGAGACTTCTTCCTTTTGCATTAAATTTCCCCTTTGAACTTTGGCAATGAACCAACTATTGAACCATTCCATTAAACCAAGGCTTTGAACCTTTTTGTTGAACCAAGACGTTGAACCAACTGTTGAACCAAGTTTTGGTTCAATGGTTCAAACAAAGACTTAAACTGACTGACGAACCATTTGATTGAACCAAAGAATGAATCAAAGAGTTGAAACAAAGAGGATGAACTGAATGTTGAAACAAAGCATTGAATCACTTGATTGAACCCGCCTTTGAACCATTTGACGTTGAACCAAAGGATGAACCAAACGTTGAACCTGCTGTTGATGCTTGCCGATGGAGATTTTTGTTTGAACCAAGGCAATGATTTTTTTTTGAAAATGACCAATTTTTAGAAACTGATTCTTCTGATTGAACCCACCTAAAGAAGTCGTGAAGCCTGTTGAACTTGTAGAAATGAGCCTATTTGTAGAGTCCGTAGAAACCAAGTCCATAGTTTTCTCTAACCTTGAAAGAGTCCGTAGATTTCTTAAAATCTTAAAAAATGAGGAATTTGAATGCCCAAGACAAATTTTGGAAAGGGAAGAGATAATTTTGGTCTATAGAACCAAAATATTTCAAATGTTGTCCCAAAAATAGCTGATATTTTTGGGGGACAACAACTCGCTCCAGTTGGGGAACTTCTATCAATTGCAAAAAGAATTGAAAGGAGTATAATCTAGAATCTCCAATGTCTTCAAGTATGCCATTGGATTACAGAGTCATGCTACCTATAAATGAAAGGCATCAAAAATGGAAACAAACAAAAAAAAAATTAAAAACTATACAAATATACATATATAAATATGTAATGATCTGATACTTCAAGAATTGAAGTATTTTAGATGCTGCTTCGTGAAAGACAGTGAAAATAGTGCACCATCTTGGCAAACTAGCAAGAAGACATTTTGTCCACAAAAATGGTGATGGGCAAATGGAGCTCTCCACCGAGAAACCAATTTTCTACATCTTCCTCTTGGTCTTTCCTTCTTTTTCTCTATGGCAGGACGTGGTCTTCAAAATGAAAACCATAACTCCTTGCTCTCCATGCAAAGGGTTCCTTTGCCTAATTTTGATTTTTAGTAGCATGGTCCATTACCATAATTGGTTGTTCTTCTGGTTAAGTCCAGTGTATGATTGGATTGTCCATATCAAACTCCTGACAAACTATCAGATTAACATCTCCTTTGATGTGAAGGAGTTTGACTTCTTCATCTTGAGCAATCTTCAATTTAAGCAATAGATATTCACATCCAGCTGTGTTGCTAACTTGAAAATTACATGAAGGAAGAATATCTCCTTGAGGAGATATCAACACAATTCCAACTTCATCATTGGTGGAAGAATTGCTATCATAATCAAAAGCTGGTCTCCTATCAAATTTCTATTCATTAGAGATTGAAGATCCTTCCTTTTTTATACTACATCCTACCAATTCTCCTGAAGTCTTGTTTGGATCAATTCCTAGATTGTCAGCTATAGGACTTTCATCTACAAAAACATGAACATCCTTTGTGGTAAAGAAATAATTACCCCTACCTAAAGACTCAGATAGAATTTGTGTTGTAGGGGCTGATGTTTGGGTGACCACATATTTTGTCTCAGATAGGTTCACATCTGGTTCTCCATCAATGTCCAATTGCTCAAGATTGAGTTGTAGGGATTTAAACTCAGTCATTTGAATTTTGGATTCCTTGACATGATCAATCATGTCAAATGACTGGAATGGATTTGGAAGAGAGGATGGGAGTTCATCCTTTTGATTTTCGAGAGGGGGAGGACTGGTTTGCAAAGTTGAAGTAGAAGGTACAGAGATGTTCGATGTACTTACTTCTTTGGTAATCACTGGGTCCTTTGATTGAAAAGGAATAGGGGTTCTCTGCTCAACAATTGAAATTACTAGTTAGGGTCACTCCTCTATCTTCTCTTTATCAGCTTATTGGGCTGACTGATTCTAGGACTGGGTGAATACTGCGTATGATCCTTTGACTACTTCACCTTCACTTTTGGGTTCATCCTAGTAATTCAAGAAAATAATGTGGGAGTTGCTAGTTGATTCTTCTAGATCCTCCCTAAAGAGATCAATGCCATTTTCTTTCTCTAACTCAGGTTGGAAATAGGAAACATGCTTTATTTCTAGATATCCAACTACCAAGTTTGTTGGAGGTGCTTCAAGGGCAAGATTCCTCTGTGGATGAAGAAGATGATTTGGTTTCCCTTGACTTCTAGCAGTGTTGCCTTGATATGGCTGATTAGGGAATGTCCTCCTTGGTATATCTTTATATAGAGGAGCAAAAAACATATTTTGTGCCATTTGCCTTTTGAAGGCTAGCAATTCATTTGCCAGCTTTTGCACCATTAGATCAGTGGTGCTTATAGATGAATATTCAGAAGATGATGAAGCTCTATTTCTGTTAGGATCTCTCCCTATCTTTCTTACCAAGATAAGGTCATCTTCTAGCTCAGTAGCCAAGTCTTGAGTAGCCTCAAGGTTTATGTGTCTATCTCATCTCAATAGAAAACTCACTTCAGGCAGCTGTGAGTTGATGAAGAAACACATGAGATTTTGAGGTGTCAGCTAGGCAACCATGGGAATCCTATGCCTTAGCTTGTTGAATCTAGCAATGAAGTCCCTTATAGGTTCATGGGGCTCTTTCTTCATTTGAGTGAGCTGGGCTAGCAAGGCATGCACATCTTTTATAGGCTTGAACCTAGTTTCAAATTTAGCTTTGAGTGTATCCCAGTCAGTCACTGATCTAGCTTGCAGATGGTAGAACCAATGTGTAACAGCACCTTGTAGGGTCTCCATAAAAAGCCTGACTGCCACGTCTTCAAATTCTACCCCTATCACACCATAGGCTATGGTGAAGGATTCAATGTGTTCATCAGGGTGGACTCTTCTATCACCAAAGAATTTGGGGAAATTCTTCCTTGAACTAAGTGGTAGCTCATGTAGGGGTGGAGTTAGATTAAGTGGGCCAAATGAGTTACCCTAGGGGCCTTGAACTGCCATGATCATATTATGAACAATATGGATAATACATTTGAGTGGAGTTGCCAAATTATAAGACAAAAATGGAAAGGAAACTGGCCTTGCTTCAGCTTAAAGCTTGAGGCTTCAAACTGTGCTTTCTTTCCCAACAGCTCTGGTTTTGCAGACCAGATAATATAATGGAGATGGATGAAAATGGAGATGGATGAAAATGGTAAGGCTATAAATGGATAATGGGTAAGACATGAAATGGAGTCACCAGAGTCTGTAATGGATATGGTTATAATGATAATGGGTTATATAGGTGATGTTTCAATCTGAAACTTGAGGTTCCAAATTGCACAATATTATGTATATCCCTAGCTGAGTCGCCAAAAACTATTGGTTGAATATTTTGTCAATCAGCATACTAATAAAAAAAATAGGTTTGATCAACCAAAGTAGGAATATTAGTCATCCAAATCTGCAGTTTTACCACATCAAAAGGGGACTGATCTCTCCTCTCATCAAGGGGAGGTTCCCTGTAGGTATGTTATATATATATATATATATATATATATATATATATATATATATATATATATATATATATATATATAAATAGAAAATAATACTCAAGGGTAGGACAAACCATCCATCTCTCTTTCTTTAGAGATGATGCATACAAATCAAAGGAAAAACTCAATAGAAATAATAGATAGCACTCCTCTTCTTTCAGAAGTACTATTCAACAAACCACAAGAATACTCCTGGTAGTAACAGCAAGATGAATAAAAAGATGTAATAACCAACAAATTGAGATGTAGCACAAAGTCTTCACCTGGATTGCTCAAGAGTAAGATACGAAGGACAATGAGGGCACAAATTCACCCCAAGGTCCTTTACATAGAAATGAAAAGAAAACAAACTAAAGGCAATTATGGGGGCACAAAGTCTCTCCATAGTTGACTCTTTAGGACACCTTCTTGACTATTGTCACTAATTCTACTTGTTGAATTAAAGGAACAGAAGATATATTGAAGAAAAATACATAAGAACAATTTCCTCAATAACAAAGATATTATAGCACAATGTTTGAAAAACCACTTGCTTTCTTATTCCAGTAACAAAATATGATCGGTAATCAAAACTCAAAGTCTCAATAATGCCTTACAATTTGGGCATAGTTTCATTCTAATTGTCAAAAAAGAGATCCTTCTTACAATATAAGAGAGTCCCTTATATAGCCTCTTCAAGAAGGACTCAGGAATAATAATACATCATTTTGCATTGGAATCTGTTAAGAAGACATGCTGGAACTTAGGGGCATTTTACCCATTTGATTTTATCAATGCAGGGAAACAAGTCGCGCTTATTGAAAGTTTACAACTTTCATGTTCACCTAGCGATCTGATCTTATCTTCATCATTCCTCATTTTTTGGTTAATTGAATCGGGTCTTGGATTTAGTTTGTTATTCTGTTCCTTCCCCACTTTATACTAGTCTTGGCCTTGAAATCTGTGAATGTATTCTGGTCTGTATGTTCAAAGGATCAATGGCTAATTCACTGTGTTGAATTTGACATTTTTGGGTGCATCATTCCTTTGTCCTATTTCAGCTTTTTTGTTTGGCACTTTTTTGGATTGAACTTGCCCTTTCGAGCCACGATTTTCAAAATATCCCTGAATGGCCTTCAAGCTTCTTATTTTACATCCTTCCCAAAGGGTAGGTGGCCCTTCAGCTTTAAGAAGTGCCCTTTAAGTTAACAGCTAAGAGTCCCCTGCAAGGGCACCTACCCTTTGGGTTCCTTCAGTGGCCCTTCATAAATTCCTCTGAGATTTTCCTTGGGCTTTTCCCTATGGATAATTCTTAGTCTTATTTGAATTCTGAAAGAATTACCTTTGGAAATGACCCTTCTGAAGGGTACTTTCATTGATCAAGTGTCCTTTGCAAGGACACTTATCCTTCAGGAGACTTTTTCCTTTTGCATTAAACTGCCCCTTTGAACTTTGGTGACGAACCAACTATTGATCCATTCCATTGAACCAAGGCTTTGACCCTTTTTGTTGAACCAAGACATTGAACCAACAGTTGAACCAAGTTTTGGTTCAACGGTTCAAACAAAGCCTTGAACCAATTGACGAACCATTTGATTGAACCAAAGAATTAATCAAAGCATTAAAACAAAGAGGATGAACCAAATGTTGAAACAAAGCATTGAACCACTTGATTGAACCCGCCTTTGAACCATTTGATGTTGAACCAAAGGATGAACCAAATGTTGAACCTACTGTTGATGCTTGCCGATGGAGATTTCTATTTGAACCAAGGTGATGAACCAATTCCAAAAATGACCAATTGTTAGAAACTGATTCTTTTGATTGAACCCACCTGTAGAAGCCATGAATCATGTTAAACTTGTAGAAATGAGCCTATTTGTAGAGTCCATAGAAACCAAGTTCGTAGTTTTCTCTAACCTTGAAAGAGTCTGTAGATTTCTAAAAAGCTTGGAAAATGAGGAATTTGAATGCCCAAGATAAATTTTGGAAAGGAAAGAGATAATTTTGGTCTGTAGAACCAAAATAGTTCAAATGTTGTCCCAAAAATAGCTAATATTTTTGGGGGACAACATCTACCATACACAAGTATATACCTATAGAAATCCTAGGCCAATCATAAGTTAAAAATGACATAACCCTAGACAAATTTCAAGATTTAGTTAGACACCTATCACCAAGATAAAAATTAAACTTTGACCAAAGTGACATGTCATCCCTTGGCCCTATCTACAACAACCTACTATACATTAAAGTTATCATCACATGGCACAAATTTAAATGTGTCCTAATTGACAATAGATCAGGGTTGAATATTTTGTCTTTAAATCTAATCAAGCATCTAGGTTATACAACAAATGACCTTCATCTAGAGACTATTACTATCAAGCCCTATGATAATGAAGAGTGGGAACCATAAGGAACCATAAATTTACCATTAATTATTGGGCCTTTGACCCACAATACACTTTTCCATGCTCTTGACCTAGACTTATCATTTAATTTGATTTTGGGTAGACTATGGATACATGAAATTCATGTAATTCCTCTAACATTACACCAGTGTATCAAGTTTCCTAACTCAGGGATGGAGGTAATATCCATGGAGATTTACATCCATATGAACATTGTAAACATTTGGAGGCTAAATATGATAGCTAAAACTATCTTTTTGGTCTAGATCTAGTGCCCAATAAAGATAAATACAAAGAGATACTTGTTTCATTACTGAAGGATAATTATATAGACCCTAATAACCTTGCCTCATCTTCACATATGCCTCTTATTGAAATGTCTAATCATTTTACAATTTTGGACAATGATCTAGGAGAGTATTTTTCCCATGACATGTTCCATATTTCCAAACTTCCACATAATCCCAATTCCTATGGAAGACCTAAAGATAATCCATCTTGTATGAAATGGTGATGAATGGGAAAATTCAAGCTTCATAACCCATAACCTATTGTTTTCACATTGGCCACTAGTCAGGAAGAAGACCCACTTGCCAATGATTATTCTTAGTTATTAAATGAAAAATTGTCTAATTGATATCATAGTGAAAAAGTATCACATCCCTAAAAAAATCATGGATAACCAAGCCTATAAAGGTGGAGTCCTGGGAGAAAATTAATAAGGTACTCTTGAGCCCATTTTTATGACTAGCTACAAAGGAACTTATGGTCTCAGATTTAAACTACCTATGGGTGACCCCATGTATCTTATTCATATTCCAACACTAATAACTAGTGATGACAATGATGGAAGTGAATTAGAGTTTAATCATAACATATATTAAGACCTTGCCAACACTAATCTATTTGACCCAAATACCATTTGTACCATTATTCCAATAATCTAACATTTCACACTTCCTCTTTATTATTATAAACTTATAGACTTGGACCAACAAGAATATATAGCACCATTAGATGAGTTTGAGAATGATGAGGACTTTTGTGATTTTTTTGGCCTAAGAGAAAATATTCCATTAGAAGATCACAAACAAGGGTTTTCTATGAAACTAGATCCTACAACCTATTTTGGAGAGTGGGTGAACACTCTTAGCCAAAAACAAAATAATAAAACATTGAGGTCCTAAAGTGAAAACCTATTTGAGGAACTTTTGGACCAAGGTAAAAGTAAAGAGAAAGTCTAGCCTTTTGGTGAAAATCTATTTTAGGTACCACTAGATGGGGGTGTTCACCTTTCGTCTAATGAAGCTCATGAGACCACAAATGGTGAACTTGATTTTAGGTCTAAGTTTAGTGTAGAGAAATAACATGCCTTTAATAAAATTATTTGACAATGTTATACATCATTTATTACATGGCCATTATTACCATTAGGAGATTTAGATTCATCCTAATTAGGAGAGCTTGAAGAACTAGTCCAACCAGAGGATTTTGCCATTGTAATCTAATTCATATCCTTGACAACCATTCTTGAAGATGGCTTGAATCTCCTAGTAAAAGATACTACAAAATTCAACATTTGGACTCTAGATGACCCAAAGTGGATCAAATTAGGCATGTCCCTAATTAAGGAGGAAAATGAAATTTTTGTAGCCATTTTGAGGGAGTTTGTTGACATTTTTGCATGGGTCTATTCAAACATGCCAATTTTAGACCTTGCCTTAGTTATACACCAAATTTTTGTCTATCCTGATGCCAATCCTATGAAAAAAAAATTGTGTAAGATGTATCCTTGTATTTTTGTGTTAGTTAAGAAATAATTGGAAAAACTCTTCAAAATGAGATGCATCAAACCAATCAACTATTTAGAGTGGATCTAAAAACTTATACCTATCTTTAAAAAGCTAAGAAGGATCATAATATAATATTATTTTAGAAACATCAACAAGGCCTACCCCAAGGATGACTTTCCTCTACTGAATATAAACATGATAGTTGACTCCACAGTTGTGTATGAAATGATGTCCCTAATGGATGGGTTTTTAGAATATAACTAGATCAAGATTATGCTATAAGACCAAAACAAAATAGGGTTCACCACTCCTTGGGGAACATTTTACTATTGGCTTATGCCATTTGGCCTTAAGAATGTTATTACCACATATCATAGAGCTATGAATGTTATATTTCATGATATATAATAAATGTTGATGACATATCAGGTAAATCCAATACTCATGAAGATCATCTAGCCATGCTATGAATTATATTTAATAGTATTCATGGGTATAAGGTTTGAATCAATCCTAAGAAGAGCATCTTTGATGTCACTTAAGGATATTTTTGAAGATTCATTGTCTCTCACTAAGGCATTAAAGTTGATCCTGCTAAGGTATAAGATATTACCAAGATGTCACCACCTTCCACTTTGAAGTAACTCTATAGTTTTTAGTGAAAAATATAGTATATCAAATGCTTTATTTTTTAGTTGTTTGATAAATTTCAACCTTTCACTCACTTACTAAAGAAAGGTGTTACATTTATTTGGGATGAAAAATGTCAGAAAGCCTTTGAAATCTTGAAGGAATATCTTGCCAATCCACCAATTTTTCACCATCAATGACAAGAAGGCCATTTATCCTATACCTATCTACCACTAACAAATCCCTGGGGGCACTTTTATTTCAGCATGATAAAAATGGTAAATAAAATTTTGTTTACTATCTAAGCTATACACTATTAGCATATGAACATAACTATATGCCAATTAAAAAATCTTGTTTAGATATGGTATTTATAGCCTAAAAGATACATCATTACATGATTAACAACAAGACCATAGTTATTTCCAAAGTAGATCTACTCAATTATCTACCAATAAATATTTCTTTACAGGGCTACATGGCTAAATGGATCAAGATGCCAAGTGAATTCAAGATTGAGTATGTCAATCAGAAAGCTATAATGGGATAAATACTTATAGACCAGCTTATTGAAGCTTCCCTTTTTGATAATAAACCACACACTTTTTTCATTCCCAGATGATTCCATCATGAAGATCATATAAAAACCTCCTAATGAGAAACACTAGAAAATATATTTTGATGGGTCATTCACATCTCATGGATTAGGGGATGACCTACTATTTATTACACCATAATGAGATCTCATTCCTAAATCATTCTAAATTATCTTTCCTTATACCAATAACATGGTTGAATTGAATCACTCATTACAAATATCTATTAATAAATACAATGGAACATTCAACATCTTCTAGATCATGGTGATTCTTAATTAATCATCAATAAGGTTATAGACTAGTTCCATACCAAAGATGATAAGTTAGTACCATACAAGACCATGGTAAGCATTCTAAAGTTTAAAATTTCCCATATATACTTTAAACACATACCTCAAGCTAATAATAGTATGATAGATGCCATATGTACTATTAGCTATTTGATCCATAACATAGAAAATGAAAAAGACTACTAGTTCTTTGTTGAACATATTCTAGTGCTTAATCATGAACCATCAACCATTGTAATGATAAATGATATTGTTTATCCTATTTATATTTGGTATTTAGACCTATATAATTACCTTCATAACCACATCATTCCACTAGACCATTCATGTAAGGAATAAAAGCCTTTACACACCAAGCCTCTTGATATATCCTAATTGGCTAAACCCTCTACTACATAAGTTTTGATGGAAATTTTCTTCATTATTTGAATTTAATAGAATCCACATTAAAATTAATGTAAGTTCATGAAGGAGTGTGTGTATTCCACACTATTAAGGTATTCCTTAATAAAAATATCATATGTAATGGTTACTATTGGCCAACCATGGAATCAAATATAATTACTTATATCAAAAGATGTGGCAAATGTTAAAGGCATGCTGATTTGATTCATGATCCAGCCAGAACATTCAAAATAATGCTCATACCATGGCCATCATCAACATGGGGAATTTATCTCAATGGGAAGATTAACCCTGCCTCATCTAATGGACATAAACACATCTTTACCACTACTGAGTATTTCACTAAGTGGGTTGAAGATATACCTCTCACTTATGTCACTGGAATTTTTTTTTCTAAATTCATCTTCAACAATCTCATTTTACACTATGGTATCCCACCCAACATTATATCTAATAATGGCATATCATTTAAGAACAAGGATGTCAAAGCACTCTGTGTTGAGTTTAACATCACCCAACATTTTTTCACCACATATTACACCCAAGGTAATGGCTAAGTAGTGGCATCTATTAATATCATTATAAATATTATTAAGAAGATTGTAAATGATGTTGATTTTGATTGGCACTTTTATATATTTCATGTCCTTTAGGAATATCTTAAAAATTACCATACTCCAATAGGAGCCACACCATATTCCTTGTCTATGGCACTGATTATATTCTTCCCATTGAGGTTGAGTTACCTTCTCTATGTGTTTCTTTGAAACACATCCTAGATTATGAATATTAAAAAGTAGATCACCTATAAGAGCTAGAGAGACTAGATGAAAAATGCATGGCCACTATAAACAACCTTCAATCATATCAAAAATGACTACATGGTCAGTATAAATGATGTGTCAAACACATAGAGTTTGAGCTTGGTGATCTTATCCTCAAAGAAAACTAAAATAACACCATAGTTGAGAAAAATAAAGAAGCCAAGTTCAATCCTAATTAGAAAGGCCCTTCTATAATTGTTGTTAATTATGGCTCTAGAGCATACATGCTCGATCCACTAGACAGAGATGAAGTTGATGATCTCATAAACATAATACACCTCAAACATTATTTTTCTTGAGAGACTCTAGGTATTGTCTATTATTATCATTTACATTATACTATAATGTCACCTTCTTTCTACAATGTAATATACCATTCTTTTTATACCTTTAATATTGACCGAAGTTATTCTACCCCCCCCCCCCCCCCACGCCACCCTCCCCTTTTTTACCTTAGTTCTAATACATTGATTTTTGGGAACCTTTAGTGAGGAAATTTAGTTGAATATTTTAGTAGTTGATTCAATATTCTACACAGAGGCAGTATCTTGGACCAGTATGATAATGGTTTGGCAATTACATTCTTCTTTGTTGTCATATTTTATTTCATTCCTAGTGCTACTAATTATAAATTCCTTTGGGAAAATTAGTGTCATTAGTCTATGTTTTTTTTCTTAATTATAATTACCTATTAGTAAATTAGGATCAACACCTTTACCATACATTTCTACATCACCTTTCCATTTATATTCTATATTATGCCATTTGCCTAATTCACAAACTTGTTGCTACCTAGTTGGATTTTTCCATTGTAAGGTGGAACTATAGTGACTTGAGGTATCATTTGAGACTATGTAGGAAACACTCAATTTACATTGAGATTAGCTCAGTCACCCCTTTTCCATGCTCTCACCATTTTGAGATAAATTAAATTTTAAATACTCTCATTATTTTGTGAGCACCCTAAATAACACTCTCACCATTTTGTAAGAAATTTAAGTTTTAAAGCTCTCACCATTTTATGATCTCCCTAAACCATGATCTCATAATTTTTAGGTTGAACTATTTAGTATCTTTTCATTCTTGATTGAGTTGAGATGCCTAGAATATTCTAAAAACATTTGTAAAATATCTAGAAAATCCTAAGAATCACAAAATCATGAAAATTGGCTTAAAATTTCCATGCAAGATAAATCCTTAAAATTTTTATAGGATGGGACATCTTATTTATTTATTTTATTTATAAACCACCATGGTATATTTCCTCCCATTTTTGGCAAAAATATATCAGCTTGAGGTTCACACAGACCATGTAGGTAACACTTAGATATGTATGGGGTATATCAGGTTAGCTCAAGCACACCTTCCTTTCTTTTTGACCACTTATTTGCCTTTAGGATTTTGGGACACCTAATTATTTTACAATTAATAACTTATCCTTTAGTTTCCCCATATTTATTGGCCTTAGTCATACACTCACTATTTTGTGAGATTATATTGTGAGCATTGTGCATCCAACTTTGATGTATTAATGACCACTTATCTTTGTCTTACATTCTCACCATTTTGTGAGTCATTTATATTTTTAACTCTCTCACCATTTTGAGATAACCTTAATTTTACACTCTCATAATTTTGTGAGCTTATTCTCATTCTCAGCCTTAGATGTAGTAACCATGATGAACCCAGTTTATGTGTGAGCACTTATTTGTTGCCTTTTAGTATAGTTTTAACCTACACCATGATCTTGTGCTTGTACAATTTATTTGTGCTAACACTTTCATGATTATGAATGTCACTCATCTTTCTTTTCTCACACACTCATCTGTTTGTGAAATCATTCCTATATTCCTCTACACATCAGTCATGTTTCCTTATAATCAATTTTTTTCTATCCCATATCTTGGGAGAACTACATTTGGCTTAAATTTAATGTTGGATCTTATGTCCATATAAATATGTAGGCAACATCAAATTTCCTCATGTATTTAGAGTTATCTTGACTACCACTTCCTTTTTATTCTATTTCCCCCATTTTATTTGTTTGTTTCATTATCTCCTCTATCATAAGGGCATTGTTTATCATCTTATTTCATGTGTTGTTTCCCTATATCCTAGGGGAAACCTTATGTCAAGTGTTCTTGCATTTTTATACCTATGTCATTGTTTTCTAGCTTAGGAGTCACCCTATCACCAAAAGTAACACATCTATTACACATTCACAAATAATTTGTTTTCCATTTGCACTAACATTGTGATTAACCATTGTTTGTGTTTGTTTGATTATTTTTTTAATCATTTTATTCACTATTTTTTTATTGGTGTTTTGTTGTTTGTTAATTTTTATTAATGTTTTTTGTTTGTTTGTTTGTTTATTTATTTATTTGCTTGTTTATTTACTTTCATTATTCTACCTTGACTTAGTATGAATGCATTAATTGGGTGATTCCTTATGCATTAAACTTAAATCCATCCATATTCATACATCAACATTATCATCATGGTTTTTATCATTGGTTATTTATTTTAAAAAATTTATTGGATTGGGTGTCAGTCCTTATGCATATTATGGTTAGGTCATCATGGTGTTTTGTATCAAGGTGCACACTATCACATGTAATAAAAAAATTAGTTTGGTGGATATTACAAGAAATGGTGCCATAATACTTCTCCTTGATCTCACAATACAAACTATTAACTTATCCAAACATTACCCACATATAGATTAATTAAATCACAAATGAATTTTAATCCATACTAGTTAGGACATGCATCTCCATACTAGAAAGTAGCCTAAATTCATGCCTAGCCTCTGTACCAGCTTAATCTTACTTCATTAATATATATCCAATATGTAAACACCCTTTTTGATTTTCCATATCAGGGAAAATCATAGTGGTAATGATTATAACTGCCTTTTATAAAATCATTATGTTTTAATCTATCTAGATGTTAATGATTATAGCCTCCTTTGGGCAAATAATTATCATTTTATTACCCTACTAAGGCATGTTTTTATTGTGTTAATGATTATTAATGCCTTTGGGAAAATAATTATCTCTATCCACCCTATTGGGGTATTTTTTCATTAGGATAATGATTATAACTACCTTTAGGAAAATCATTATTTTTACCTCACTATGACGATGATTATAACTGCATTTGGGCAAATCATCCTTTTTATCTACCCTACCAAGGCATCTTACTATACCATTAATTATAACCACCTTTGGGAAAATCAATAATTTCCAACACCTTTACCTTTAAGTCCCATCATTTCTTTCTTTTTGAGGGAATGTTCACCAATCTTCATTGTCTTTTACTCTCTCAAGGGGGCATCTAGGGCTCATCCATCATCTTCTAGGGAATTGGGAATTAACAATTTTTTCATTCTTTAAGAATATGTTACTATTTATATAGCTTGTAATGCCTTCCAAAATAGGGTTAAACTATGGACAACCCATTTTGGACACAATTGACTTCTAACTAGACTTCAAATTGATTTCTACCAAAAAGTACAAATTAAGCTTAGGAATCACTGAATGTCCTAATTTCATCTACATATTAGAAATTAGTTCTAAAAATCATGTTGAGGCATCCCTATTTGGGGTATTATCTTGTATGTAATAGTTACCTCTCACAGATTCATCTCTAATCAACTTGTGACCTAACAATGTGATAGTTTGGGCTTTGGACCTATTAAGTGAGGCACTTGAACAATTCCTAAAGTTTAAAAATACTAATTAGAATGAATTAACTAATTGAACCAAATTAAATTCTTAAGTGGAATTTCCATGTGCAATTAGTGAAATTTAATTTTTCAAAGAGGAAATTTCAATAAAAATGAGGTCATATGATGTCATCATCCTCAAAGTCAAGGAATTGAAAATATCTCCCTAAAATCCATAAATTAAAAAATGGAGAGCCATACTTAATAAATGGGGTCTTTATCCCAAATAGTAATTACATGTCCGCTCCTTAACTTAGTTAGGGTTAGTTTGAACTTAACCATAGTTAACTCTAACCTAACTACACTTGGGTTAGAATTAGTTTTTGAGGCTATAAATAAAAGGCCTCACCCATTAATAAATAAGATCTCTTAGTGTAAATTTATCATTCAAAAATAAATTAAAATCTTCCATTTTTATAGTGTTATAATGCCCATTTACTAATGCAAGCCAATCCAAATCCAAACTCAAAATTACCAAGGTGACAAGGAAAGGTGGTGTAAAGAGATTCATTTCCAAATAATTATTTATCACACAACTAAACACATTAGTCCATTGCCAACATATATCTCTTACTCTCATAGAAGGTAAAATTGTTTGTTTTGTATTCATTTATTAGTTACTTGTATTACTCACTAACTCTTTGAGTGTCTAGGCTATAAGTGTAAATATTTGTTAGTGTGTTTTGTATTATTTTATTTTATTTCATAATAACACCACACTAATCTCCCCTCTTGGAATCCTATTGATCACATAAACTAATATTACTACTACATTTTCTACTATTATTATGTTTACACATATGTCTATACATGTGATGCCCACAAGTAGTGTGGGGGAACCGTAAGGTTTTATTCATATTTATATTCATATCATTACATGTTAGACTTATGTACATCCTATTATCACTACTCATATCACATAATCATTAACACATACTAGACAATCCTCATGTTTAATGCTATAAATATGTAGGAAAAGGTGTTGAAATTAAAGTAGGATGATTTTAGATAATTTCATTTGAATTAATATCATTATTTGATTCATAATACATTATCCCTATATATTTAATTATCCCTTACCTATAGGTTTCATAGATCCTAATCTTACAATATATTATGGTAAAGGTGATCTAGAGCAACACCTAAGATCCTTTCATGCAACATGTTTAGAATATGCCTCTAATGATAAGTTGTTAACTAAGTTAATTTTACAAAGCCTTAAGGACATCCTATAAATTGGATATATGACCTAAAAATCTAATAAATTAAGGAATTTAATCATTTGGATGATCAGTTTATATCACATTTTTCCATCAATCTCAGTGATAAATTATCTTAAGCTTAAATTTCAATACTTAAGTAAGCATCCAATAAACTAATTAGTGATTATGTGCTTCAATAAAATACCATTATTTATAAGATGAAAAATCCTATTGAAAATAATTAGTTACTATATATATTTAAGAAAAAATGGATTTCCCCTATCTATGAGTCTATCATATTAAGGGTATTTAAATTATTTGATAAGTTATGCCATACAATTAGAGATTGAAAAGTTAATCTTATAAATACCTATATATACCTATATTTAGTGCAATACTTGATTCACAATAATTTTAATAAACTTTGTATGTATATATCTCAAACTAAATACTAAGTACTTAATGGAAATTTTATTTTGGTCTTTCGATCATATTAATGATTCTATTTAGTTATATGACACCTTTATCCTATAATTGTCAATTTGATTTACCATATGACATATATATTTAGTAATTTATTTAATCCTATATTTTTTTTAGGCCTTGGGTTTGTTTCACCATTTATAGTCAGTATCAACTATCGATACTCACTGCATATGACATAAGTGACTCAGGCATCGTATAAAATTATTTTGGACACATTTTAATTTATGAAAATGTAATTTAATTTTGGAAAAGGAATTTAAATTATGAATAGATATGAAATATTAAATATTAAACCTACTAAATTATTAGAGTTGGATCTAAATTTTACAAAAGTCAATTTACATCTACATGTTTGTACCGAGGGAAATATAAGATAAAGAGCATCTAAAATTGCATCCACAATTACAAACATACACATTAGTGGGATTAACAAATTTAAGTTTGAGACCTTTTCAAATTATTATAAATGTAGTGTAATTTCTTTTAGTCAACAAGGATTAACCAACGTCATTCTAACTCAACCCTTTTGCCTGACATCCCCAATTGATATTATATTACCTATGTAAAATTAGGTTTTGATCATAAATGTGCATCCACACAATTCTAAATGTAATAAAAGGTGATAAAAATCATTCAAAACATAATAACATAATACCATAATTAAAAATAACCATTTATATGAAGGGTTATCATTAACCAATACAAGTCAGTATTGACTATTGATATTGAACCACCTTGATGAAAGTGACCAAGAGATAAAAAATAGGAATGAACCATACATGAGTATTTGAAATTCATTCTCTCTGAATAGGAATGGAAAATTAATGTGAAATTACTTCTCTCTTTATAAATGGAAGGTATCTTTCTATAAATGAAAAAATAATGTGAAATTCATTTTATTTCTCTAAAAATGGAAAAATAATGTGAAATTCCTTTTATCTCTCTAGAAATTCTAAATGATAGAAACACATGTGATGTTTATTTCCCTTATATATAAATATATTGTTAATAATCTCCTCTCATTAGCCTTTTATTGAAACAAAATGTGATGAACCTCCATGTAATGATAATGTAGTTATATGCAATAATATATCTTCAAAATGTGAATATATGGAAGTTAATGTTAGAAATAACCATGATGATGCTTCTTATCCTATGTCTAATATCTAAAATATTATGCCTAGATCTTCTTCACTCATGTGTAATAGTGTACCCTTGGAAAATTAAAATAATAAGATTCAATCATTGAAAAAACCTCTTAAGTATTTAACATGTCTTCCCAATAATTCATCTCATTAATGCTTGTTTTGGGTACCTTGAAACACAAAATGCACCATTTAATGTTAAGAAGTAAAGAATATCACACTTGGGATGATTATAATGTTATATTCAAGAACCTAATTGTTCATAATATTCTAGATTAACCATTACCTATCAATTTTTGCATGCCTACATTTATTATGTTTGGTGGAAGCAATGATACTTATCAAGATCTCAAATATTTTAGAGCTTCTATGGATAAATATGACTACAGTCATATTTTACAAAAAGTGTTTCCAAATTTTTTGATTGAGAATGATTTGTACTAGTTTTAATCTCTTCCTAATAAGTATTTACACCTATCTTGAGTGATAACATAAATTTTTAATATGATGCATTCACATTAAGGGACCAAGGGTTACATATGAACACTTACTCTCTTTTCATCAAAGAAACTCAGAGCAAATTTTTTATTATATTTTAAAATTTAAGACTTGAACACACCAATTGATATATTAACACATATATTTAGAAACATAATACATATTTTTATGGGACTCAATTATCCTCTCAATTAAATACATTTTATTTCATTTTTGATTCATTTCAAGCTCTTTGATATTAGACTCTTTCATTAGAAGAGGAGTTGGAACTCACTCTAAATCATTAAAATTCACATGAAGACATTAGTTTTAAACAATAAATATAACACAAGCAAGTAAAAATAATTATTCCACTTCAAAAGGAAAATATTTTGATCAAGAAAAAATAAAATAGGGTCCTTAATAAAGGTAAAGAATTAGTTTACAAAACAACACCTAAAGTGAATAAACCTACATCCAATAATTGACAACCAATCAAGTTCAATAATTTAAAACATCAAACACATGATATTATTCATAAATTATTATATAAGAAACTAATAACTCTACCTCTAAACTATTATCACCCTCCTCACCATCTTGAAAAAATAAAAGGTAAACAATTTTTGTATTTATCATGGTATTAATAGACATCATGACAATGATTATTACACATTATGATAAAAAAAATAAACAACTTATGGATATATAAGTTTTTACATTTAGATTTTTTTACACTCAGTAAATAAGGTCCCCTTTTCCATATTCTTAGACTACTCATTCAAGGAACTAATTGCTTATCAGATTTCTAAAGATGATGTTTTTAGGATAAGATCTTCTTCTAGTTTAAAATCTACAATGACCAATATATCCTAGGACATTACCATTGTGGAACCTATGGTTACTCAAGATATTATTAAAAAATAACCTAGAGAATTCATATTTGTGAATGATAAAAAAACATAATGTAGACATAGTTATAACTCCTCCCACACAAGTATAAATACAAAATGTGAAAATTAAGAATTTACAAATCAGGGAAAAGTTTAAATTAATAGTATCTCATAAAAAAAGAAAGAAAAGGAACCCTCTTAGAGTGTTTTACAAAAGGTTCATTAAATGTATTCACATGATTAAAATAGCTTTTTATTCCCCCAATGGGTGATGAAATTAGTTTGAAGTATCATTGACAACTAAAATTTCCATGGATTAATATAATATATGTAAATGCATAATACTTATCAAGTACATGATTACTTTACACATAACATCTATACAAATGTAAAAATAAAAATAATCAAACCAAATTTATTAAAAGATAAAACATGAACATAATTTCAAATTTAACACATAATGCATTATAAATTAACCCTTACATTTATATAACATTCAACATAAATAACATAAATCAAATGTGAAATTTGGAATGTGGGAATTAAGCCATATGCATTAATACTAATATGTGAATCCATCAGTAAAATAATTTAATATAAATAAATAAAACCATCATATATAGTTATAAATAAGTTTAAAAATACAATAAAATTAGTCAATAATTGTGGATCTATCCCTTGATGCATCAAAATCATCACTATCACTGTATCTATGTCTACTAGCTATAGAAGTATAGGATCCACTATCTCCTCTACACCCTCCCAATAAATACCTATATCATCAAACACAATCCTAAAGAGTTACCAAATGTACCATGGTTAGAGTATGATATACCTATAAATTAATATAGTTAGTAATAAGATCCATAGATATAGCACTGCTACTCTTAGGAGGGGGTACTAGTCATATATCTAAACCTACCTAGAGATCATCCTATTAACTAAAAATTATAATAAAGACTATTATGATAGTCACAATAAGATCACAATGAGGTGAATGAAAACCTAAAAAATGGTCTAATCACACAATCAATCCACTACCAACTATATCAAATGGGGTATCCTTCATCAGTATAGGAATAAATGTGTCTACCATAGTCTCAAAGTACTCATCACTTGAACAAAAAACATGACAAAAATATAAGACAATATAAACTTATTAAATTAAAAAACCAAAATAAAAATAAAAATAAAAATGTATAAGTATATAATTTTTTAAAAATATATCATTAGTTGGAGTAGGTGGTGGTGTATTTTGACCCACTTCTCCTGATCCTCCATATCTACCATGAATTAGAGGCATAACCCTTAGATCTTCTACAAAGAGAAATAGGATGGTCCATATCT